>JAUIMM010000169.1:2455000-3015000 GCA_031769625.1 Taudactylus pleione | reverse complement strand
TCAGGCCTCCCGCCACCAGGGCAAGGCCGGGCAGTCGGCCCCCAGGGGACCCCACTGTCCCATCCCACCGCATCCAGTTCTACGCCTGACCGGTTTCAAGTTAACCAAAAGAAGATGTAGAGATGCAGAGCACAGTGACCATCCAACGTGGTGCCCGGGAAAGGGGAGACAGATGGTGCCTACCTCTTCTTCGCCTCACCCAACAACCCATTTGCTGGGTAACCGGAATTGCAGGCCGTCACGGGGGGTGTTTTGTAAGACAGGCAGCAGTCAAAAAGTCACCTCAGGCCTCCCGACACCATTCCCCGCCGCCAGGGCGAGGCCGGGCCGTCGGCCCCCAGGGGACCCCACTGCCCCATCCCACCGCATCCAGTTCTACGCCTGACCGGTTTCAACTTTACCAAAAAAAAGATGTAGAGCACAGTGAGCATCCAACATGGTGCCCAGGAAAGGGGGGACAGACGGCGCCCACCTCTTCTTCGCCTCACCCAACAACCCGTTTGCTTGGAAACCGGAGATGCAAGCCTTCCCGGGGGGTGTGTTACTAGACAGGCAGCGGTCATTAAGTCGCCTCAAGCCTCCCGACACCGTTCCCCGCCACCAGGGCGAGGCCGGGCCGTCGGCCCCCAGGGGACCCCGCTGCTCCATCCCACCGCAACCCGTTCTACGCCTGACCGGTTTCAACTTGTCCCGGGGGGTGAAAGGGTGTAGAATCGTGGAGCACGTTCGTTCGCCCTCTGAACCCAGACCCAGGACTCACCCGGGGCCCACTTGGTGCGCAGCTTCCAACCGGCTCCCTCCGAAAAATGACTCCCTTCTCCTCCTGCCATTTCCATCTCAGCCGCCCTCACTCGTCTCCGTGGCTCAGTATTGCTCGACCTCCGGCCACAGGGACTCGCCTCAGTCACTCTCTGTTGCTTCAGGGGACACCCCATCGCTCTGCCTTTCTCTCCACAGGCCAGGGCATGGCCCTCTGAATGCGGGCACTGTGCCGTCAGGGCGACGGACAGCGCACTGGGCCCTTTGCTGGGAAAGGGTCTGTGTCACGGGCTACGCTCAAGCGGTTCCAGGGAAATCATGTGCTCCACCGGGGCCCGGGGGTGAGCGCCTCACCCTGGAGCAAGGACACCTCCCCGGAATCCCCTGGTGGTGTCAGACACCTGAGGGTGGCTGACAGACGGAGCAGACCACAGCCATCTAGAGTCAGAAAGTGCCCACCTGTCCCCCAGAGGGGACCAGAGCACAAGGCAGACTCCTGGTGGACCGGACACCCTCACCAAGGAGGGGTGCCGGGAGCGCCATGGGCAAAGGGAGGGTTGAGTTCGCCCGTGAGATGGCTGGGACGCCAGGGTTCCAGCCAAGCGATCTCCCCTCCCAGCCGGGACGCGGGGTGCCTGATCAATCGGAAGGGTAACTCGGGTGAAACTTTGGGCCAAGTCGCGCTGTGCCCCACGGATCTCTTCCTGGCTCTCTCTCTCGCATCTCTTCGCCACCTATGAATCCGCCCGAGGAATTCCCTCGGACGTCACGGCGTCGCTGCTGCGCGCCACTTTTTGCGGGGCGCCAGCAGATTTTACCCAGGCTCCTGGAACTGGGTCCCGGCATCGGGCCCTTTTTCCCAACCTCATCGGGACTTCCAGAGGTTGCAGTTCCCCTGTCTGCCACCAGGTGGCAGTGCACCACAGGGAAGGGTCGTCCTCATTAAGCCTCAACGCGAGACCCACGGGGCTTCCGCACTGGTGGAGGGGGCTCTCACCCCGGTCACCCTCTGGTTCCCTGCTCGGGCCAGCTCCGTCACGGCAACTCCCTCACGCTCCTGGTAAAGAGAGGGAGAAGATTCGCCCTGTTCAGCCCACGCAGGCTTCCATGATAGCAGAGGGGCCTCTCTGCCCTTTTACGCCTGGAGCCCTGCCCGGGCAACCTCAGACACAGAACCTCCCTTGCACTCTTGGAGCCATGCCCTTTCAGCAGAATCAACCTGGGACAAAGAGTGCCCCTTCGATCGGAAGGGTAACTCGGGTGAAACTTTGGGCCAACTCGTGCTGTGCCCCACGGATCTCTTCCTGGCTCTCTCTCTCGCATCTCTTCGCCACCTATGAATCCGCCCGAGGAATTCCCTCGGACGTCACGGCGTCGCTGCTGCGCGCCACTTTTTGCGGGGCGCCAGCAGATTTTACCCAGGCTCCTGGAACTGGGTCCCGGCATCGGGCCCTTTTTCCCAACCTCATCGGGACTTCCAGAGGTTGCAGTTCCCCTGTCTGCCACCAGGTGGCAGTGCACCGCAGGGAAGGGTCGTCCTCATTAAGCCTCAACGCGAGACCCACGGGGCTCCCGCACTGGTGGAGGGGGCTCTCACCCCGGTCACCCTCTGGTTCCCTGCTCGGGCCAGCTCCGTCACGGCTACTCCCTCACGCTCCTGGTAAAGGGAGGTTGAAGATTCGCCCTGTTCAGCCCACGCAGGCTTCCATGATAGCAGATGCCTCTCTGCCCTTTTACGCCTGGAGCCCTGCCCGGGCAACCTCAGACACAGAACATCCCTTGCACTCCTGGTTCCCTCTCCGGGCCACCTCGCTCGCAGAGTCCCCATGGGTCTCATGGAGCACGGCCTGGGCCTCCTCGGGTGGGATAAGACCCCGCACCGCCCTTCTCTCTTGCCCGCTCCTAACAATCCGGGGGAGGAATTCCCCCGGGGGTCTCGCCATCGGCGCTGCGCGCCACCTTCAGCGGCGACTTCCCCCTCTCTTCCCCGAGGCCTTGGAAGCGCCGGCCGGACGCGGGCACCCTGATCCGACCTCATTGGGGCCTCCGCAGAGGGGAGTCGGCATCCCGAAACTGCCGCCCCGAGGCCTGAGGGGCCAATGGGTGGCTGGGGAGGGGGCACGGGCCCGACCGGCACGGTAGCGCCCCCCGGCGGATGCCTGGCGCCGGTGCAGCAGCACCCCGAGAAAATTTTTGGGAAAAAAAAATAAAAGTAAAAAAAGAGGCCGCCCATGAAATAAAAACATGGGGAGACTGTAAGGTGGGGGAAAAAAAAAACCCCAGGCGCCCCCTCCCACCCTGGTGGACACGTGGCGCCATTGCACCCCAAAAATATATTTTTTGGGAAAAAATAGACACCCCCCCCATGAAATGAAAACATGGGGAGAGTGTAAGGTCGGGAAACGCGCCCCCCCCCTCCTGGTGGACAAGTGGCGCCATTGCACCCCAATTTTACACACCGACACCCATAACACTCTTGGAAATGTGATTTTCAGGGACATGCCCAATTGCTATGTGGGGTAACAGGGACATGCCTCCTCTTTTGTCTCCAATGGTTTGACTCATGGGGACTTCATTTTAGGTCCCCACTGTGCTAGATGTCCCACCGGTGTTGGTGTGCTGTCCACCCCAAGTCCCCAGAAAGACAGAATTGCAAGAGCACGCACGCACACACACACACACACACACACACACACACACACACACACACACACACACACACACACACACACACACACACACACACACACACACTGAATTGAGGTGTTCCAATCAGACCTGTAGCCACAGGTGTATAAAATCAATCGCGGTACTTGCCTGACTGTGCCAACTGTGAAGTTTGGTGGAGGAGGCATAATGGTATGGGGCTGTTTTTCAGGGAATGGGGAGAATATTCCCGGGGTTCTGCGGGTCCTTGCGTAGGCGGAGTTTTTTAATGACTCAGTTCTATCAGATTCGCTCCATTTAGCCTTGCCCCCAAATTAAATATGCGGCATTTCCCGTGAGGGGTAGGGCTTAATGATGCAAACTGTTTAGCCCCGCCCCCAACATCGCTTACCTGCTTCTCCTGGGAAGAAAGTCAGATGTCGGTAAGTATGGTGTAAGTATCTGAGCAACTTTGACAAGGTACGGAGTCTGATAAGTAGACGTCTGTCGGAGCATCTCTAAAACGCCAGGTCTTGTGGGGTGTTCCCAGTATGCAGTAGTTAGTACCTACAAAAAGTGGTCCAAGGGAGGTCAACCCAGGTTATGGGCACCTAAAGGGAATAGATGCGCTTGGGGAGCAAAGGCAAGCCCGTCTGGTCCGATCCCACAGGAGAGCTTCTGTAGCACAAATTGCTGGAAAAGTTAATGCTGGCCCAAGGGGAGGCCCCCGGGTTCCCCTCTCTCTCAGAAGGCCCCCCATCCTTTAATCACCTGGAGAAGACAAAAGGGAGGTGGAGTCCAAGCAGGACTATACGGCACTGTTCAATCAGTGCCAGCAGCATGATATAGTAGATGGGGGAGCTGCTGCAGACCCAGAGTGATGAAGGAGACTATCCACAGTGGCCACCTTATAAGGTAAGAGGGACTCAGGGAGGGGGCATTCTCTTTATCTATGTATGTATACGTGTGACTTGTAGGTCTGTGACTATGTATATGTGTGACTGTATATATGTATGTGTATACTGTAGGTGTATCTGTGTGTATATATATAATGTGACCATATATATTTGTCTGTGATAAAGATATGTGACTGTATGCATGTGTGCATGCGTGTGACTGTATATATGCACTGTTTGTGTATGTCTGCGAGTGGCCGAATGCAAGTGTGTGTGTGTGTGTGTGTGTGTGTGTATGTATGTATATATATATATATATATATATATATATATATATAGTCAGGTCCATAAATATTGGGACATTGACAGAATTTTCGGAGTTTGGCCTCTATTCACCACCACAATGGCTTTGAAATGAAACAAACAAGATGTGCTTTAACTGCAGACTTTCAGATTTAATTTGAGGGTAATTACATCCAAATCGAGTGAACGGTATAGGAATTACAACAGTTTCAATATGTGCCTCCCACTTTTTAAGGGCCTAAAAGTAATGGGACTATCAACTCAAAAGCTATTTCATGGACAGGTGTGGTCTATTCCCTCATTATTTCATTATCAATTAAGCAGGTAAAAGGTCTGGAGTTGATTCTAGGTGTGACATTTGCATTTGGAATCAGTTGTTGTCAACTCTCAATATGAGATCCAAAGAGCTGTCACTATCAGTGAAGCAAGCCATCATTAGGCTGAAAAATCAAAACAAACCCATCAGAGAGATAGCAAAAACATTAGGTGTGGCCAAATCAACTGTTTGGAACATTATTAAAAAGAAAGAACGCACCGGAGAGCTCAGCAACACCAAAAGACCCGGAAGACCACGGAAAATAACTGTGGTGGATGACAAAAGAATTATTTCCCTGGTGAAGAAAAACCCCTTCACAACAGTTGGCCAAATCAAGAACACTCTCCAGGAGGTAGATGTATATGTGTCAAAGTCAACAATCAAGAGAAGACTTCACAAGAGTGAATATAGAGGGTTCACCACAAGATGTAAACCATTGGTGAGCCACAAAAACAGGAAGACCAGATTAGAGTTTGCCAAACAACATCTAAAAAAGCCATTACAGTTCTGGAACAACATCCTATGGACAGATGAGACAAAGATCAACTTGTACCAGAGTGATGGGAAGAGAAGAGAAGGAAAGGAACTGCTCATGAACCAAAACATACCACCTCATCAGTGAAGCATGGTGGTGGTAGTGTCATGGCGTGGGCATGTATGGCTGCCAATGGAACTGGTTCCCTTGTATTTATTTATTGATGATGTGACTGCTGACAAAAGCAGCAGAATGAATTCTGAAGTGTTTTGGGCAATATTATATGCTCAAATGCTTCAGAACTCATTGGACGGTGCTTTACAGTGCAGACGGACAATGACCCGAAGCATACTGCAAAAGCAACCAAAGAGTTTTTTAAGGCTAAAAAGTGGAATGTTATGCAATGGCCAAGTCAAACCCCTGACCTGAATCCGATTGAGCATGCATTTCACTTGATGAAGACAAAACTGAAGGGAAAATGCCCCAAGAACAAGCAGGAACTGAAGACATTTGCAGTAGAGGCCTGGCAGAGCATTACCAGGGATGAAACCCAGCGTCTGGTGATGTCTATGCGTTCCAGACTTCAGGCTGTAATTGCCTGCAAAGGATTTGCAACAAAGTATTAAAAAGTGTAAGTTAGATTTAGGATTGTTTAGTTTGTCCCATTACTTTTGGTCCCTTAAAAAGTGTGAGGCACATATAGAAACCGTTGTAATTCCTACACCGTTCACCTGATTTGGATGTAATTACCCTCAAATTAAATCTGAAAGTCTGCAGTTAAATCACATCGTTTGTTTCATTTCAAAATCATTGTGGTGGTGAATAGAGGGCAAAATATGAAAATTTTGTCAATGTCCCAATATTTATGGACCTGACTGTATATGTCTGTGTGTGACTGTGTATATATGTATGCATATAACTGTGCATCCACCCCAACCATCACAATTTTGGCGGGACAGTCCTCCTTTTCCGAACTGTCCCACTTGTGAGCTGCAGTGTCCCGCAGGGATGAAAGGTAGGGTTGGGAACACTGTCAACTATACTAGCTGGACCCTGAAGTACACCTGCAGCCTTTATTTGTTTACATTGTCCTCGCTTTTACCTCCCTTCCATTGATCCTGAAAAGGACCCCTAACATGTATGCAAACATGGTTGCAAGGAGTGCGGCTGCTATGGTGCCCGAGCTTCCTCTGTGGCCGACCCGCCACTCCACCATCACCCAATCCCGCACACAAGGTGGGCCGGTCCAGGGCCATTGAGGGTGGCCCAGGTGTCAGCGATGTTGTAATCTCGTGGACCGGCGCCAGATTCACATTGTGCCAGAGCTGTATGTCCAGGTCTGCCGCGGCTTGCCAGTGCACCAGCTGTAATTAGCTGGCGGCCTGACCCCAAATTAACACCTGCTGGCTGCTAATGGCACACAGGGGGAGGTGAGAGGCTGCTGGAGGGACATGGGGAGGTGAGTTACTAGGGGGGGCATAATGTGTAAGGGGCTCTACTATTGTGTGGAGTAATGTATTATATGGAGCACTACTGCTATCTGGCATAATCTGTAAAGGGCATTACTGATCGAGAAGATGATATCAGACAATTAGATACTATGTTTGATAAGTTCATCCACAGAGGTTATAAACCTCTAGTTTTGGAACGTGCCAGAAGTAAAGCATTAGCGGTTCCTTCGGATAAACTGTTGTCCGTTAATACTACTAAGTCTAAACAGCGAACAAGTGTAATCATATGAGCCCTACTATTAATCGTGATGCCAAGACACTGTGGCCTGTTACCTCAGATAAGGATCTTAAACCTTTACACAACACCTCACTAATGTCCTGCTATCGTAGGGGAATGAATCTTAGAGACTACCTGGTGCGTAATGACATCTCGCAATTTGGTAAGAATAACAAGACTTAATTTTTGAGTACCCCTAAATTGGGGTGTTTCAAATGCCCCAATTGTACTACCTGTAGTTTTTTACAAACTGGATCTGTGTTTTTTCATCCGTATACTGGGGCAAATACAACATACCTTATCATTTAACCAGTTTTATTGTTCATTCAATTACTTTCCCGTGTTCTAAAATGTACATAGAGAAAACCGAGTGCACCCTAAGAATTCGTATGGCCCAACATCGATCAGCAATTTGGGCAGCAATTGCCACTGGCACAAGTGAACAGCCCGTGACTAGGCATTTTGCAGAGGCCAAACATAATATTGCAGCCTTGAGATACAGAATTATTGATCACATACCTCTGATCAGAGGAGGTGATCGGGCCAAGAAGTTACTTCAGTGTGAGACTAATTGGATCATTAGATTGGACACATTGTCCCCGCGAGGTCTTAACGAGACACTGGGGTTACATTGTTTCTCAGAAAAACTATATATTTATATCAACTGGTTTCTGTTCCCCACAATATGGTTATGTGATGTGAAGTTCTACTACAGTAATTCTATATATACAGCACTACAGTCGAGGGTTAAGAATAATGGCAGCATCCAGTTGTGATCATTATGTAGGTTATCCGGAAGTGTTGATGTAAGGGCCGTCCATTCAGTGATTTTTACACGTGATTTTTACACATTGCTTCTATTGAACTCCGGCCTGATTAGACATTGCTAGCTTTCTAAAAAAGTATGAAACAAATATATTGCATTTCTCTTGTGTTTCATTATGTCACAATAAGTTGTACCACTATGATATTTTAATTGTATGTGTGTGTGTGTGTATATGTATGTATGTGTATGTATATATATATATATATATATATATATATATATATATATCTATCACCTGAGAATTGTGTGAAATAATTCTCGGGTTGAATGATTATCCATTTAGTATTATGTCTGTGACTATTTGATTTCTATTTTGCACAGTGTAGCACTTTGGAGCAAGACAATTATTGTAGATTCCGTTAGTAATTAGCTTGTATTGGATGAAGGTTTCTACCTCATACAGTCAGGTGCATAAATATTGGGACATTGACAGAATTTTCAGATTTTGGCCTCTATTCACCACCACAATGGCTTTGAAATGAAACAAACAAGATGTGCTTTAACTGCAGACTTTCAGATTTAATTTGAGGGTAATTACATCCAAATTAAGTGAACGGTGTAGGATTTACAACGGTTTATATATGTGCCTACCACTTTTTAAGGGGCCAAAAGTAATGGGACTATCAACTCAAAAGCTATTTCATGGACAGGTGTGGGCTATTCCCTCGTTATTTCATTATCAATTAAGCAGGTAAAAGGTCTGGAGTTGATTCTAGGTGTGACATTTGCATTTGGAATCAGTTGCTGTTGACTCTCAATATGAGATCCAAAGAGCTGTCACTATCAGTGAAGCAAGCCATCATTAGGCTGAAAAATCAAAACAAACCCGTCAGAGAGATAGCAAAAACATTAGGTGTGGCCAAATCAACTGTTTGGAACATTATTAAAAAGAAAGAACGCACCGGAGAACTCAGCAACACCGAAAGAAGACTGTGGAAGACCACGGAAAACAACTGTGGTGGATGACAGAAGAATTATTTCCCTGGTGAAGAAATAACCCCTTCACAACAGTTGGCCAAATCAAGAACACTCTCCAGGAGGTAGGTGTATATGTGTCAAAGTCAACAATCAAGAGACGACTTCACAAGAGTGAATATAGAGGGTTCACCACAAGATGTAAACCATTGGTGAGCCACAAAAACAGGAAGACCAGATTAGAGTTTGCCAAACAACATCTAAAAAAGCCATTACAGTTCTGGAACAACATCCTATGGACAGATGGGACAAAGATCAACTTGGACCAGAGTGATGGGAAGAGAAGAGTATGGAGAAGGAAAGGAACTGCTCATGATCCAAAACATACCACCTCATCAGTGAAGCATGGTGGTAGTGTCATGGCGTGGGCATGTATGGCTGCCAATGGAACTGGTTCCCTTTTATTTATTGATGATGTGACTGTTGACAAAAGCAGCAGAATGAATTCTGAAGTGTTTCGGGCAATATTATATGCTCATATTCAGTCAAATGCTTCAGAACTCATTGGACGGCGCTTCACAGTACAGATGGACAATGACCCGAAGCATACTGCAAAAGCAACCAAAGAGTTTTTTAAGGCTAAAAAGTGGAATGTTATGCAATGGCCAAGTCAATCCCCTGACCTGAATCCGTTTGAGCATGCATTTCACTTGATGAAGAGAAAACTGAAGGGAAAATGCCCCAAGAACAAGCAGGAACTGAAGACATTTGCAGTAGAGGCCTGGCAGAGCATCACCAGGGATGAAACCCTACATCTGGTGATGTCTATGCGTTCCAGACTTCAGGCTGTAATTGCCTGCAAAGGATTTGCAACAAAGTATTAAAAAGTGAAAGTTAAATTTAGTATTGTTTAGTTTGTCCCATTACTTTTGGCCCCTCAAAAAGTGGGAGGCACATATAGAAACCGTTGTAATTCCTACACCGTTCACCTGATTTGGATGTAATTACCCTCAAATTAAATGAATAGAGGCCAAAATATGAAAATTCTGTCAATGTCCCAATATTTATGCACCCGACTGTATATATGTGTGTGTGTGTATATATATATATATATATATATATATATATATAAATAACATGTAAACACAGCTCACATTGGCCCTCATTCAGACCCACTCGCGAGCGGCTGTCCGCTCGCAAGTGGGTCGATGGTCCGCACGACGGAGGGAGCTCCGTCGTGCGCATGCGCGAGACCCGACGAGCGAAGGACTTTCCTTCGCTCGGAGTGTCTCATCAAAGGGGGCGTGCTGTCGATGTTGACTGACAGCACGCCCCCTTTGGTGGGCGTGTCGGGGGCGTGCCTGCCAGACGGTGGTGTTCCCAAGGGAATGCCTACCGTCTGAAGCCGGCCCCACTGACATCACTAGTGATGTCAGTGGGAGTGATTTTGGCTCTGATAGAGCCAAAATCACTCCTGGCCTTGCGGTTGAAAAACTCAACCGCAGGCTTTTGCTCGCAGTTTCGATGGTCGCGATGGTCAAGACCATCGCGACCATCATCCTGCACGCTCGTATATGCTGTGGGTGGTGACCCACAGCTATACGAGCGTCCAGGAGGACGCTCCATATTAATGGAGGTGGGCCCTGATTCAGAGCGAGCGCTCTGGTCAGAGCATCCGGCTCTGAATCAGGGCCATTATGTTTTGCTGTGTTTTGTCAGTTTGCCATTAGTGATTTAGAAATACAGTTCAGACACCACTAATGTTGCAAATAACTATTAATGCTTGTTATGACTGATATATAACGAATTATTCACTTATGACTGCAGAATCTCAAACTGACTGTTGGGGGGCGCAGTATCCGATTTGTGCTTGTGCAGATTGAGTCCTGCATGATCACTCACAGTCCCCCCTTAGCTGCAGCATGATTGAATTGCTGCTGTGTTAGTGGGATGGACAGAAGGACCATTCTTCAAAACACGGACGTGTGGCACGTGTTTTGAAGGCGTGATGACCCCAGGGTTTGCGTCGTCTACAGCAGACTTCCTGGACCCGGCTGTCCAGTCCCGCCGGCCAGCTGAATAAGTTTCAGCTTACGCATCGTAGCCAAAGCAGCGACCAATGGTTGCGATATTGATCTGAGGCAGTGTCTACAGGCGCATTCAGGAGGTGTCTGTTTCCTACAGACACCTCCCGCTGCATTTGAAGGGGTGTACTTGGTCCACTCCCCTGTGGCTGTGCATTACAGTCCATCTCTGAATCTGGCCCACTTTTCTCAAGATTTATTGGTTTTTCAGTGTGTGTATAAATGTATATGTATAAGCAGATGGTCTAGCCGTTGTCTGTTTTTTCCCCCTCTCTTCCCCACCTTCATATGCATCTTACCCCAATCTTCTTTATCCCTTTCATTCTATCTTATTCTTTCTCTCTCTATCTATCCCATCTCTGTATTTAATCCTCTCTTCCCGCATCTCTTCCCCTCTCTCTCTCTCTTACCCCCCTCTACCCGTCTTTATTTAGCCTCTTTCATGCTGAAATGCTATGTGCTAGACTGGTACTCAACTTTATTTTCTTTTGTTTCTTATGCATTTATACCACCTTGTTATCCAAAATGTTTTTTGCCTACCCTTGCAAAATTGTTATTTCCAAAGTGTTCATTTATCTAATGGTGCATACACACGGTCAGATTTCTTATCAGAAATAAATGAAAACGACTGCAAAAATAATTTAAACGTTCATATCTTTGACATGTTGGGCATGTATCGAACAACGATGCTCGTTCCCGCATGTCAGATAACTATATCTGACATCGACTGTGTTTGCAGTAAGATTTGGACGATTTCATTCATTTTAATACTGTCTGAAATCGTTCCATCGTTCCATCGTTCACAAATCGTTGATGAAATCGTTCATCATTATCGTTCATCTAGCAAATCTGGTTGTGTGTATGCACCATAACACCACAATTAGTTTGTTCCACCCAGTATTACCTTTCCCATAATACATGCAGAACATACTTAACTATATGTGGACAGCATGTTTTTGGCAGTTCTTTAAGGATGGCGTGCTTGCGCACTGCGGACATGAACACAATGTTAACGTGCAGGAGTGTGCTTCACTTACCGATGAAGTGGTCAAACCCTGGTCATTGGAGGTAGTGAGCGCTAAGAGTGACAGACTGATTACAGGGTTAAATATATAAGATATATCGCTACTCCGTTTTAAAAAGAAATGGTAATATAATGCACTAATAAGTTATGTACATATTTGTAAATGAAGGCATTAGCCTCCTTGTTTTTTACGCTTTAATGTTAATTTTGAGGCCCTTCCATCAAAAACAACTTTTAAACATTACCAAAATTACGCTGTACTTAATTTCCATCACCTGTCAGTAAGCGGCATGCCTATCTATATGGAGGGGATTCTTGTCCACCTGTGTCACTAGTTATGTTTTCTACAATTGCTAATTTAGGGGTTTTTTTCTGTTCCAAAAAAGGGAAATGAATCTCTAGCCATAAAATGAGCAGTTTCTTTTGTGTTATACTGTAAATCTAGTCATAAACAGTTTTGGAGTTAATATTTTTAACCAGTTACTGACTGAAGTGTGAAGGCGTAATCTTGCTTGCTTCAGGCAGTGGAACCAGCCTGTTTTTTTTTTTTTTAAAGCATTTTGACACATCAGAATCTTTTCTAAGACATGCTTAAAACACCTCTATTCGATATGTCTCAGAGCGCTTTTTATTTTTCGTGCTTGTTTTTCTTTTTAACAGTGCCTGTCAGGATGTAAATCTACTAAAACGTGTATGCGAGAGGGTTATTTTATCCAGATGTAAGCTGCTAAGTTTCTGGAATCCAAATAACTTTTATTCCATTTCCAAATGTTTTACAACACAAAAAAAACTTAATTACAAGATCCACATGGACAAATGCGTCCAGTTTATATAAGGCCACATGAAATTAGGGCTGCAAAATATGTGCATCTCATTTTTTGTTATCATGTATTAAACCTATGAATTAAAAACATAGAAACAAAAAGAGGAAACAAATTATAGTTAGGCTGATTATACCTACAGCAGAGAATTGTAGAATGGTATGTTTGGCACAAAGAAAGCCAGACATTTTTTTTTAATTAATGTAGTATTTACCATACAAATCTATAGATATTGAATAAAAAAGGATAATAGTCCACAACGTCTTTTAGGTTGATTCCTGAGGTATCCTCATGTAATGACCCTCACAATGTGTATCTCAAAGAAAAAAGCAAAATAGAACAAACATAGGGCCTGATTCAGAGCCGTTCGCTATTTGTGGTCGTTCGTTTAAAAACAAGGGGTGGCTATTCAAATGATCCGTACGCACATTGCAGTCTGTTCACACCTCTAAGTCTGAACGAGCGAGCAAAACATACGCTCGTTTATTTGTTAAAAACGCCCCCTGGCCGCTCGCACCATACGTCATGTCCGCTATTTATTAGATTAATCGAGTACATCGACCAGCGTATGAACTGCTCGCTATTCTTGTGGTTGGTGTTTGCTACCACAAATTTGCGAGCAGTTCTGGCTATAAAATAACCCAGTGACGTGGTCAATGACGCTGCTGTTTTAAATATACACACCCATAAAACGCCCGTTTTGACCTTTAAGCACGCCTGCGTTCGGATCTCCACTCCCCATTTTCAAGCACCTTCCCCTGTTACCACCCACATACGCCTCATTCTGTCACTCAAAATAGCAGGCCCTCGCTATATTGCGTACCAACGATTTTCGGCCGCACTGACTGGTTCGCGCATGCGTACTAAAAACCGTACGCATGCGCAGATGTGCAAACATCGCTCGGAACGAGCGTACTGCCGCTAACGAGCGGCTCTGAATGAGGGCCATAGTGTAGCTTGTATATGGATGTAAGCTGTGCTAACACGCTGAAGAAAATGAATAAATTAGTGAGAAGGCACTCGTGCTATAGGATAGGGTTCCAGCACCAATATAATAGTAAAGCCTCGTACCAACTGTATGTCTTTACAGCTCAGTATAGATTCAATTCCTTGCTCATATTGTATTCCATTCAATTCCATTGGTGGTTCATGTCCACATAGAGAAACAAAAGGAAAAAAGCTTCCAAAACGTGTGATACGTTTAAAACATACACATAATTTAATACATTTACAATAAAGACTCGTACATAAAATAAATAAGGGAACAGCTTATCTGTCTAGTAGAAGGAGGTGACCACAGGAGGTCCCGCTCAACGCGTTTCGTCCCGCTGTGGATTCTGGGGACTTGTTCAGGAGTAGGAACAGCTATAGATATGTATAGACAGAAACAAAGTAGGAACTGCTCTCCTCCAAACATAAAGCATAACTTGCCCAGGTGCTGAGGCGCCATTTTTTAAATTGCCAGAGCTGCCGAACTTTGTAATGACGCCGCAAGCTTTTTTTGGCTCGCGGCGGCCATCTTCAAATCTCAAAAAATGCAGCTAAGGCGCCATTTCTTTAAATGGGTTCCGCTGCCGAACTTTGCAGAATGGCTGGCAGGGACTGGATTCTCTCGGATCCAGGGCCAACGCCCGCACCGCTGCCAGTTCCCCCACCGCCGCTGGATTCCGCCGCTGATACCTGCACCGCCGCCGCTGATGGCCGCACTGCTGCGGGACCTCGTCTGTCTAACTCACACACCATCGCGGGGTGTGCGTTAGACAGACGCTGCTACCGATCGCGACAATTGCCAGGTCCAGTGCCGCTAATGCACGCAAAGGACAGCCATCTTGGTACACCCAGGTGAAGCCACAGTGAGTACACCCCCCTGCTGGAGGCACCTACTGAGGCTGCACAACAAGTTGCAGCTCCCTATCTATATAAAGGGGCATTTGTGATGTAATAGTTTAAAAACTGTAACTTTCTCAATTACCTGAACCCCAAAAGGCCCTACCCTGGAACAAGAGCTACCTAATAAAACAAACCCCAAGTCTGAATTCACCCTGTACCATGCCCTGACTTATGCCTTTCCAAAAATCCCCCATAGAGAACAGCAGAAAAGGTTATCCTAACTGAGGGCCTAATTCAGACCCGCTCACAAGCGGGTCGATGTTGGCCCAGTGCGCATGCGCACGACTGACCCGGCTCAGGCACGCCTGCGTTCGCACCCCCATTCCCCTGTTTCCAGTGGCCTGCTCCTGTTACCACTCACAATCCGCTTGAGCTGTCACTCGTTCAGCTGGGCTGTCTCTGCTGGGCGAGCGATTGCTTACCGATCGATCGGACTAGTTCGCGCACACGCACTGCGATGCATGCGCACTTTGCAAAACATTGCTCGCTAAAAGCGATCGCTTGCTAACGAACGGGTCTGAATCAGACCGTAAGTGTTAAGTATCTATTTACATTTTTATTGTAGACTACAACCCCCTGGTTATGTATGAAGGTGGTTCAATAAACAAGGTAACAAATCGTTGCGTAAATTCAACTTGTACATCTACGTATTATCAATAGTATGGCCTTGGTACAGATTATTTTTCCACATAGTCCCCATACTTGTCTAAGCATTTATTCCAACGGTATACAAAGGCATCTATCCAGGGATAGAAGAAATCAATGTCAAGCGCCTGAACCCGGGACATGACTGCTTGCTGAACTTCACCGTCGGTTGAGAGTTGCCTTCCACCCATGTGCTTCTTCAATGGTTCAAAAAGATAGAAATCACTCTGTGCCAGGTCAGGGCTGTAGGGAGGATGGTCAGGTACCTCCCAATGGTAACGCCATAACAACTCATGCGTGCGGTTGGCCTGGCATTATCGTGCAGAAAGACAGGTAGTTTTCGATGAATTGCCCTCCGCAACTGGCTCCATGTGTCACAATAGCGGACATCATTCACACAATCTCCCTTGGAGAGGAAATCAACAAGAAGCACACCCTTGAGGTCCTAAAACACGGTCGCCATGGCCTTCTTTGCTGATGGAGCTGTTTCGAATTTCTGTGATGGTGGGGACAATGCGTGTTTCCATGTCATGGATGCTTGCTTTGTCTCCGGTGTCACATGATGCACCCATGTTTCATCACCTGTAGCAATACGCTGCAGGAACTGCACTCCCTCTTCATGGTGTCTCGTCAAGTGCACCAGAGACAATCCATCCTATTGGTTTTGTGACCTTCTATGTGTTGCTTTGCTACCCAGAATGAACACTTTTCCTGTACTCTAGCTGAACAATATTGTGCACAGCACCCACCGAGACATTCAGTTTGTCAGCAATATCACTTCAATGCGGCACAATTTGCCATCTGTGGTGGACATGCTTGGCTGGCCGGATTGCTGCTCATCTTGAATGCCTGTCCTACTGTTATCAAAGGCAGTGCACCAAACCCAAACCTGTTTTCATGCCATGACTTTATCACCGTACACCTCAACAAGTTGGCAAGTTGGTGAATTTTAGCTGCTGATGTGCCCTTTAGATGCAGAAATCTAATCACACTAATCACCTTAATGATTGACCATGTTTTCACCAGCTCTGCGATCTTACAACTGATATGAGGTTTAATGGCTGTGAGGGGAATCATTGGTCTACCTGCTCTGGCCTGGCAGGAAACTAAAATGAAATGGAGAACATTACACACGCGAGAGGTCTTACCTTACTTATTGAACCACCCTCATATGAAGGGATTGGCCGTCATCATTGGAATTTGCAATAAATATGGCTCCTAAGAGACATAGAGAAGTGGCCTCATCTGTAGGGGACATAAGCCTACTATATATAGCTATTGCTTAAAGGCCTTGTGTAACTGTATATGCATCCATGTGTAGTAAAACCAAAGTAGATTATTGTGCTGCTGTTGGCCTTACAATACTTTCAACCCTACATCAGGCCCACTATGTTTTAGTCCATTGCTATAACTAGGAGCCTTATTCAGATTTGTACACATACCCGATGGTTTGCCTACAACTCCAAATGTCAGAGATCTGTGCATGTGCAGGTCTCTTTCTGCAACTACGGTCACCGTGCCCTTAAGCACGGGTAATGGGCGCTTTCATACTTATTTATGTATACTTGTTGCTAATGAAATACTTTATCACCACGTAAAACAACATGGTGATGTAGTTTAATAGCAACACTAGTTATAAATGAAAAAAATCAGTCAGGCAATATCTGTACACGTTAGGTTAGTTTTATCTTCCTCTACCTTAGTTGGATGTGAACGTCAGAATAGGGGAAGGCTGACACTTTCACTTCATTTTACCACTTAAATGATATATGGCTGTTTTAGACGGTTACATTCCTACTGAAGCATGACTGATTTAAAAAAACAAAAAAACAATCCACAAGTTAGATCAACCTAGTACACTGCATTAAACGCTTGTATCCAAAATGTTCATTTGGTTTTTCACCCCCATATTGATTAACATGGTTATTTTAGGAATTGTTTTCCCCTATTTTTGAGACTTGTCTGAGAAGTGAGATCAGAAATGCCCCTTTCCTGTGCAGTTCATCTTATTATTTTCCGGTATATCCCTGCCAGGGCCCATGACAGTATCAGAGCTTCAGTACATGTTGGTTTCATTATACCTCTGGGAACTAGGGTGGTCCGATATATGCCATGGCACAGCACGGCAGGGGGCACTGTTTGGCGACACCTGACAATTTTCTGTTCATTATCTCTTTTAGGTTCCTCTTCTTTTATCGCCGGCATCTCCTCTGCCTGACCGACTCCCCCTCCATCCGGCCGACTCCCCAAGCACTTCCAGTCACATCCTCCTTTATTTAACACCTACATTTCCAAATACTGTCATACCCGGGACTCGAACCTGGGTATACCTTTCGCATGGCAGTCAGATACACATGGAGCTATCTGTTCCTGCAAAGGAAGCCTGCGATAACTATATGACAATACCTATCATTGTCCATTTAAAACCATTGCAACTAGATAGATGTATGTAGTGTACAGCCATACAGCCAATCCCCTGTACCACTGGATGACAGTGGTACCAAAGGATAGGTAGCCCTTCATCATCATACGGGATAAATCAGGGGCCACACCCATTTTTTTAGACGTGTTTCTTATGTCCCTATTTGAAGAATTGGGTGGGAGGAGGGTGCCAATGCTCTTTCTATAACAGTACGCCAAAAAGTCTAGTTATGTCTCTGCTAATTGAATAGCCCCAGGCATAAAAGCCCAAGGCTACCACCCTTTTCCACACTTGTTAAATTAACAGGTATAATTGAATTTGCTCCCAAATCTGTGTCTCTTCCTTGCTTTGAAGTGCCTGGATAGAGACGTTCATATATATTGTGAGATGTGGAATCGGATCTCTTCTATTGCATAATTCAGTGGACCTCATTATTGATCTACAAATTCTATTAAGGAGGTAATGTCAGGGTATATTCCTGCAACACTTTGAATTGAGATTGATTTTTAATATTTATTCAATGTGGACTATTGTTTAAGAAAAGATCCTGTGGATTTGAAATAGAACGTTGCGGGGAGCACACTGCCGAAGATTAACAGCCATCTGTTACATTGTATAAACTTTGTTTCTTTTCCCAGTATTGTAGATAGCTATATCATACATTTGAATCCTCTGGTGAATTATAGAAATGCCTTTGAATTTTAACAATAATTATATATTTATTATGGCATAATTTGTGTAGTGAAATTAAAATTTAGATATGTTTAAGATGAGCCACTTTGGTGTGGATATTTTTAAATTAAGTCCCTTGTAGCGCTGTCTATATTTTATTTTATTCCATGATTATTGCCTCAGACTTCACACTATTTTGATTACTTGGAAAGCCCCTTAGAACATAAATTTTATAAATTGATCTTTGCCAGACCCTGTACACAGTTAATGTCACAGCTGAGTTTGAACTGAGAAAAGAGAGCCGCTATTTGTGCTACCACATGCTGCAAGCATCGGTCAGTATACATTTTTTTATGCTTTTAAATATAGCATTGTCTTCTTATGAGAGCTACAACAATTCCAGTTCCTAAAACAAACATCTTAGCTAGACACAGTTTTGAGTGCAGAATAACAGTTGGAACACTGTCAAGTAGCAACCAAGTATAACAGTGGTACCAAAAGAGAGAGATTAAAAAGTGCAATCTGTTTAACCTTCGCATTGATGGGCATTGCAGCCCACAACCAAACGTGGCCAACATGATGGTGCAGTGGTCAGCATTGCTGCCTAATGGTGCAGTGGTCATGGGTTACATTCCCGCCTGGAGTCCTTTTTATGTGAAGTTGGTCTTTTTCCCCCTGTTTGGGCTGGTTGTCCTCCCACACTCTACAGACATTGGTACAGTAATACCCCTTTTACACCGACTTAAAAATCCCGGGTTCATGCACGTGAACGTGCATCAACCCGGAATTATTGTCGGTGTAAATGGATCAACCCGGGTCCAGTGACCTGGGGATTCGACCCAGCTGGATTGCAGGGTTGAGGACGGGTCATTCCTGTGTCACCCTGCAGTGTAAACTGCGCGACCCAGGTCACAATGACTCTGGTCGCGCTGCATGCTGCACGATTGGCCGGCTTTAGTTGCGCTTGGAGATGGCATTATCTCCAAACGTCCACTGTCGGGACGACCAGAATGGAGCAACGCACCCCACCCGCCCTTTGTGCCTCTGAACCGCTTTGGAATAAGGTAAGGGGGTCGCGGAGGGGGAGGGAGGGTAAGAAGCGCTGCTCACCTGTGCCGCAGAGCTGGGTTAGTGCTGACCCGGCTCCGGTGTGAACGGTGCCGGGTCGGCGCCGCAGTGTAGAAGGGGGTCTGTCCCCGGTTAGAACGTGTTCCAAATCCCGGGTCAGACCTGGGACTTTGGTGTAAAAGGGGTATAAGTGAATTGGCTGTTAACTACCCTTGTCTGTGATGGAATCGGTATGTAATGCCGGCTGTAGGGATGCTTACTGTCAAAATACCGACAGCGGCATCCAGATGGGATACCAACCAACGGGTAAGTATACTTGCCCTCCCTTCTTGTAGCCTAACCCTCCCCACCACGTACCCGAACCCTCCCTGTTAGTACCTAAGCCTAGGGCGCCCCGGACTTACATCGTTCGGGCTGGTGTCCTTCTGTGTTCCGGCATCGGGATTAAGATAGGTGTCGGTATTTCGATGCATATCTTAAGTCCCGTGTCGGACTTTTAGCATCGGGATTGAGACCGGCGCCATTGCGGCCGCCGGTCTCATAACTACATCCTTTTGTGAGTGGGTGTTCGGGAATGTAGACTGAAAACTCCAATGTGGCAGGGACTGATATGAATGATTACACATTCTCTATACAGCGCTGCGTAATTAGTGGCACTATATAAACAAAATATTCATTATAATTTTGCATATTTTTTACCAACATTTGGTAAAAACTGCAAGGACGCTGAGCTTGGACTGTGCTCTGCACACATTATGGGGGATTGTCTGGCCAAATTAGTGGGTGAGGTATCAGTGGGAAAGTGTTTGTAGTTTTCAAATATGTTGTGGTTGGACACACACATACACACATTCTGTGGTTGGACACACACATACACACATTCTGTGGTTGGACACACACATACACACATTCTGTGCACCATAGTAAAAACAAAAAAAAACATAATACAAGCTACAAAGGTATTATACTTAGTAGCTTCCAATACTTATCACGGCTTAAATTATTACACTGATCAATTATGTTATATTATTCGCACTCACACTCTTCCTCTAATCATCCTTGTGTTTCCGATTGCAGTCTTCTGACCCATTCCACTCTATTCTCTTACCCTTGTTGATATTCATTTTCCAAAGAAAATATCCTTCTCCACAGGCCCAGCAGGCTCCAGATGTTGCATGCTGGCACTTGTAGTTCCACAATAACTGGAGAGCAACTGATTGTGTAATACTTGTCAACTTCACGTACCATGTATTGTTCCCATATTATGTTTTCTTATGCATATTAAATATTAATACTGTACTCACGCTGGTAACTGTCCCTCTCCTAAGGTCACTTGCAGGACTGCATGTATTTTGCAGTTGGTGAGCATTGTAGAATAAGAACATTCCCAGAAACAAACATATAAGAAATTAGAGTAAAAGTTGGTGAAGTTATTGACTATACATGTCTGTAAATGTCATTCTGATTACTCATCTCCAGCACAGTAGATATTGGACAATATCCAGGGCATACATATAGGTGTGGTTTCTCTGTATATAGTACTACGGAATCCACCCTGGCTCAAATTGGTTGTGGATATGAACACGGGTGTAATTGTTCATTATATTGCATTACTGGTGTGTTTTATCACTTTTGTGTTGCTTTTCATGCCCAGAATTATATAAAGTCAGGCTCCATTTTCTACTTGGCTTTGATGCACACAATATTTAATCCTTGCATGACACTAAATATTTACTCACAAATGTATTTATAAATACTTACTCACAAATGTATTTATAAATACATTTAGGTTCCGTATTCAGACTAGAATGTGTTGGGCTTCTCCAATAAGGGTTCAGTACACACTTCTCTGTCCCCTGATGTTCTGCGTCATTTGGTTCAGGCGGACTTAATAGATACAGTGCAGCTAGAACAACCACCCCTGATGCACTGTTGGTACAACCACTGGGCTTGCAGCCTCATGCTGCCATTAATCTTATAGGCACTAGCCTGGCGGTACAAATGGGAGACATCTGGGTCCCACTTACCTCCAAAACATTATTATTTTTACTGTAAGTGGTTTGATGGGGTTGAGGTCTAAGCTCTGTGTAAAGGCGCCTATCCATTAGCAGATGTTTTTCTGAGCAATGAAAGACAAAAGATATCTATTGAAAATTCCGGTAGCTGTGCCGAACGATATCTGTCATGTATATGACAGATTTTTGCAAAAGACGAAAGATGAACAATAACGCATGACATCATTCAGGAAGTGGATTTTTTTCTCTCCAGTGCTTTGTAGCTGCTGTTAATATCGTTCTTCGTTTACCGCATATAAACTGCCAGATATTTCTAATATTTGACAGCGATATGCGATAATTGACCAACATGTTGGAGAGATGAAAGATAAAATTTATTGGCCGCGGGAGTGCGCATCTGTCATCGTTCAGGGCCTATCCATAGCAGATAAATAATAGGCCCCTTAAGTCAGTAAATTCTTTGCCCTCAAACTCTGCAAACCATGATGTGATGGATCTCATTTTGGGAACAGTAACATTGGTCACATGAATAAGAAAGAAAGACAGTGGAGTTTGAATTTATGATGCACATATTATAACTGTTACTCTAGCAGCGAAAATGTAAATACTTTATTTCACTTTAAAACGATTCTGTCAATTTTGCAGAGAATACTATATCAGACAAAATATTAGTATTATAATATTAAAATAATGTTAAGTATAGAAATAGTGAGGACTGGTCAGAAAAAAAAAGATATGTGATTAAAATCCTAGACTTTACTGTACCCACCATATATTTATTACTGTATATCATACTTGCCAACTTTTGAAAACTAGTTTCAAGGAGATTGTATTTGATAGTAGAATATGCTGAATGGGCATATCTGTTTCCACTTAGGGGTGTGTCCAAAGGCAGGTGAAAACTATAGTGCTAAGAGCAGCATGGGCAGGGTAAAGGGGCATGGAGCGGCAGTAGGATGCTGGTAGCTAGTAGTATTGTGGTGTAATAGTGTAACATGGGCACCAATAGGGTGATAACTACAGTGCCAGCAATGCCTCCTACTGGGTGAGGTGACCCCTGACATTGGGCGAGGGGGTATGTAGGATGCTGGTGTCAGTGATATTGGGGTATAACAATGGGACATGGGCACCAGCAGGTTAATAATTACAGTTGCCTGCAATGCCCCCTGCAGTGCTCTGCATGAGTAGTTATACATATTCCCATATGCACCCAGCCCGCAGAATGTTGAGGAGGTGCGAGAGGGAGGCATGTGTAAGAATACAGATTTCCAGAACTGTTTGGGGGCCCTTCTGCTGCTCTGCACCGTGTGTGTAAACTCCCAATACCAGGCCCAGAGGTGGCTCAGAAGTAAAGACTTAAGGGGCACATCCACTAGACGATCTACTCCCTGTCCAATCTCTAAACGATTTTCCCTTGATTTTTTCCATTGAAATTTTATCTTTCAGTCTGAACGATTTGCAAACGATCTTTAATAGATCAAGTGAAATTGACCTGCATGTTCGGTCGACTGAAGAGACGATCAAACGACCAGCGGGAGCGCGCATCGTTGATCGTTAACGACCAAACACTGCACGATTTATAAACGTTTTTTGAACGATTGAATGATAACGACGTCGTTATCGTTCAATTGCCTGCTAAAATCGTGTAGTGGATGCCCCCCTTTACAGTAACAATATGAAAACTTGTTGCAGACTTTACTGGAATGGCGGACTGTGTGAATGTGGTGGGGGGGGGGGGAGAGGGGAGGTTGGAGGAAGGTGGATGAAGCTTTACCAGACCACCATTACTAATTCCTGAAGCAGACTGTGGAGTTGCTGTGTAGGTACCTTCCACTCCTGCTTGTCACAAGTGATTGCCTCTGCAGGGGGGAAGGGAGCGCTTGCCACTGCTGTAGTAAGAGGCAGAGATGGAAGACCCTGTGCTAATGGCAGCATGTTGGACCCTGGTGAAAGCCCCTCTCACCCCACTGCAAGAAAAATGTGCATTCAGCAACTGGAATTGAGTGGGGCCAGCACCGCGATGTAGGTCAGTGCACAGCATAGCATAGGCAGTGTGTGTGTGTCTGAGAGCTGCAGGGATGTGAGTATAGAGGACTGCGCTGCCCACAGCTACCAGCATAGAAGTGCACATTAAATTCATGTCATGCTGCCCGCTCCCCCCACCCTAGATACGCACTGATCACTTCGCACACACACACCTTGAGAAATACAGTACTAATTACTTACTTTATTGGACGAGGGGAGAAGGAGAAGCCACCGCCGCTGAAGCAGGAGAGGACTCATCTCTGCCTGCACTGACTACTCATATTAGTAAAGGCTCTGCTGGGTGAGGTGGGTGATGCTACCCACAACCCTGCGGTGCATGGACTGCCTCTTTTGCATACTGCCATCAATCCCCGTCCCTCTTACATCCGGACAGAGCGGTGGAGAATGCGGGGGGCTTAATAAACTTTGCGGGGCTGTGGGAGGCTTGTCAATAAAACGGGAGACTCCCGCAAGATGCAGGAGTGTTGGCAAGTATGTTCTAAATAAATATATTGCAAAATTGTTAAATTCATTTTAATGCAAGTAAATTAAAGAATTTACGTTTTAACTGCTACAGTAATAGTCATAATAATCTCTTTTGTGCACCACAAATTCATGCTCCATTGTCTGTGTGTTGTCTTCATGTGAATTATATTTGTGAGCTAGTGGTAGAACCATACTTACCTACTCTCCTGTAACCTGCGCTAGTCTCCCCTGGGTTCCTGTAAGAGTCTCTCCCGTATCCTGGCCTCTTCCTGATGAAGTGGGGAGAATAATGCCAGGAATCGCGGTCCATGAGGAGGGGGCGGGGCCAATATGAGATAATTACATAATTTGGACTCCCCTCCTCTACATAGAAGTGCAATTAGTGGGATTTTTCCCACAAGGGGGCAGGGCCTAATGACGCAGGTTGCACCCCCTTGACGACCCACTTGCATCCTCTCTCTGGGCTTCTCCCGGAGAGGACATAATAAAAGTAGGCAAGTGCGACTGCCAGATAGTGAAGTGTGATTTGTCACTCCAGAGAATACATTTCCACTATTCCACAGTCTACTTGTGGTGTGCTGTACACTACGCCAGCTAACGTTTGGCTGTGTGCACATTGGTGTCCTGTTGCTCAGCCATAAAAACACAATCCATGAACTCCCAAAAATCAGTTCTTGCGTTGACATTGCTTGCAGAGGCTATTAGGTCTAAAGCTGCATACACACACGATTTTGTTACCAACGATTTTATGAACGATTTTCTGTCAGATTATCTGTCAGATTTTTTAAAGTGTAATGAACGATATTTGAACTACAAACAATTTTTGCAACTTCTCTTAATGAAAATCGTTCAGTTGGTCAGTCAGAATGAACTACAAACGGGAACGTGCATGATCGATAATCGGTCATCGTTGTATCTCAGAAACTTAACGATTTTTTTCAACGATTGAACGATAACGACGTCGTCATAGTTAAATCGTTCAAAAAATCGTTACGTGTGTATGCACCTTAAGTGCTACTTTTCTATAAATATAGTTACAGGAACGATGTGGAGAAAGCAGAGGTGGGTGGTGCTGTGGATGATATGGGCGCAGCTACAGTGGGGGGGCATAAAAAAATTGTCAAAATTTGGCATGTGGGGTTGTTTGTTATAACATGTCACTCTATCATATAATATCTAAAATATCTAATAGCTAAAACTACTTAGGATAGAAAACTGCTGTAAATTCACAAACACCAACAGCAAACCGGAATCCGTACTACATATACAGGGAAAGCCACATCTATTCTATATATATATATATATATATATATATATATATATATATATATATATATATATATATAATATGAGAAAATCAGGATCCATATTAATCTTGAAAATGCTATATCCACATAAGTCAGATTCACATAAAAGAACAAAAAAACCCATAAAGCCAGATCCACATGAAATGCATTTTGAAGGGGCTCCCAATACATTTAGAATGAAGGAATATTGTGCTTACTTGCCATATTTATGTTCAGTTATGCGTCAAACACAGTCTTATCTCTCTTCACTTAAGCTGGCCACACATCTAAAGATTATCTGTCCAACCAGCCAACTAGTTGATTGGTTGGAATGAAAATCTGGTAAGGAATACAATCAGCAATTTGCTCCCAAATGCTGGAAAATGGACCAAAACTGTTGCTTGAACAAATTGTTTAGATCATACATTTAACAAACTTGTCTGAACGACCATTTTCATCTGTTTTCTGGCATTTAGGAGCAAATTGCTGATCATCATTTACTCCCATACGTTACCAGATTTTCATTCCAACCAATCAACAAGTTGGCTGGTTGGATGTAAGTTGGTCTAGTGTGTGGCCAGCTTTACACTACTATGGTCGTCAGTCACCAGCTATGGGTAGGAGGCAAAGGCACAGTTGTGGATGGCGTTAGGGTCACAGAAAGATATGGGACGGGAGCCAGAGGCACACATGGGAATGCTAGTTCAGAGACACACATAGGTGGGTGGAGGTCGGGGGTCAGAGCAGAGGCACACATGGATAGGGTAGTTCAGAGGCACTAGGGGGGGTCAGAGGCCTTCACAATGATGTGAGCGCTCCTGAGGACAATAATACAGTTTGGTCATTGCCTGCAATGCAGCTTGTCCCTGACTGCAGTCTTGCTGACTCGGGCGGTGGCCATCTTGCATAAATTTGCTGGCTACTCAGGGTCTCGACGGGCTCCTGTCAGGATCCTGAGCAGCCAGCTAGATTCTGCAAGATGGCCAACGCCTCCCCGAGTCAGCAGCACTGCAATCAGAAACAAACTGCGCTGCAGATGCTGGCCAAACCGTTATTTTCTCCAGCGCAAGCTACGCTGTACTATGTAGCAAATATCAATTTAAAAAGAAAACTCTTTAGGTGGTTCCAGAACACCATTCCGGACTATGTAATTTTTCACACAAACTTCCGAAACTGCGTTTCGGAGTGTTCAGGATTAAATATAGCCCTATTAGAACCAAGGACAGAGAATCTGGTGAACTAACTTGTTGGAAAGTTGGCATCCTGTGAGTTTCACTTTCAAAGTGACTGAGTTCTTCAGTTATACCCATTGTCTTGTTAATGTATGACTATGGAGATTGCGTGACTGTATGCTTTACTTCATGTGCCTTTTCACAATGGCTGGAGAATTACAAGCTGCTCTATGGAACATATATGTTCTCCTGTTTTGCATTTGGTGTAGGTAATTAATGAATAATGCTATTCTGCTCTTGCCGTTATTTGGTGTAAGCAGCCCACTGTGTCTTTCGCCTCAGTGATGTGGCAGGGAGTGTGGTTGTGTGGGAGTAACATGGGAGAAATGCAGCAATATGAATGTGCAGCTGAACAACTTTTATGTTGAACTGAGCTTGTAAATCTGTCCTTACTAAATGAGTTATTTGGTAGGGAAAATATCCAAGCCGGAAAATGTCGGTCGACTGTAAGTTGTAACAGTGCTACGTTTTTTTTTTTTGGTCCCCATCACATTTGAATTTATTGCTCCTGATGTTACTAGCTCTTTGCTGGCTTTATACTTACAGTATGTGGATACGTCTGTGCTGTAATATTGCTGCCTATTAGCAGTTCTGCAGGGAGTACCTATGGAGTGCGTCGTTTCACATTAACCCTTGCTCTTCCACAGTTCTGTGCCAATTTTTGTTCCTGATGCGGTCTCACGATATCTGACATAAAAAGCTTAGCACACCTTCACAGCCTTTTTCCTTCATCCACTAGGGGACACTGGAGCTCCTGACAGTGGGATATAGATGGTGGGTTGAGTAGAGCTTGGTACTTTAAGAATCTAAAAGTGTGACTGGCTCCTCCCCCCTATGTACCCCATCAGCCCCAGCTTTTAGAATGTGCCTGAGAGATCCGGTGCACATGGGGTTGTCTCCAGCCCTATTTTCTATTTTTTATTTTATATAATAAGATTAATGAGGATAGGGAGACTGCTGGCTGTGGCAATCTGCCTGCACCGTGGAAGCTGCCATGGAGGGTACCGCCATGGCTACTGCAGCCTGCTTCCGGTCACCCTATGGAGGGGGCCCCACAAGGAGGATAGAGTGTCCACAGACTCAGCGGGGTCCACCACAGCTGAAATCAGCGTGTGTCCCGCTCCCTGCCCAGCATCCTGGCTACAGCAGCTCTGTGGGTATGCACACCTCTCCTGATTAGCAGGAGAGGTGTTACTAAAATCCAGCTGGGCTAGTGTCAGTTGCTATGCACTGACATTTATAGAAGTGCGACTGTCAGACTGCTGCACCGTTGCTTGCATGAGAGAAGCACCGGCGTCTGCTTCCAGGGCTGCTTGATGTGGCTGTCTGCCTGCTGCCGGTACTTGCATGGCGTTGGTACCTTACAGCCACTTGGACGCAGCTGTCTGCCTGCCGCGCCGGTGCTGGCATGAGAGTAACACCGGAGCAGGCTTCTAGGAGCACAGGTCCCCTTAAAGCCACTTGGACGCGGATGTCTGACTGCCGTGCCGGTGCTTAATGGAGAAGGGTACCTGCACTGGCTTACATGGGGGCATTTCTACGCTCTCCTACTGAGAGCTGTTAAACAGTGGCGGGCACCGCTCTGTGCTCTATACTCTGTATAGGCTCTGGCTAGTTCTTAGCTGGAGCCATTTTGGGGAGGGGGAGCGTAGCTTCCTGGCAGCGGGCATAGTGATAATGTCTTTATGTGAGAGTTATGTGTCGCCTTCTCTTCCTCCTCCCTATCTCAGCGGATTTGGCGCGCTCTGCTCACAAGGGGCCAGATGGTCTAAACTCTGGAAAGTGATAAAATGGAGAGTGATGAGCTACCAACCAATCGGCTCCCAACTGTCATTTTTCAAACACAGCCTGCAACATGACAGTTAGAAGCTGAGTGGCTGGTCGTTTATCGCTCTGCCCTCTATCACTTTTGAGATCTTAGTACATCTAGCCCAAGGAGCGGCGCCATCTTAGCCTATACAGAGGGGACAGATGGCCTGATTCAGACCTGCTCGCAAGTGGGTCGATGTTGGCCCAGTGCTCATGCGTACGACGGAGGCGGCTCCGTCGTGCGCATG
This sequence comes from Taudactylus pleione, assembly GCA_031769625.1. Classification (NCBI taxonomy): domain Eukaryota; kingdom Metazoa; phylum Chordata; class Amphibia; order Anura; family Myobatrachidae; genus Taudactylus; species Taudactylus pleione. Next base: position 2,986,409 of record JAUIMM010000169.1, on the reverse strand, counting down.
CGCGAGACCCGGATAGCGACGGGCAAGCCGTCGCTCCGGGTCTCGCTACAAAGGGGGCGTGCTGTCGATGTTAAGTGACAGCACGCCCCCTTTGGTGGGTGGGTCGGGGGCGTGGCTGCCCAGACGGAGGTGTTCCCATGGGAACGCCTACCTTCTAGGGCCGGCCCCACTGACATCACAAGTGATGTCAGTGGGAGTGCTTTTGGCTCTGTCAGAGCCAAAAGTACTCTTGGGCTTGCGGCAATGAGACCCTACCACAAGGGTCTCGTCGCAAGCCCGATGGTCGCGAAGGTCTTGACTATCGCGACCATCTTTTTGGCTGCTCGCTATAGCTGTGGGTGGTCACCCACAGCTATGCGAGCGGCCAGGAGGCCGCTCTAAAAAAAGAGGAGGACGGCCCTGATTCAGAGCGAGCGCTCTGTCAAAGCGTCCGGCTCTGAATCAGGGCCAGACAGCGGTTCCAGTGCTTCTCATCCCTGTAACTTCAGCACATCAGAGCAGAGGGGACAGACAGCTCCAGTCTGCTAAGGGGTCTGTGAGTCCTACTGTGAGTTAGCATTCATTTATAAGCCTGCCTATTCTACATTGGTAGTATCATATTGATATTCTGCTCCTCACTATCTGTTGCGATGTCTGCCTCAGTTTACATTGCCTGTCACAGGTCTCTGCAACTGTGTGTGCTTGTCTGTGAGGGGTTATGATGTCTTCCAAAGCGACAGACAAGACTGCTACACAGAAACTGCCTGCACTAAGTTCAATAAGAAATTTAACCAGGCTCGCTCTGAATGGTCATCCCTGTGTGATGCTTGTGAAGCGAAGAGCGCTCACAGCACAGACTGTTACATCCTCCTTAATAAAGAGTTTGGCTGACATCAGAATTAGCCACTTCCCGTAAGGAACAGGAGGCTGCCAAGGATACATTTAGCACCTCTAGCCCTTCTTTTTTTGCTACAGAACCAGCGTGGGCTCAGGATCTAGGCTGCTCAGTAAATAGCCTTGCCCAGGTGATGGGTTCTGCGGCGAAGTCTCCTGAGGCTGTGGTTAGTCGCACATCTAGGAAGAGGGCACTTACGGTTGTTCTCCAATCAAATGAGGATTCTGAAGCAAATCACTCGTCTCAGGAGGAGGAAGGGGAGATTCTGGATGAATTTGAAATAGAGGCTTCTTCACAAGAACCTGAAGCGACGCAGGGTATTGAAGCATCCTGGCTGTGAGGGAAGTACATCACGTTTCTGACCCTTAGGCTCCAGGATCGTTAGATGACTACTTGTTTGCTAAGAAACAGAAGTTTTCTGTTACCTTTCCGGTTTCCGGTAAGTTAGATGAACAAATGGCAACAGCCTGGCAGCGTCCGGATCGTAAGTTCCAGATCCCTAGTCGTTTTTCTTCCCTTTATCCTTTTTAAAGGAAAGCTCAGAGCGGAAATTGGAAGATACGTTAAAATCCATTTATGCTGGTGCAGTTCTCAGACCGGCCTTGGTCGGCTCCTGGGTCAACAAGGCAGTGGATAAGTGGGCGGAACAATTGATAGAAGGTCTAAGGTCAAACACTCCACAGGCACATCTGATTACCTTGGCGGAACATATTCAGGAGTCCGCAGTATTCTTGGGAGATGCCTCCAGAGATATTGGTCATAGGCACTAGGATCTCTGCTTTGGCTGTTGCTGCTCGCCAGGCACTTTGGCTACTTGCTTGGCAAGCGGATGCTGAGTCTAAACGGGTGGTAAAAGCTCTTCCTTTTACAGGTGATATTTTATTTAGTCCAGAGTTGATCAAATGGATCTCTCTGGCCACCAGGGGTAAGAGCGTCTGGATCCCAAGCCAGCAGACAAACCCGTGACATGATGGGCTTCCATCACACCTTGGGAATCCCAAGGTGGGTGCTCGTCTCCAGGGTTTCTTGGAGGCTTGGCGGCAGATGTGTCCCGACACTTGGGTTCAGAATCTGGCATCTCATGGAAACAAGATAGTTTGCCTTCACTCATCCAGTGCGATTTTTCACAACAGGGTTTCCAGTCGATCCTTTGAAACAACTAGTTTTCCTGTCAGATGATCAACAAACTTCTGCTGGCCGAGGTTCTGGTTCCGGTTCTGACTGCACAAAGAAACCAGAGATTTTATTCCAATCTTTTTGTGGTTCCAAAGTCGGAATGGGTCTGTCAGACCCATTCTAAATCTCAAGTCTTTGAACCAGTATCTCTCCTTTCACAGGTTCAAGATCTTCTGTCTCAATGGTCGGGGTCCCACCTCTAAATGCATCGTCTAGTGCGTCTGTTTCCTCAGACCCGCATATCCTTGATCTGGTGGCTCTGGACGCACCATCTGGTAGCGGGTCGACGCTTCCGAATTCTGTGGGCAGAAAGACACCTCAAGGCCATCTTTGCAGTCTTCATTCTGGGAGTCGACAATTGGGAAGCAAACTACCTCAGTCATCAGGATCTTCACCCCGGGGAGGGGTCCCTTCATCCCGAGGTCTTCTTTTCAACTAGTTCACTGTTGCGGGAGGCCGCAGATAGACCTCATGGCTTCCAGGATGAATCGACCGTTATCTCTTTACTGTTCCAGGACCAGGGATCCAGCAGCAGTGGGAGCTGATGCCTTACCGACTCCTTGGCCGTACAGCCTTGTGTACCTGTTCTCACCTTTTCCGCTTCCTTGTGTTCTCAAGAGGATCAAGCGCAATTCGTCCACAGTCATACTAATGGCTCCAGATTGGCCTCGTCGGGCTTGGTACTTCTATCTCCTACTCCTTCTGGATCTTCTGCAGCAGGGTCCATTCATGTATCTGGATTTACGTCTGCTTCATTTAACGGTGTGGCTGTTGAAACCGCCATCCTAAGAAGACATGGCAATCGTAGGGCGATCATTCCTACTATGCTCCGAGCTAGGAAACCGGTGACATCAGCACATTATCATCGCATTTGGTGGCTTATACCTCCTGGTGTGAAGACGTGAATCATCCACTTCATCCTTGCATTTGCTGCGTCGTCTTTTTCTTCAAAAGGGGCTTGACACGTATCTACATTTAGGGTCTCTAAAAGTGCAGATTTCTGCTCTTTCAATTTTTTTCCAGCGCCGCCTTGCTCTGATTCTGGAGGTTCAGACCTTTTTTCAAGCGGTGCTTAGAGTACAGCCCCCCTTTGTGCCACCCACGGCTCAATGGGACCCCTTTGTGCCACCCACGGCTCTATGGGACCTAGTCTTATCCTTCCTTCAGTCGACCACGTTTGAGCCTTTTGGAGGATGTGGATTTGAAATATTTAACTTGGAAGGTAGTCCTTTTATTGGCCCTTGCTTCGGCTAGGCGAGTGTCGGAACTTGAGGATTTGTCCTGCCGTTCCCTTAATTAATTTTTCACGATGATCGGGCGGAATTCCGTACCCGCCGTCCTTTTTACCTGAAGTACTCTCTGCTTTTCACCTGAAGCAGCTGATTGTGGTGCTGGCCTTATTGGACTATTCCGGGGGTTCTTACTCCCTAGATGTCTGAAAGACTATGCAAATCAGAGGCTCTGTTAATCCTTTATTACGCAAATTGATGTGGCTGGCCGGCATCAAAACAGACTTTAGCCAGGTGGATTTGTCTGACCATTTGTCAAGCTTCTGCATGACCTCTGCCTGTATCCATCTCTGTGCATTCTACGCGCTCAGTGGGTACTTCATGGGTGGTTGGGTGGCATGTAGAGGTGTCTTGGCTGCACCGCTTTGTAGAGCAGCTTCGTTAAAAGAATGTGTACGTTTCTACAGGTTGTTCAGCACTCTAACTCCCCCCCCCCAGACACAGACACCCGGAGGGAAGCTTTGGTACGTCCCCACTGTCAGAAGCTCCAGCGTCCTTCTAGTGGATGAAGGAGAAAACAGGATTTTGGTACTTACTATTTTTCCGATTCCACAGGGGACACTGGATGCCCATCCAATGCTTCTTACCTGCTTGCCAGTTACATATTATGCTTCGGTTCTGTTGCAGTTTGGTCAGTTATTATTATGTGACTGTTTATGTTCCTGCAGACTGCTTGTGTTCCTGCAGTGTGTTGGTCCGATTGGACTGACTGTTTTTGTTCTCCTTCTCTGTCGTTCTGTCTGTTCTCCGTCTCCTCTCTGGCTCAGTTCTTAAAACTAGGGCTGATGGGGCATATAGGGAGAGGAGCCAGTCACACTTTTAGATTCTTAAAGTGCCAGGCTTTACTCAACCTACCGTCTATACCCCACTGTCTGAAGCTCCAGTGTCCCCTATGGAATCTGACAAATTGATTTAACGGTAACTACCAACATCCTGTTTTTTTGTTTTTTTACTATTTAAATGGGACATTTTTCTTGTGGTGATTGGAAGATTTTTTTTTTACAGAAGACTCAGTTCAAAAGATTACAGATCAGATAATATGTATTTATTTGCCACTTGTTTTATAGAGGTCACACATATTCTGCAGCGCTTTACAGAAAATATATGACCAGTTGCATCAGGTTTTTTTTTTTGGGGGGGGGATAGCCAATTAACGTGCCAGTATATTTTTGGAATGTTGTCGGACACTGGAGTACCCACATGAAACCCAAGCAATCCCAGAAACCAATTCTCTAATTTAAATTTATACGCCACCTTTGTAACAATGTCATTCTTGCCCCTGCTCTCTCATCTCTGCAGTTATTCAGTCAGTGGCCCTGATTATTTTCTCCACTAACAGCCATTCCCATCATCAGCTCATGGCCGGTGCAAGCCCTCAGTTGTCCAACAATCTTCTGACCAGGTAATGTGGCTGCAAGACTCCTCTAATGGAGCCACACAGCTATATATGATGTTGCTTACTGTGGCTGGTTTGTTCTAGGTGCAGCCTTTATAGCTGTCCCTGTCAGAGTAGTTGGAGTCCTGCAGCACCATTACTCCCCTTCATGCAGCAGCCTCCACCACCTCTGGTCTATATCCTAGAAGAGCAGTAGGCAGTTGAGACTATCAGATATGTGGGCACAAGTTTGCAAGGTTGATGAGCCAATATGAGGACGACGTTTCTTGGCAAACTAGATTACTTAAGTAGTGCTTTTTAATTGTGACCTGCGCGCCAAGTAGGTTAAAAATATCAATATTTGTGTTTCTTATTCGTTTGAGGGATCTGAGGTGGTTTCTAGAAGCTGTTAATACTTTTGTGTACAGAATTTACATTTCAATACATTGTAGATATCAACATTGTTCTGCAATCCCTTTATATACTTCTAAAGCCTACTATTAATTTTATTTGTTTTATCTGTAATCCATGAACTACAATGAATATATGGGAAAACTTAACATGCTAAGTTTTGTTTGTTTAGATGCTCCAATAAGGAGTCTTCGGTCACAGACAGTCTGTCTCATGCAAGTTATTGCACCACTAGTGCTTAGCCTAACAACCACCCTGTATAGAAATGCAAGGATATATGTGCATGACATCGATTTTCGTAGTGGAGAGAAAAATGTAAACGCTATAATAAATACAGCAATTATGCAGATTAAGGGTTTCTATATTGATGTGACTTGTGTGGCCCATTTTTGATGAAAACTGCTGCTCTTGTGTTTAATTATATACAAACCGTCTTCCTAGCCCACATCCCTTCCTTGTTGGAAGTCCTTTGTCTTGAATATATTTGTGGTACTTTACACAGATGTTTTCCTTCTTGCAGTTTAAGGATTTGTCAAAAATAAAAAAATAATAATTGTACAAACGCCACCAGCCTTTTTCCCATACATCTGCACATTACATTGTTCCTAGAGCATAGTTCAATACCGTAAAACAACTTTACAGATTTACCATCATGTTTTCCCACTGGTTTCATTCTTAATTTTTGTGATACAAAAATCTTGAATGAATAAAAAGTTCACAAGAGCTGCAATGTTGCTCTTAAACTGGTTGATTTCTATATGCCCTATTGGACTTAAGTGCTTCCTGTGGTTATTAAGCAATGATATTCCTTTTATATTTTCTAGGTTTACAGCTTGGCTCTGAGTAGAACAACTACATGGCTAGCATAGAATAATGTTAAAAATACGAATTGTTACAAAGTTGCATTAGTTTTAGCATCTACACAGGGTATCTTGGTTGCATGTAGCAATATATTCTGTTTTTTGATTTTTTTCTAAATATATTTAACTTCTGATTTCCAAGTGTGTTGCTTGTGGTGCCATTATTTATACGTCTTGAGGACTAGTGAAACCAAAATGCAACATTCCATCACTGGTTTACTATGCAGGTGTGTGTGGGCGCATATATATATATATATATATATATATATATATATATAAGGGACTCATTACTTGCCCTTGGGATTTACACCCAGACCCTCTCAAATTGATTTTCAGATAAGCTAAAACTCTTCTTTTACCTCTTAAATTGATCTTATTTTTATCGGTTATTTATTGCTCTCTGGTGGTTACTCCTGATTAGGAACCACAGTGTTTTATCGTATTTATCTTGTTTTTGTCAGACCCTATTAAATATTTTTTATGGTACTAGCTTTCTTTTATCACTTTATTTTTGTATGCTGCTAAAAGTATTTATATTGCACTAAGCACTTCATTGGTCTATGCTGCTAGGACTATTTGGCACTAAGCACTTTATGATTTATGTATACTTGCTCAGGCTGATTCAAGCACGTTAGCACTCAGCACTTTATTTATATTTATATATTTGTGTGAATATTTATTATTAGCAGGTTGGTCACCCACAGTCAATAACTCCCTTCTCGATTTACTAGGTAGTGTATTCACCAGCACTACAAACTATTGACTAAGGAGCAGACGCCCTAGGTATACGCCTCGGGTTATACTTGCAATTGTTCAAAGCACCAGTAGTTTATTCATTGGTTTAGGTTCTGGCGCCGGATTCATAATTATTTCTATATATATATATATATATATATATATATATATATATATTTATATATTTATTATTATTATTATTATTATTATTATTATTATTATTATTCTTCCATTAGAATTATCTACCTGAAATAAGACTTAATTGATTTGTATTGGTATTTTTCAGTCCTCCATGCCATTTGACATGCTGTGAACCACAGAAGGCAATCCAGGTGATTTGTAGCTCATCCCCATAGATTCAATTAATTATGTTTTTTTGCCAAAGAAAATTTGATATCCCCATAGCACCAGTGATTACATGTTGTCTACTTGATTATGGGACAGAGATTGTCCTTCTTGCCTGCGTTCAGCATAACTATTTTTATGGATGCATGAATTCATAATTCTACATTACTAATGTCAAATAAAGGTATCCTATCACCAGATACTCTGGTCTATGGTACTGTGAGAATATACACTATGGGATTAGATAAAGAGACAAATGGTAATACAATTGATAGAATATGCACAAGAAGACAATATGCCTGTTCATCAGGAAGCAACCAATACAAACTAAATATACAGGACACTCCCTTGTAAATTATATATATATATATATATATATATATATATATATATATATATAATGTTAGAGGTGCACCATGGAAACTAGTACAGTATAATCAAAAACGGTGATGGACCCTAGAATCAGTCCAACAAAAGAACACTCACTGTCTGGTGCACTCTTTTATTTTAAAAAATAATAAGTATAAGACTTAACCTTTAATATACTCATTAAAATAATGTTCGCAAAGGTTTGATATCGTTCATAATCTAGAACACAACGTACATATATTGTAATCCGATGTAAAATTCCTCTCAGATAAATATATTGGCTCAATATAATAATTCACATTAGTATCCCACACCTATTGGTATTAAATATGTCTGAGGACCTTTATAATACACAACCTATAAAGTTCGTCAGTGGTCTGAGCCGCACGATAAATTGTCATAAGGCTATATGATACTGGGTTGCCTCCGACTGGAGCAGCTATATATGAAATGGTTTGTTTTGATGATTTATTGTGCGGCTCAGGCCACTGGCGTATATTATAGGTTGTGTATTATAAAGCTCCTCAGACATATTTAATACCGACAGGTGTATCTTGATATTGGGGTTTTGTATATATTTTCACACATGCTTTTGTACGTATACCCATAGCCTGTTGAATTATTTAAGATAGGGTGGATACTAATGTGAATGTTTATATTGAACCAATATATTTATCTGAGAGCAATTTTACCTCGAATTACAATATATGAACATTGTGTTTATATTATGAACGACCTCAAACTTTTGCGAACATTATTTTAATGTCTATATTAAAGGTTAAGTTTTATATTTATTCATTTTGAAATAAAAGAGTGCACCACGCAGTGAGCATTCTTTTGTTGGATCGATTCTAGGGTCCATCACATTTTTGGATTATTGTATGAGCGCCATTTATAGCGTCATTCCTTTTAATATTTTTTGGTATCGTTATTCTATTATGTACAGTATGTTCATGCTTTGTGTCTCTTGGCACAAATATTTTGTTATGTCTAGGCCAACATATCAATGCTTATACAAGCATACACAAATTCTCTCCAACCTTTACTATTGTTAATGTAAATTAAATGGTGATGGATCTCTATATAGCTGGCCTACCTTATCTGATAGATGCTTGCCCAGTCTACAGATCTCGTTCAAATCAAATTAGTGCATTACGCTGAATACAGTGTCATGATTCTGGAACCATTCCAGAACTTTCCTAGCCTTGTGACATAAAGTGTCTTAAAGGAAAAGCCTAATTACAAAATGTACCTTGCTCCTTTCAAAGAATTTGCTTAATTGGCAACGATTTTCAGGTGCTGTGGCATACACATTTTGCTTTAGATGAATCAAGGGACCCAGGCCCTGATTCAGAGCCGGACGCTCTGAAAGAGCGCTCACTCTGAATCTGGGCGTTATTTTTTTTTTTTTTGTGCGGCCTCCTGGCCGCTCTCAAAGCTGTGGGTGACCACCCACAGCTCTAGCGAGCAGCCAGGATGATGGTCGCGATGGTCAAGGCCATCGTGACCATTAGGCTTGCGACGAGACCCTTGTGGTAGAGTCTCATGGCCGCAAGCCCCAGAGAGCCTCTGGCTCTAATAGAGCCGGAAGCTCTCCCACTGACATCACTGGTGATGTCAGTGGGGCCGCCCACAAACGGTAGGCGTTCGCTTGGGAACGCCTCAGTTTGTGAAGCCACCCCCCGGGCATGCCTACCAAACGGGGCGAGCTGTCAATCACCATCGACAGCTCGCCCCCTTTGGTGCGAGATCCTGAGCGGCGGAGCGCCCGTTGCTAGCCGGGTCTCGCGCATGCGCACAACGGAGCCGGCTCCGTCGTGCGCATGCCCAGTGGGCAAACATCGACCCGGTCGCGAGCACTCAGTGCTCGCGACCGGGTCTGAGCAGGCCCCCCAGTTTGTGCCACAAAAATGCACCACATACTATTAAACTGTCGCTACCAGTTTACACAATTGACACCTGCCTGGTTATATTCTTGAATTTCTTTGTTATATCCTTGTGCTTCCATTGCTAGTCCTCGTCCTCCCAGGGATCATAAGATCTGGCAATATTGCCAGGCTGTCATACTTGTGTAGGCATACATGATATAACATATACCACAACGTTATGTATTTTGATATGCCTTATTTGGCACCACTGTTAAACTCCGATGTTGACGGACTGTAGCTCGTCTGATAATCTGGTTGCTATTTGGGTGATGGTGATGAATATCCTAACAATGTTGCTATTCATAATCTTTACATGCTGTGCTCTGTGACGCACACACTAGCATGCCACAGTCAAGGTTTCTTTAATCTTTTAATGTTTTTGTCTGTGCCATTGGAACATACCTACCTATTCACTAGCATTGCTGTCATTGATTGAGCAATTCCATGGGTAAACATGTAACTAATAAACTAGCCAATCAGTATGTAAGTAGCTGCACGTCAAAATAGAATCTTCTGAAGCAGGAGCAGGTGAACTTAGTATAGTACCGTACATTGATATATATTTCTAATGGTGCGTACATTCATAACGATTTTGTAACCAACGATTATCTGTCAGATTTTCCCTTGAAAAGGGAACGATTTTTGAAGTGTAATGAACGATTTTTACAACGATGAACGAAAAATGCTCCTTCCCTTAATGAAAATCGTTATGTTGGACAGGACAGTCTGAAATAAACTACAAACGGGAGCACACTTGAACGATTTTCATTCATTGTCATAACTCAGGAACTGAACGATTTTTTGAATGATAAAGACGTCGTTATAGTTAAATTGTTCAAAAACTCGTTACGTCTGTACGTACCTGTAATGTAGCTTTTCAATTTCAACTACTATAACAACAGAAATAATCTTCCCTGCAACATTTATAAATAGACATTAAATAATAAAATAGTTGTACTTAATAGATTTAGATGATTATCATGAAATATGATTGTTTCAAAATAGGTCAAGCCATGCATAGAGAGGAGTTTGTGTGATGTAAGAACTGGTATTGCTGGGTGTAGTATACAAGAGATCTTTGTTCTGCATCGTGAATCTAAATTAAACATCGACTGCTGCTGAATTATAAAAATCTGGGGCCCTTGCTGCATTATCTTATTTTTCCATCTCCTTCTCTCTTACTATAGCACCTCACATTCAGTTGATCATTGAATTACACATCACAGTGAAATTATTCAGATTAGCAAAATGTCACGGAATTTCTTCCACCAGAATGATAAGTAAATCCAAAGCTAATATGATTGTTGAAGTGGAGAAGTTAAAATCCATTTATCAGATATAATCTGTGCCAATCCTGTATTTGCCCACTCTCCCAGTATGTCCATGAGATTCCCTAATTTTGGGGAGAGCAGGCAACTAAGCAGAGTGGGCCACCCTCCCTTATCCTACTTCATTTTCTTCTGTGAATCATTATGATGTGCATCAGGAGATGGGACTGTGTTGATACAAAATTCTTTGTCACCTCCCCACCCCTCCCCCCTCCGCACTTGTCATTGGATCTCTAGAAGTCAAGGTCCAAAAAGTAGGCAAGTATGGCAAGTCCTGTTATTATTTTAATGTGGTAACAAAGAATGGCCACCACGGCGTATGCACTAGTTTGGGGTGAGGGCTGAGCAATACTGCACTTAAGCTCCTCCTTCCTTGCTATTGCACTGCCAGAGCTCAGTGACCCGGCATCATATACAAGCTATAGACCATACTACAAGTGAGCCTATGTTGCTATGTTTGTCTCTTCCAGACATGTACACTTAAAACTGAGGGCCTGATTCAGACCCGGTCGCTCTGAATCAGGGCCAGGCTCTTTTTTTTTTTTTTAGAACAGCCTCCTTGCCGCTCGAGTAGCTGTGGGTGACCACGCACAGCTATAGCGAGCGGCCATGATGATGGTCAAGACCATCGCGACGATTGGGCTTGCGACGAGACCCTTGTGGTAGGCTCTCGTGGCCGCAAGCCCCATAGAGCTTTCTGCTCTAACGGAGGCGTTCTCATGGGAACGCCTCCGTTTGGGCAGCCACCCCCACGGCCCGCCCACCAAAGGGGGCGAGCTGTCACTCAACATCGACAGCTCGCCCCCTTTGTTGCGAGATCCAGAGCGACGGAGCGCCCGTCGCTAGCCGGGTCTCGCGCATGCGCACGACGGAGCCGCCTCCGTCGTGCGCATGCCCTGTAGGCCACCATCGACCCGGTTGCGAGTGCTCAGCGCTTGCGACCGGGTCTTAATCAGGCCCTGAGCCTGCTGGTGCTGTGGTATCTGTGATAGTGAAACCTTTCCTGGAAATCATGCATAGCCACAATCCTATGACTTACTGTATTTATAACCACTATAATACCATTCACATAACTTTTATATACCTCTCCATTTACCAACCATATAAAAAGACTGCTTTACAGTTTATTCATGGATTCCTTAATCTTTTACCAAAGAGAACAGGTGACCTTACTGGATGATAGGTCTGCACTGTCCACAATATTGAATGTATTAGGAGAATTACAGCGCTAAGCAATATTCCAGCCTCTATGTTTGTTTTGTGTTTTTCTTTATGTAGTTATGTTAATCTGTCTCCCTCTGTTGCAGATTGATGTGTGAAACTGTACGATATGAAAGACATGAAGCTAATGAAGTCTTGTACTAGTAAGTGCTTTGTTTTGTTTTCCTCTTCTTCTCCCTTTACTAAACTCATCTAATTTTGTTATTACTTGTTATTAGACAATGTCAGTTTGTATTGAAACTTCTTATAAGAAGCTTTATTCAAGTAAACACTGAGGTAAGGGGAGGGTAGATTCAGTACTGAAATATATATGTGCCGCTGTAGTGGGCGGAAGAGGGTTCTCTGCAACCAGTAGCTTCTCTCATTTTTCCTCGCACCCTGTAGAGGTACACAGGGAAATCAGAAAAGATTGCACACTGTATTAAACACTAATGTGCGCAGCCTAGCATCGCTGTTAACGTCTGTTTTTATAGACTCTCTTGCTATAGCTGCATATATCACACAATGGAATGTTTCCATCAGTTAATGAGACCAGACTCTCAATATTTACATTCATCACTTTTTCTGGAAGTCGTAGTTATACAAACATTACCGTTTGTATAGTGCGCTTATCCTGATGTCAGAGTGCTCTGCTCATTTTATGCTGGAATGTTTTTGCTTGAGTAGTAGATGCCATATTTAGCCTCTTGTTTATATTATATTTATGCAAATAATTTTGGGGGGTGTTTTTTTGCATTTGTAAGGCATTTGGGATGTAAACAAATAAGGGGCATTTCTTGCTGCTACTGCAACACTGTCATCTCATGGGATTATTTTAATACTGGTGGTGCTTGCTCATGAATTTTAAGGATTTGCTAATTTAGTACCGGACATGAATTTGTAATACAATATTCATTAGATACACATTTCTTCATACACTGTACTGTGCAGAGCATCTGAAATGGTTATCACACATACTCTTATACCCACTCTCAAATACACCGGAATGCCACACACCCACACAAACTGTGGTCGTTTTTATTAAATACCTGCAGAGACTGCATTTAATATTCTTTGTCTGTCTTATGGTGACTGCCAGTGATTGGAAGGTACAGTACTGGCACTGTTATGAAACTGTTGTGTATTTTTCGCAGTTTGTCAGCATTTAGAAATGTAAATGTGCCAACAGATGGACACTTCCTGATGCTATGTGTACAGGTGTCCAAATGTGTAAGTTCGGCCCGGTCCCTCAAAAATAGGGGTGGGTAATAAGCGGCCCCCCAGCTGTTGTAAAACTACACATCCCATCATGCCTTGCCACAGTTTTGTTATTTGACCATTTTAAACCTGTTGCAATGCATGCTGGGATTTGTAGTTCAACAACAGCTGGAGAGCCACCTATTGCCACCTCTGCAGTCTAAAACATATCTGGTAAAGTCAGCCAAGGATTGTACACATAAGATGCAGCCGTCATCTGACTTCACTTTCCAGTCATCACAGTTGACATCTGAAGACCCAAATCAGGTGCTGTTAAGATTCGGCGGCCTAGGTCCATACACATTTTGACTTGTGTTCATTTAAGTCTAAAAGAACTGTATTGATAGGGAGACTTTCAGTGTGTTGGACATCTTAAAGTGGCCACTCAACCAAGTTATTTCTCTGTAGCAGAGGTTTCCAAACTCCGCCATTACAGTCAGTGGCATCACAAGGGGCATGCCATCCGCACCCGGGTGTCACCCGCCGAGGGGTGACACCAAGGTGCACACTCCCCCTCACTGACAGGAGCTGGGTGCTGCACTGTAGTATTAAGTGCAGCACTCAGCTCCTGTCACTGAGGGAGCCGGCCGGCTGGCACACCACACAGGGACCTCCTGCAACCCCACATTCCCTCCCAAGCAATAGGTACGGGGGTTTGCACTGTGTGGCCACGCCCCCTTCTCGCATGACCATGCCCACTTTTCGCATTGCCACGCCCCGTTTCGGCAGTCATCGTCCCTCCCCGCGCTGGGTGACACCGCAAGGACGGACTCCACTGATTACAGTCCGGGTTTTAGGATATCCATGCTTGAGTCTAGATGGTTAAATAAAATGGACTGAGGTACTAATTAAGGCAGCTGTGCTCAAGCATGGATATCATTTAAGCCTCTTCTCATTCTTTAAAGACAACCCATCATATAATAGTGGGATCAAGTAGAAGCAATTACATGTAACACATGTGCCATGTGTTCTGTTTTTTTTATTTTTTTATTTTTATTGAATGTACTGACAGTCATGTTTTTAAAAAGAAAATAAGACCTAAAAATACATTGTGATAAAAGGTATTTGATAAACAATAGATATACATTCTAAAGATGCATATAAACATAACGATTTTTTTAACGATTTGTTGTTAACGACGTTGTTATCGGTCAATCGCTGTTTTCTGAGTTATAACGATGAACGATAATCGTTCAAGCGCGCTCCCGTTTGTAGTTTGTAGTTCATCGTCCATTTCAGACTGTCCAACATAACGATTTTCATTAAGAGAAGGAATATTTTTCGTTCATCGTTGTAAAAATCGTTCACTTTTTCAAGGGAAAATCTGACAGAAAATCATTGGTTACAAAATCGTTACGTGTGTATGCACCTTAAAGAATAAAGAGTTCACAGGAAAAACAAACATGTTGCAGATCCCACTGATATTACTCCATACAAAATACAGAAAATTGTAGGTTATATTCACAAAGCGACATATTCCCATTTCAGGTTTACGGAAAATACGAAAACAAAAGAAAAGTGACCATAAACCCTGCATAGAAAATTGTGTAGCTATAATAATAATAATAATAATAATAATAATAATAATAATAATAATAATGTATTTTAGAACATATTGTTAGTTGTTTTTTTTATCTTATTGGCCATTTGGGGAAGCATAGCACTATTGTTTCTATATACTTTATTACTTTCGTGTTTGCCTAGGTTTCTCCCCAGGTCACTTACTTTTGGACTAAATTGACCCTAGTGAGTGTGTATGTTTTTGCGGTAGTGAATTTAAACTGTAATCTCAAGTAGGACTAATGTGAATGATGATACATTCTCTGTAAAGTGCTGTGTAATATGTTGGCGCTATATAAATAAAAGTTAATAATAAGTTGCAATTTTCTCTCCTTGCAGTGGTTGTATGGAATGTGCTATGGGAACTTGGTTTAGCAGGCTTCTCAATGGCTAGAGCACAGGTTCTCAAACTCTGTCCTCAGGACCCCAAACAGTGCATGTTTTCCAGGTCTCCTCACAGAATTGCAAGAGAAAAAGTTAGCTCCACCTGTGGATCTTTTAAAATATGTTGGTGAGTAATGAATACACTTGTGCACCTGCTGGGTGACCTGGAAAACGTGAACCGTGTGGGTTTCTGAGAACCGGGTTTGAGAACCACTGGGCTAGAGGTTGCACTGTCATTTTAATAAGTATTTTAATCAGATATCTTGTTACACCTTTTTATAAATAAACGATCTAATAGGTTTTAGTTTCGAACCTGAAGGGTATTTAAACTCAAAAAGTGTGACTGTTCATGGTATCATGGCAGCATCCATTCTAGATCATACCGTGAGCATATAAAGGAACAAGGTGCATCATTTGTACATTGTACAGTGTGTCCCTGTTATTACCATATTATGTCTATTAATTATGATTGTTATAATTGTTTATTTGCAGAAATTCAGCTGGACAGATTGTTCTTGTATCTCAGTTACTTACCTTGTATGCCGGCTCATTTCAGCATATTTTTGTCTATTTTTCTAAGGAACAGTTCAGAAAATGTTAATAGGGGACACACATGAAAACTGGTAAACATGTTTAATAACACAACTAATTGTAATCTGCAATTTGTACCATATGACATTTATGGGGGTGATTCAATTCAACACAATGGATGCGATGTGCTGTTCTGTAACAGCACATTGCGTCCATCCACATTGCGTATTTGCATTGCATCCCATAGAGGTGCGCAAGAAGATTTGCGATGTGGGGCCGTACTGATATGTGCACAGCTGAGTATCACGGTAGTGCTGGACGGCACTTTACCAGTAACTGAATAGCCACTATGCTTGTTTGCAGCTCCTTTCTCTTAAGTGCCGGTTTTTCATTCAGGAGCATGATCTGTAATACACAGTTGCTGCTGTATTTATTATGTTGACACAATTAGACTAAAATAGAAAAACAATGCTAAATCCTTTCATTATGAAAACTAAACAGCTAATATCCTAATTACGGGCTGGTGACTTGTTCTGTGCTAGTATAGCCAAACGGAATTCATAGCAAACAAACTGAGAGGAGTAATATAGCTATTAGTTAGAATACATTTTTTTTTTTTTTTAGCAGCACAGACAAATTAACTTCTATTCTGGATATTCTAATGTGCTTTGCTCAAGTCACTTACATTCACTCTCTTGCAGCAGAGTGATGATAATCCGGGACTGGACCAGGATTCAGGAAAACCAAAGTTGGGTTTGATACAGTGTTGGAACAGTGTTGTATATAAAATATATTCTTGCCAGTACAATACCACAGTTACATAACTTATATTTCTGACTAGAGGGTAGATGTACTAAGCTCTGGATCGGAGAGTGATTAACTACCAACCAATCAGCTCCTAACTGTTATTTTTCAAACACAGCCTATAACGTGACAGTTAGGAGCTGAGTGGCTGGTAGTTTATCACTTTCTAATTTATCACTTTCCAGTGCTTAGTACATCTCCCCCCAGTGAAAAGATATCAAGCTCTCTATTAACAATGTTGTGTATAGTTAAAAATGTGTATTTATACATAACATTAAGGAAGATATAGTTCTATCTGGGGGCATATAGGAAAACTGTCCCGTGAAGAGTTAGATTATCATTAATTAGCAGATAACACTTCCTTAGTGTACATTGTCACATCTGGTCATTCATCTTAAATTATGAACGACTGGATCTGTCTTAAATATTACCACATTTGGCTAATGTAACAGAGCTCCCCACAGAAATCATGCTTGATGTGTTAAAAGTAAAAGCTAATATATAGTTCTATAATAATCCCATGTAAAGATATAAGTAAATTCAAGCACAGTAATAATGCTGCTTTATAACTTAGAAAGCCAATGTTATTAGCGTGTAAGAAGTCATTATTTCTGCAGAACTCGCAGCCTCCCTGCTTTCCTACTTCAGTCTCCTTATATGACATAATGTCTCCAGGCTTATTAGATGCTTAAACTGTAATTAGGGGAAGTGTAGCTCAGATTGTGTGGTTAAGCCAGTTTTCCTCTCTTCCATGAAGGTTTGGAAATGAGCATTACAAAGGGAAAGCAATGTGTATAATGTCAGGCAATGGTTTTCTTCTGTATGTACCCTCATTTCATACATTGTGACAAGTGCAAAGGCAGGCTGATCTGTACCCATCACCTAGATGTAATCATTTCGGATGCTGCTCCATTATTACAATACAGCCTATTAACGCCACATCATCGCTTCATTCTCAGGAACCATCAGAATGACTGACCACTGTGTGTAGGTGATGGGTACAGTTTAGACCAAAGTAATCTGGTTAATATGACTTTAATGGCTACTACATATTTCTGTTTTACTACCAAGTGTAAAGACCATAATTGATGATTCTTGTTTTCTTCTCCTGCCCCTCGTCCCATAGCTTCGCTCTTTAGAGTCTGCATTATGCTGATTGTTACTGGTAATCTCACTGGTGTTAGTACGAGATGTGTGCTGGGTTTATTTATAGTAACACTGAATATGTGCATATAGAATCCATGAAACGGTTGATATCCTCTGTACGATTAAATACATTTACAAATGTCCACAAAGCAACATTGAGCTGTGAACTACTGGAATGTGTTGATTTCACATTCCAATCTAATTCCTCCCTTATCTGTCAGACTTTTACAACATTACTATTCTAAACAGCAGGGCATTCTGCGCTCTCAATACCATTTTTAATTTGCAGAATCCCTGTTGCTGAAGTGAATTGAAATGAGTACTCAGTGGGTGGAAATACTTAAACATTCACTAACCCTAGAGGCGTCCCACAGCTGTATGTATGCCATTGCATGTGGCACTGAGTTATAGCAAATGTCCATTTACCCATCTACTCCTCCATTTATTATTGGAATGATGGTACTGTGGCTGTAAAAGCTCTGATATGTATTTTATGGTTTTCCTGCAGGTACAGAATATGCATGTTACAGCAACAAACTATTAACATTGTTATTCACCAGAATGGCTGCACATATGTATATAATTTCCAGCTTTTGTTGAATTATGATTCCTAGCTGCTATGGCAGAGCATACTTCCGGCATTGTCTATAGAGAGCTTTAGAATAACTAATACCCATCTGGTTAATGTTCCCTTGTTGCTCAAAGCAAGTTAGAAAGTTAAGAACTGACTTTCTTGTTTATCAAAATCTTTTTAAAACTGCAGGAAAGTACTGCACGTGTCCATACAAAATAGTGGGCATGGCAGTGTTAAATGGTGGGAGGAATAGAGGATGAGGCTAGTATAATGACCATGTAGAAAACACGCACAGATTAAGCATCTATTGTAGAATTTTCAAATTCAAAATAAATTTTTAATGAATGTAATAAAATATACATGAAAGTAAGGGCTTACCTGATAACCAATCCTGGGAGCTCAATCTTCAGCCAAGAGTATGGGCCAGTAGATAAATTGGTCAAATAGCAGTGTTCAAGCGGAATAGCAGCAATCCAATATGTTTAAAATAAGTAACTATGTATCTGTAGCAAACCATGTAGGTGGTGCAAATATACTTGTAAATATTTTTTTTGCATGCAGGATGAATACTGGCTGCTATTGCATGTAACTAACAAATGTTGGACAGCTTTATTATTATTATGCTTAATTTTACATATATTTTCGGGACGCTGGGGTACATACCCCGAATTTCGTACAATCCAGGGAAGTCCGGGATGCATAGCATCCCTGCCCTAATCCTGGCCCTAAACCCTGACCCTAACTCAACCCTAACCCCAAACTTCGCCCTAACCTTGGCCTGATTCAGAGCCGTTCGTTAACAGCAGTATGCTCGTTGCGATCCGATGTTGAGTAACCGCGCATCCGTCGGTGTTACACTGCGCATGTGCGTACGGCAGATTGCGAGTTTTTTTTGTCTCGTTCGTCAAATAGCGTACAGGAAGTGACATGTCAAATGTGATTGACAGAACAGGCCATTTTTGGGCGTTGACGGGGGTGGAGATGGAAAAACGCAGGCGTGGCGAGGCGTTTTTTGGGCGTACATACATTAACAAATGCGAACGTCAAATGTGTTCGTAACAACTCATACGTCACTGGATGATCCTCTTTCCCTTCAAAATGCTCGCACAGCTTAGGGGCTGGATAACTCGACCACAGTGGCGATGGCCTTCTCCTACGTCCCGGCACTCCACGATGTAGCATCGATTAATCACGGCTTGTCAGAAACTCAATTAGTGTTGGATTGAAAACCGGCTTGGTATGTGTTTGGAAAGCAGTTTTTTTGGATAGCGCAAAACCGAACGCAGGTGGAAATCAGAGCTGCTAATGTCTGGATTACACAATCAATTAGCGTACATTTGTTGGGGTGTATTTTGGCCGCAATGTGTTCATTTTTGGACTATTGTAACAATAATGTCATCATGTTTAGGTTTGGTCCCTCATTTTGTGTTTGCAAGGTGATTTTTCCTCCTTAGGTAATGTTTTAAACGTTCCTTAACGAGCCCTTTTTTTTCAATGTGTAATTTTTTAGTTTGAACGTTGTTGGCTTGTGTGCCCGGATTAAATGTAACCCATTTTTACAATAATGTCAGAATACAAAGTCGTACATTTGTGGTAAATTTATTGGTATCCCACAAAAAAAACAAACACATATTTAACTCAAACATTTTTGGCAGTGTTCATTCCACAATATTTATTAATTGTGCAAACATTAATTTTTGGGTAAACGAAAATTCAAAAATTAAAAACAATTCACAAGAAAGGAGAGGGAAGTTTTGGGCAGAAAGGAATATGAGGCAAGCACAGAAGGAGTGTGGGAAAAGTAGCCAATGGTGTCACCGTTTTTTCGGCCGTTTGGCTGGGGGAGGGAGGGCGCCAGACCGGGTCCGGGATGTCATCGGGCTGGCCTGTCCAGAGGCAGATGTTGTGGCCTCTGGACTAGGCACAGGGCTAGGCACATTTGGAGGATTGGCTGATGTTGTGCCAGAGGTGGAGGATCCTGATGTTCCGGCAGGAAGGGAGGTCGGCTCCACCATGTGCTGGCGAACGAGCTGCTCCAGGGCAGTGGCGATGCGGATGTTGGCCCTGGTATTTTCCGCCAGGGCCTGACCAATGGTCACGTTGGCCGCAGCATTTTGCTCCAGGGCCTCAGCCACCGTACCAGACTGGCGTCCATCCTCTGCAGAATCTCCGTATGGAAATCCGATTTAAAATTGAGTTCTGTGAGGAGGGACACTGCCTGCGAGGGGGATTGCCCTGGACTGGCTTCTGCAGGGTCCTCAGCCGGATGTACTGGTTCCTCCCCTGCAGAGCCAGCAGAAATTCTGCGGTGAAAGGCTCCCCGCTGGAGCAGACTCATCCGCCTGTGTCTCTGTTGGAAAAATGAGAAAAGACTCACATTAGAATCTACATATTGGCACAATAACATTTCAGAGTTGGTGACATCACAACATTTACCTGGGACAACATGAGGAGCCGCAAAGTCTGGCATGTCCGTATCCATGTTGGACACGCCAAACACCTCCACAGGCTGCACACACCCCTGTGCCAGCTCTTCTAAATCAGTCAACTCCAATGACACAGGGGTGGGACCCCCACCTGTCCCCCTTGCATGCCTAGCCCTGTCCGCCAGTTTTTGCTTCAGGCGATATTTGAAGTCGGCCCATCTGTGGGATGAAATTGGAACCATTACTTTTTTTTTTATTTGGTTTTTGGTTTTAGGGTGGTCAAGTGTTTACTTACCGCCGTTTGACATTCCGGGCTAGACGGACATAATCACCCACCCTATTGACATCCACGGCTACCTCTTCCCACATTCTCCACTTCTGGCTAGCACTCATATTCCTGTCTGCCTGTGGCAGGATGTCCACACATTTCTGAATCAAAACCTCCATCTCCTTTCTTGTGAATTGTGGCTGCCTTTTCTTTTTGGCAGCTTTGCCCGGAATACTGGGCCCAGCAGCCTCTTCCATGTCATCCTCCTCACCTATGTGTGTAATTTTGGAGAATTGTCAACTTCACAACTTGCACAATATTATGTTTCAAAATAATCATTGAGTCAAAATGCATGAAATACTTACCGCCTGACTGTTGTCCATTGTTTCCCTGGTCTGTAGCCATGTGTGAGCTTCAAACAAGAAATACACCAGAATTGTGTTTTTGTCTCGTGACGTATTTATACATGCGTCCTTATTTTGCGGCCGCATCATTGATTGTGCGTTCCTATGATCCCTCCTTAATTTGTGCGGGAAACGAAACACTATTTATGGCTTGGGGCGTCTCGAATCGAGGTGGCGTTTATTGAATGTTGGAGGTTACGTTGGTTGGAGTTGATTGTTGGCTGGTGTAGGAGATAGCGTTTTTTGAAGTTTTTTTTTGGATTCTTTCTTTTTTGGATTTCCGTTCGTTTTTTTTCCCTTTTAATTTTTTTGTTAGTTTCCAGTTTTGGTAAGTTTGGGGAAGTCTAACTTTGGGTCAATTTGTCTCTCATTCTGGTGTGGATTTTTCTAATAAGTTTTTCCCGTCATTTCATCTCTCTTAGATTTTATTTTGGCTCTGCCCCAAAGACATTTTGTTCCGGATTCTTATATATTATCTCTTGGTAAGTTCATTTGTTAAACTGCTTTGGAAATGTTCTTGTTTGTCTTTACGCAACTTTGGTTGGCCTTACACATGTAACGTTTGTTTCTGCAAAATCGAACTCTGTGTTTTTTTAATGTTTATTTACGCGGCGTTGTTGTAACTTGTATTTGCGAACTAATTAGCGCATTTTTACTACTTACTATTGTGACTTGTATTTGCGAACTAATTAGCGCATTTTTACTACTTACTATTGTGACTTGTATTTGCGAACTAATTAGCGCATTTTTACTGCTTACTATTGTGACTTGTATTTGCGAACTAATTAGCGCATTTTTACTACTTACTATTGTGACTTGTATTTGCGAACTAATTAGCGCATTTTTACTACTTACTATTGTGACTTGTATTTGCGAACTAATTAGCGCTTTGTGAAATGTTTATTCATCCCTTAAAATTGTTTGTGTTTTTTCGGGAGCATTGGTTTCTTACATTTGGCCTCAATTTGACGTAGTGTGCGCAATGTCGTTTTGCTATTTGCCCAAATGTGTGTGTATCCCCTTTTATGTTTTTTCTGGCTTAAATTTTTGAAAATGACATGGCCAGCATAAAATGATGTATATTTTTGTTGTGATTATTTGCAGTTACAACATATCATGACAATATCCCCCGGCATGTAAGCATCAATGGATGGTATTTTCAAGCTAAGTAAATTTTTTTTTTAATGGGTGGTGTAAAAAGCCTGACATTCCAATGTTGCCATTTCAGGTTGATATGGGTCGGATTGTTCTGGCCCTGCTCCCGGAAGCCGACCAACCTCAATCTCGTCCCAGGCGTAGGCATCGTAGGCGTGCAAGGCCCCAGATATTTCGAACACGTGTCACCCTTTTTGGAATGCCAGATGATGAGGTTTTAAGATGATACCGTCTTCCTCCAAAAATCATCATAGACACTCTCTCATTAATAGAGAGTGATCTTGAGCGGCAAATTGACAGTCCAACAGCAATTCCACCACTTACGCAATTTATGGCGGTGTTACATTTCTGTGCCTCAGGATCGTTCCAAACAACGGTGGGAATAGTGGCGGGCATCTCACAATCCTCCTTTTCCCGGATCCTGAGGGCAGTGATTGAGGCACTTTTCAAGCACCTCCATCATTTTATTCAAATGCCTTTGGATATGGGTGCCCTTAATGTGTCCAAGGCCAATTTTTACCAAATAGCTGGCTTCCCACACATCATAGGGGTTGTGGATGGTACTCACATACCACTTCAGCCTCCAGCACGGCTGGAGGCAATATTTAGAAACCGGAAACACTATCACTCCCTGAATGTAATGGTGGTATGTGATGCCTCCCTCCAGATCCTGTCCCTGAATGCAAAATTACCAGGAAGTGCACATGACTCCTTCGTCATCCGGCAATCAGGGATATGGCACAAATTAACAACCTACAAGCTGGTGATGCGTGGCTTCTGGGTAAGTGGAGACCTTTAGTACATAACAATGTTAAGCTTCATACAAAGTGAGCCTGATGTTGACTATTCTTTTTCACAGGAGACAGTGGCTACCCTTGCACGCCCTGGCTGCTCACTCCTTATTTGGCTCCCACACCAGGGCCACAAAGTGAGTATAATTCCGCACTTACAGCCACCAGGCAAGTGGTGGAGCGCTGTATCGGCCTTTTAAAAGGCCGATTCAGATGCCTCCACCGCTCTGGTGGCGAACTCATGTATTTGCCGGATATGGTTTCGAAAATTGTGGTCCTGTGTGGGATATTTCACAACATCGCCATAAGGAGTGGTGTCCCAATGCAGCCAGAGGATGCCTTACCTGAAGATGGCCCCCCCGAGGTTGGTCGGAGGTCAGTATATGGGGGGGCCATACGCGATGATGTGGTGGCCAGATTTTTTAGGTAATTATTGGAAACAAAACAGTGTTGATACCTAATGTGTTTGGGTTTGTTTGAGAACATCTAATTTTTTGTTAATTTTTTTCTCCATCTTTTGTTTTTTCACATAATCTTTGGCACTCCAACGATGACTACTTCCTGCTACCCTTACAAAACCTGTATGTGGACATTTTGGGGATATATTCTGGAACCCTTATTGCAACGCCATATTTGTGGAATCATGTTGGCATGGTCCTTCGTCAACTAGTTCTTGATTTTTTGTTTTGTGATGTGGTTTTTTTGGTATGTGTTGTATTTGAGATTATCACTGTGTGTTTTGTTTGTGAGTGACCACTTTGATTTTTCATTCATGTTGATAATAAATGTTTTGAGAGTGAAATGTTGTACCTTTTTTGGAACGTTACCAGCAAGTGTAACCAGGTTCACACACGTTACATTTGACTAAGGGGTAATCCAGTACTGACGCCAGTTGAGCTAAAATGTAATTTTTTTCAGGGTCCAAACCAACACCAAAAGGAAGCCTGTACAATCATTTTGCTTCGTAAGATTGGCCTAAGCAGCTTGCACACCAACTAGGAACCTGTAAAATGTAGAAATATCTAATTGTGACTACACCAAAAAAGGGAAATCAGATTGTTACTGTTAGGTGTTTCTTGTGGCTGTTTGACATAAAAATCCAACACACACTCTTAGTGTAAAAAAATGGAAATCCTTGCAGGAACAGTCTACTTATGTCAGGGTAAACAATCTGTGCTTTAGAAAAAACGAATGAGCCAGAACGTAACTTCAAAAATAACAATTTATTTACATAATGGGCCAAAAACAAAAAACGACTCCCTAAGGAGGACCGACATACGGTCAAGGACCACCAGCACCCCGATGATATTGTTGTGCATCTGGGCCACACAGGCGGATAATTCGGCCCAACGCCTCTGTTCCTCTGTGGGTGAGAAAAGTGTGGGGATTAATACAACAATAGTGAAACCACATTAAAAAAAAAGCCAAAACCAAACTCCACCAAAAACATAAAAAAAAAACAGCATTAAAACTCATCAAACTAAAATGGTGAAGGCCAAAAATACAAGGCCTATGTACAAATTCCGACAGGTGTGATATGTGTATGTGGAAAACAGCAGTAACAGGTAAAGGCAATCGCCAAAAACCCCAAAAGTTTAGCCAAAAACCCCCAAAAAAGGAAACACCCATGATTACATACAAACAGTTTGTGACGATAAAAAACCGCAAAGAAAAACATACCGGAAGACCCAACGCCAGCTACGGAAGGCCCTCCATCGTCCTCCTCGGAGGTGGCTCCATTCCCCAAAGATCGGGGCGGGGTAATGACCGACTCCGGGGAGGGGGTAATTCTAAGAGGGGTGGTTGGAGGAGAGGGGGAATTGGGACGGAGGGGAAGGAGACCCGAAATTTCCGGCTGAGGGTCTAGGAAGGCTGGGGAGGAGTGGGGAATAGGGGAATGACTGGAGTTGGAGTGTTGGCTGGGGGTTGGGGAGAGTGGCCGTGATCGACGTCTGGCCGGACGCTGACGGCGTAGTTTTCGCTGGGCCCCTAAAAGATGTGAAACAAATTGTGGTTAGTTTCAACACAAATCCGCGCCCAAAAACAATTTCAAATCCACCCCAAAAAAAAACAAAAAAGCAGATATGAGGAGAATGAATAAATATGAAATACAGGGAAAACATGGCCATGCAGATATGAGGAGAATGAATAAATATGAAATACAGGGAAAACATGGCCATGCAGATATGAGGAGAATGAATAAATATGAAATACAGGGAAAACATGGCCATGCAGATATGAGGAGAATGAATAAATATGAAATACAGGGAAAACATGGCCATGCAGATATGAGGAGAATGAATAAATATGAAATACAGGGAAAACATGGCCATGCAGATATGAGGAGAATGAATAAATATGAAATACAGGGAAAACATGGCCATGCAGATATGAGGAGAATGAATAAATATGAAATACAGGGAAAACATGGCCATGCAGATATGAGGAGAATGAATAAATATGAAATAAAGGGAAAACATGGCCATGCAGTTAGGGCCACAAAGACAAACATGAAAACCACAATCCATAAAACTTACTTTCAGCGATCTGCATGCGAAAGCATGCCAGCAAGCGGGGCGTCCGCCGTTGCAGGTCCGACCACCTGCGCTCCAGCTGCCCGATATGGCGGCTTGAGCCGAAGGAGCGCAGGCGGGCCCGAACCTCCGCATATGCGGAACGCTTCTCGCGGTTGGTGATGGGTGGAGGCTGGCTGGTGATCCGCCTATCCATCACCTCCGTAAGCACCAGCAGCTCGCGCCTGGTGAATGCGGAGGCTCTCATGATTGCAATGGTGTTTTTCATAAAAATCATTTTTGATAAAGTGCACCCAAATTTTATGATTGGCTAATGTATTTGGGAAATTAACAGGAGCAATTCGATTGGTTAGTGTATGAGTCATGTGTTCGACAGGGCCAGAAATCTGTTGAGACTTATGATAGGCTTGATGCAGTGACATGCGTAAGCAAATTTACATAAAGAAATGAACTCCGGGAAATATGCGGGTAGAAAAACAAATAGAACAATTATTTAATAGGGGCTAACATGTATTTTGACAATTAAAAGCGAATGTTTAAGCCGTACGTATTCTGCGGGTAAACACAAACACGGACATGAATAAAGTTTATTGCATTGTGTAAAAAAAAAACAAAAAAAAAACAATTAAGCTAATTGATATATTGATTGGCATGTTACGATTGAGGGAGGTAGGCAGAATAAACGAGCAGTTAATCGAAATCTGACAGTCCAACTTGCGTTCCCTTCAAGCCACTTCGAGGATGTACGCTCGCTATTTGGCACGCTCGTTAGTTAGAGGAGGGGTCGCCTGAGTTTGGGGAGGATGTTTGGCTGCGAGCGAAAATACGAGCGTGTGCTTGAATTTAAATATTTTTTTACGTACGCCGAACGTACGAACGGTCACTTGCGTCCGGGTCTGAATGAGGGCCCTTGACCGCAATAGTCTAACCCAAACCGCTACACCAACCATAATACCCTAAACCCTAAACTAACCCTAATTCCCTTAACCTAAATGGTAGACTGGATGGGCCATGTGGTTCTTATCTGCAGTCAAATTTTATGTTTCCATGTAACTTGATGACAGGAATTGTTAATATGGCAAGCAAAGAGGGAAAAAACTTTGATTTTAGAATATGCTTAAAATGTGTTTTAAGGCATCTTTTATCTCTTAAGAAGTGCCAAATGTTTAAAGAAGTACACATGCAGTCCATAACCTAAATGGCAAAGTTGTAGGGATCCCATAACTCTAGCAGGGCTTTCTATGTAAAATAATAATAAAAAAAAATTAACAGTCTGAATATTTTTTTTATGAAAATAAATCAAAATTCAAAATAAATGTTTTTGATAGGAATGTTTTCCTCCCCCTTCCCTTATATTCTATGTATAAGACCTTTTTACATTCATTCTTTCAGATGTATGATTTTAAAATATACCATATATTCACTTACTGTATTCAATTAGCCTTGAGTTGGTTTGTGGTGCGAATAAGTACGGCAATGTGCCACACTTACCGTAGACCCGGACTCGCTGATATTTGTTCTGCATACAAAAAGTTGCAAGTTCGGATTGAGATGGGAGCGAGTTCTGGTGCCATTGCCGGCGCTTCCATGCCGTAGTAATGGCACTTCACCCTACTTGCTCTTAAATGAATTCACCCCTTAGTCTTACAGGAAGCAGCTATGAGGCTTTAGCTGACATGGGTAACACCTCACTACTAAAATAGTCAAAAACACAAAGAGCCATTTAGATCAGATATAGGTCATCCACTGCTGGTCTAAATGTTTCTAATTTGTGTCAATAACCCCAGTATTACATTAGACCAGTTATTTTATTGTTGGTATATCCCCTCCAACCTCAGCTGCATCAATCATAGCGCACTCCCCTTATTTCTACAAACCAATATTGTGGTGCTTCCGTGTCTGGTGCTCCTTGGTTACGGAATCTCTCTGGCCCTATGGATGCAGGAGATTCTGGGGAAAAATAGATTGCTCCATACCTAAGGTTAGTTTTTCTGTTTGAGCAAAGCCTGTATTTTGTTTTTTTTTCAGACTGAATTGTCTGTCTACATATACATAACACATGTACACACACCTTCTGTATAATGTGCTCTGTGCTGTGTGCAGAAACCTCACTCTCTGACACAGTGTCTCGTCTGATAGTCAGATTACTATAACAAGATTTACTTCAGACCGTTGCTGTTGTGTGAAGTGAGTTTAATCCTTGCCATTTACAATTGTGTACGCTGAAGTGACCAATTTAGATCTCTGCCTCATCCACATGGAAGGTGAGCCAAGTTTTCATAACTTCATGACCTTAACAGGATTATTTTGCTTCATCTCCTTACTGACAATGAGGTGATGGAGTGACGTTGTAATTTGTTTTATTTCTGTTACTTTCCTAGTATGTGTACATTGAGATCTAATTCTTTAATAGTGTATGCAGACATACCTACTACAGAAACTGGAAATGAGATGGATGGTACAGTGCCCCCTGCTGATACAATTTCAGTAACTGGCACATGCAGTGAGACACCTATTTTAAAAGACCAGTGTACATATTACATTGTGCTGTAACAGTTTTTTTTTTTTAATATAAACTTTCTTTATTGGGACATTTTCAACCAAAAGCAGTGGTTTGTAGCAGGCAAAGCTTTGTACAATGGGTTGAGGTGTTGCAGAAATGACATATGCCGTGACTTAAGGCCTTAGGACAAAGTAACAATGCACATGAAGATGACCCGTATCCTTGTGATCCTAGCCCCAAAAATATCTGTGATGTTGTAGGTAAACCCATGAAACAGAGGCAGATGTTACATCCCTGACAATTTTGATAGATCTCATAATCCACATGTTTTAACCACATGTATGGTAAAAGAACATAACTAAACACTGTGGTAGGAACTGTAATCGGAGGAAAGGATAAAGTGATTGTGAGTAAGGGCAGGGAATGAGATCGATAGGACCACAGAGCACAGGCTTTTATTCGTTGGATGGTTAGGCCACATGGCAACAGCTGGTACATTTTTATACAGCAATTTGGGAAGCTCGATAACCCTTTAACCCACCTGCTGTTCATAGCTGCCAGTCCTTTACCCTATAACAAATAACGTTTGAAGTCCATTGATTCCTGCAAACTACTCTTTGGGCTTGATCCAATTAGGTGGAAATTACTTGCAGTGCGAGTAAGTGCGGCTACAAACATAAATGTGCTGTGTAAGATCGGGCCACAAGGGAGTCGAATTGCGGTGCCATTGCCTGCGCTTCTATGCGGTTGCAACGTCAACTCTCCCCCTTCGCACTTCAATTGGATTGAACCCTTTGTGCGTTAGGATGCTTGCTATCTAGGAAGAGCAGGTGGTTTGGTTAGTATAGCCGAACGAATTGAAGTGCAAAAATCAACCAACTGTTGCTAGGTGGCAACCCAATTGTCTAGAACAGTGGTTCTCAAACACCCAAAACAGGTCATGTTTTCAGGATTTCTGTCTGTGGAAACAGGTGGGACAATTACTGACCTAGTAAAATAGATTAACATACCTGTGTATGATTAAAGAAGTCCAGAAAACATACCTTGTTGGGGGTACTTGTGGACTGGAGCTGAGAACCACTGCCTTGAACAAACAAACTTTGTAAGTCATAACTCTGTAAAGACTGATTAAGTCGATCAAGAGGCATAACCTGAATCAATGCAAGCTATACGGGAGTTCTCATTGATGAAGCAAAGGAGAAAAAGACTCCTGAAACCGTGCGTTTTTACAAAGACATAAAATGTAGTGTTGATATTGTAGACCAGATGACACGAAAGTACAGTGTACGATATTCTTCAAAGTGCTGGCCCATGCATGTTTTTTACAATGTTTTAGATTTAGCTATGCTAAATGCCCATACAATCTACAAGCTAGTGACAAACTCTAAGATATCAAGGTGTAAGTTCATCCTTGCTGTCGTTGTGGAGTTAGCATAACCTTACCGTTCTTCTCGGTCATACGCTCCTGGGATACAAGGGCCAGCTGATGATCCTACCTCAGGAAGACCAGCGAAACGCAGATGGTGCCAGATAGAATTCTGTAACCAAAATAAAACCAAAGATACCTGCCCCAAATATAAAAAATATGTTTGCAAGAAATGTGATGATGTATACGACTAAAAAAAAAAAACACCTGAAAGTGCCTCGAGTGCTTTTTTATCATCCCTTCTTGCTCTTTTTTTTCTTGTTTTTGTTTTCAAAACAGGTTATTGTATTTTGTAACAATTTGTGCATATTTACAAAAGTTATTGAACATTTTTAATAAACAGTAATTTATTGCAGTGTACATAATTAGTTTGCTTTTTTTCTGGCCCATATTCCTCGTCAACTCTAGAAACATGGAGTTTAACACTAGTGTTGCCAAAAACAATGGACGGAAAAAGCCAATGGTCAATTAACCCCCATCAGTAAAAGGAGGAATGAGGATAAATACGGTAATGCTAGTGTTAATAAAGCTTACCAGAAATTATAATTCGTTTTGCTGCTTCATTTATACAAATGCAATAGTTTCACATAGCCGCAATTTAACAATGATTTTTTTTTTTAATCTAGAAAAGAGCTGTGTTTACATTGGGGGAGAAGGGAAACTGCTTACAGCTTGATACAAAAATATGCACTTATATTCAATATGACATTATGGTTTAACGTGCCATTTGTGGTCATCAGTGTATCTCCCAAAGACTGGAAAATTATGAGAGACTCCCTTCTATTATACAGAATCCAGTAGTTTGGCCAACATACATGTTCAGAGCAAGATTGCATGGAGCATTGGGACAAGTGACTAAAGCTGGATCAGAATGATATATGATATGTCGTATAGATCTGTCGTTCGTGTACACCGGATCGTACAGTCGGGATGCCGATGGTCTAAATGCCGACCGTCGGCATCCCGACTCTCTCTGATCCCGGCAAGTGTCTAATGACTTGCATCGAAATCCTGACACCTGTCATTACACCTATGTCGGGACAGCCGCAGTTGGGTTAGGTTGAGAGCTACCGGGGGGGACTTAGGGTTAGGGACCCCCCCAGGAGGTTATGGTTAGGCTAGGGGAAGGGGGTTAGGGAGACTTGGGGTTTGGCTGCGGAGAAAGGGGGGTTAGGTTTAGGCACTTGGGTGGGGAGGTTAGGGTTAGGCACCCCTAAGGGAGGTTTAGGGTAAGGGGGGGGGGGTTTAGGTAAGTAAATAGAAATAATACTCACCTGTCAGGATCTTCACCATGCGGCCGGTGGTAATTCATACTGATTCCGTACAGGGTGCAATATGGATAGTTACAGAACTAATTAGTACGCAGAGAGAGACAATGTCAGTGGAGGTTCCTAGGTGGTAAAGGGGGGTGGCTAGCTAGTCGCAGCACCTGCAATGGACATTCTGAACAACCATAGCGCTGCGCTAATGTTCATTTATTAAATATTTTCCATACACTAGCGCTTCCTCTATTTGGTTTCTTTATTTCTTGTTTGTGGGTCCAACACCCCATTTTTGAGGTGAGCAGCAATTGAGGGTAGAGTCATTTACGTTTTGTGAGGTTGGACTCCCATAAACATTAGTGCCTGGATTATTTTCTTGCTCTAATCTCCGATGGTGCCACTTATTACGTAAAGCAGCAGATTAAAATCACAGACGGTGGGCGCCTCTGTACGAATCCCACCAGCAGCGGCATTAGTATGACGCAGTCGCACTGCGTAAAAAGATGTAGTCGCGGCTGCTTTACCATCCACCTCTGAATCAGGATTTAAATACCTATATGAAAGCGGTAAATGTAGCTTCCAGTTTGGAGATTTTCTATTCTCTCCAATGAGATGGTTTTGATTAAGGTAAAATCATCTTTTAGAAGGCTACATATTTAAGTGTCTGGTCAGTTGTCTGATGGGATGTCCATAAATTGCCTGTATTACACATGATGACTGAGCTTCCCATGAACATTGTTATTGCATCAGCAAAATGCAACTAACCCTCTCACCGTCCCTGTCTATGATCAGTCATTATGTGATGTAAGCGGTCTGCAGGACTTCCTCAGTCCTAGCTCTGCAGACTGCTTGCTTCTTACATATGCTAGTAATTAGGCACAGAAGATGGATGGGACAGCAAAAAATATATATACAGATGTGTCCTCTTATATCTAGCCTCCTATCGTGTTAAACATTCCTTTTAGTCGCGCCATGCCTTGACGTGACTCTGTAGCACAGAGTCTTTTAGTGAGACTTTTTTACCTTTCAATGAGGGAGATGTAAGAAGCCCTGAAGCGGTATCAGCGCATGTTATGTGCGCTGATACCGCTTCTCCCCGATGTATGATTGGGGTTTGGGCGGTAAATGAAAGGGGCGCTGTGCAAATAGAACGCACAAGCAGCTTCTGCTGATTCAAAAAATATGTGCTATGTCTATATTCTGTGTGCGACTGGGGATGTATCTGCATGCAAAATGCTACGTTACTGTGTCAGCTGCTGTGACACTGCGAATAAGACTTATATGAAGGTAAAAAGTCAAATGAAAAGATGCTCGGCACTACCGAGTTGCGTGGAGCTCCCACGTTATGTTTAGCGCAACTTGTAGAGCATGGGGGATAGATGTATGTAGACACATCTGTAGTATTTAATTTTGTGTAATGTTCAGAAGCATTAAAATTATGTTTTTTTTTTTAATCACATCATATTTTTTAGGTAGACTTCTAATTTTTCCTTTGGAAATCCAGCAAGTAGTATGTTCCTCCATTTCGTAAGACAATATGAGCAAGTAAACTGAGAGCTTAGCTGTTTAGTGGGCACAGCGGTGTCAGCCATTTTGTGGGCTGAACTAATATTCAGACTATCAATATACTGGGAGCTATTAATGTCACTTTGTGCCTCATGCTTCAGGGACATGACTAGTTTCTAGCGAATTAATAGGTTGTTTTCTCATGAATATTGATTCAGTCAACAAAATGACTTTCTCCATTGTGTGCAGGTGACTGGTTTATGCTCATGAATAGCATTGTGACACAGAAGCAGAGCAGGGGGCTGGTGTTATTTTCTTAATTCATGCACCGGCCTCGGTCACTACTAATATGCGGCGTTTGTGATATCCTTATTGTATATCCCCAGTCTGCCAAGAGACGTGCAACTCTGCAAATGGAGAACTATTTCTGTTCTTTGATATGTCATTGCTCTGGAAATAGGTGGTTATATATATATTTTCAAACATTTTAAGCTGTTTCTGTGTTTTATTATGTAATATAGGTATGCAGCCAGGACGCTGACGGTCGAAATGCCGACCACCGGCTTCCCTACTGTGCAATCCTGACGGGACTAATGATAGCAGTCGAAATCCCGACGCCTATCATTATCCCTACGCCAGGAGCCTGATGCCCTTCATACTGAATGAAGGAAAGCCGGGTAGCGGTCGTGGGGGGTGGGGAGGTTAGGGGCTCCCGGGGGGGGACTTTTAGGGTTAGGCACCCCCACAGGATGGTTAGGGTTAGGCACCCCACCGAAGGCTGCTGGTACAGGGGGGGCTAGGTTTACGCACTTACGGGGAGGTTAGGGTTAGGCACCCCTAAGGGAGGGTTAGGGTTGGGGGGGGAGAGGGTTAGGTATAGTACAAATACTTACCCTGTCGGGATCTTCTAGTGCTGGTCTTCCAGCGTCGGGATTTGAACCGCCGGCCATAGGTCCGGCGGTCATTCATACCGATCCCGTAATATATATTGTTGTACCGCACAACACAAAATAGGTATCCGGATGGTAGGTCTACACTTAATAGGTCAACAGTCAATAGGTCGACAGGGTTAAAAGGTTGACAGGTAATTGGTCAATAGTAACTTAGGTCAGCAAAGGTCGACATGGTTAAATCGACATTCAAATGGTTGACACGTGATTTTACATGATTTTTGGGGTTAGGGATAGAATAAAATATACAGACAAAAATAATTTGTCGACCTTTTAAACCTGTTGACCTAAGTCACTGTCGACCAATTACCTGTCGACCTTTTAACCCTATCAAACTATGGACTGTCTAACTTCTTAATGTAGTTCTATCAATCCACGCTTCATATTATGCAAACACATCATTTAATGCTATACAGAGGCTTGTTTATTCAATCACTTCAGTTAATGTCCCAGTGGAGTTTACACTCTATTTAAAGGGCTGATTCAGAGGTGGATGCAGTGTGGATCGTGCTGCGTCTTCGGTCACAGCAGATCTGAGTGTACAGTATATGCTAATGCAGCAGGTGGCGTCTTTTGTAAAAACACTTCCTCTGCTGGCTTCTCATATCCGCTGACTGCATTGGAAGATGCAGCAACAGATCCACAATGCTAACATTGTTCCATCGGACATCTGCGTAATCCTCCGGTTACTCAGGATGTCCGGCAAAACTACGTTGCCACTGGCTTCAGCATGCCCAGAAAACTGGGCCGACGTGCCCCCGTTTTCTGGAACACTCCACATTGCTGATCCCAAATGTCAGTAGCAAGTCACTTGTGCTGCGGCTTACGGGGCACTGCGACAAACATCACAGCTGTATGGAGGCAAAAGCAGACTGTGTCTCTGTTACATGCACAGTCCTCCCACCATCGGCAAACTCAGAAAATGTGGAACAGCATCCACCACTAAATCAGCCCCTCAGCCAGTGACAGACAAACATACTATACACTGTACGGGGCTCGCATGGGCGGCCCTCTAACATTAAAAGTATGTGTAGATTTCACTTCATCTCAATTATTATTTCAAACACATTTACTGTAATTAAAACACAACTATCTGTAATATCAAATCGACAGGAATTTGAAACAAGTGATAGAAGCTATAACAATCCCATTTTGACAATAAAATAGAAAGTAGCAGGGGCTAAAGGTGATGCAGCTCATCGCTGTTATAGCTTATGAAGCCCCCTACCACAGACAGGCAACAGCACAATTATCTTACCATGGGAGAAGACATACGAGAGCAAAGAAATTCGCTTTGAACCAAAAGTGCGTGTGTGTCTTTCTAGAGACCTGCCTCTATTCAAAAAAAAAAAAAAAAAAAATTACCATATTGGAGCTACATAAATAGTGATGGCATTATTAGATAATTATAAGGCATTATCCAGAACACCCTCTGTAAATTATAGAAGATTAATTGTATACTACTCTTATCTGGCCTACGCTTGTCATAAATCACACGGTCTGTTTTGTATTTCTTCTTCATTTTTTTCAGCATTTCTTAATTCCTTCACAATACGTGCTAATCAACATGAGGCAAAATCATTTCTAAGTAATGTGTGAGTAAAAGGCGGGTTGGAGAGGATGATGTCAGCATGCTAATTGTCTGACAGATCTCTGCTTTCTCCTTGTCCAGAAGACTGCATGAAAGTCATCCAGTGGGATATTTAATAATGCAAAGGGATTCTGCAGAAGGGGCGCTCTATTGCTTTCTCACTCTCCCCAAAGGTGTATTATACCTCCTTTTTGGCAGGCAGTTGGCAAAGTTGTGTTGGAGGCATGCCAACCCTGCACTGCAGTAAATCAAGCCTTGTTTTCAGTTCTTTTAGAGGAGATATTTTCTATAAAGTGCTTGCTTGTTACTGAGATTCCAACAAATCCTAGGTAATGCCTTGTGCAGGTGTTCAACAGGAGAAATGTTTGGTGTCGAAATTATTTCTACAGGGAATATGTCCCTTTTAATCTTGTGCAATAAATGGAACCCTTTTTTTTTGCACATGCAAAAATAGCACTCTGTTTTGCTGCAAAAATTCCACTGATCGGATATGATGTTTTACCTCCTTGAAGAAGGCACCTGTGCCAAAACACGTTGGAGACCCTCACATCAAACCTGACACCGATCCAGATCCCCACCAGGGACTGCCAGTGCAGAAAGCTCTCAGCCCACCCGCCCGCTGGTCCGCACCGCTCACACCTCCAGTGACCGGCTCCACCCTGGACCAGCCTCTCTCTCTCCTCCCCCCACCCAGATTTGCTCAGCCACTGACTCCTGGCCAGGGTTGTCTCCACCGTCGATCCCCATTTCCACGAGGGACCGTCAGTGATAAGAGCACCCCGCACATCCGGCCGCACAGCCAACATCGCCAGTGACCAGCTCCATCCCGGTCACACCTTCCACATCCTCCCCCTCTTCCCTGGCTTTTTTCGAATCAGTATCCCGGGCAGACCACCCCCCAGGGGTGGTCCCAGCACACACGCTGAAACCCAGCCTCGCAGCGGCTCACCCATCCACAACTCTGGCTCCACACCGCCGGCGGCACGACCAAGAGCCAACCTCAGCTGCACACTCCGGACGCTGACCTCCGCAGACCAATCAGAACAGCCGTGCACCTGCAGCACACCAGCAACACGCTGATCCAGCTCACCAACAAACTTGCAGCCTCCAACCTATCTGCAACGGCTGCAACGTCGACCTACATCACCATAACAAAAAACCTACCGGTAGGTAAGTACTGCCAAGACTCACACCAACACGCGGGACGCCGCATAGGTGTTACAACCCACTCTGCACATCCCCCCACCCCCCGAGACTTCCTAGACTGTCGACCATAGGTCCAGCAGGGGTGACGTGCAAGGTCACTAAACCTCATGGAAAGGAGCCCCCTGAAAGGGTCCACCTACCTCCCCAGTCTCATCACCACTCATCACTGAACCCCACCCACCTGCCCGGGAACTCAACAGAGCAGCATTGTGACTACTCAATAAAAGATTTTGCCCCAAATTACTGTGTCTCGCTGGCCTCATTTGATCCTATTTTATTCCCCTTTTTCACATTACTCCAAACTACACTCCATACCCAATCACACCCTCCTTCTCACTCCCAAAACACCACCACCACCAGAAGAAACATTCCAATTAACACCACTCACAAACACACACAAGTCATCACCATCACCACTATTAGCAGGAAGAGCGCACCTTACCCCCCTACCCCCATGATGTTTTACCCAGCTAAATAAAATTGTCTGCTGATTGGACACCGTGAGAAAAGGCATTCTTTGGTGAGCAGGAAAGGGGAAGCAGCCGGGAAGCCGATGGACGTAATCCCAACCGCCGGTTTCCCAACTGTCTAATCCTGGCAAGGGGTTAAATGACAGGCGTTGAAATCCCGATGCCTGTCATTAGACCTATGCCGGGAGCCCGAAACCCGGCTTTCCGCTCATACGTAAGCCGGGCACGGACAGTCGCGGGTTTTGGAGGGAGGGTTAGGTTTTGGGCTTCCAGGGGGGACGACTTAGGGTTAGGCATCCCCCCGGGAGGTTAGGGTTAAGCTAGGGGGAGGGGGGGTTAGGGTTAGGCACCCCCGGGGAGAGGATAGGGTTAGGTACACTTAGGTTTAGGCGGCGGGAAAGGGGGGTTAGGTTCAGGCACTTAAAGGGGGGATTAGGGTTATGCACTTGGGGGGGTAGTTAGAGTTAGGCACCCTAAGGGAGGGTTAGGGTTAGGGGGTAGACTAGGGTTAGCAAATACTTACCTTGGACGATCGGGATTTTCACCCCTGCTCGGGTGGTAAATTATACTGAATCCGCAGGAAAGTTAGTTATACAACTGCCGGGGCCTATCCATTAGCAGATAAATTGAACGATATATCGTTCTATTGTTCAATTTATCTGCTATGGATAAGCCCTGAATGATGACAGATGCGCACTCCTGCGGCCGATAAATTGAATCTTTCATCTCTCCAACTTGTTGGTCAATTATCGCATATCGCTGCCAGATATTAGAAATATCTGGCAGTTTATATGCGGTAAATGACTAATGACGAAAGATATTAGCAGCAGCTACATAGTACTGCAGAGAAAAATATCCACTCCCTGAATGATGTCATGCGATATCATTCATTGTTCGTCCTTTGCCAAAATCTGTCATGTACGTCATGTAGATATCGCTAGAGCTGAACTCTGTATGCTGAAAAGGGAACTTATCATATCAAGAATGTTGTTGCAATGGAGTTACCAGCTACAGTGGGGCCATTTTCAGTAAATTTACTTTTTTTTTTTTTTCTATATCTCTTTTCATTAATGTTAAAACAATACAAAACTGGATGTAGGAAATACAGCATACACAAGAAAGAAGTCCAAGGCTCCTACGTACCCCTCAACAAATATGACATTAGAGAAGCAACAATCTCTGTAATCAGGGGGGGATTGGCCATTGGCCTTACTGGGATTTATTTTACAAAGTTCACCTAATGTTTTTTCCTCTTTTCAAATATATTTGATGATCAATGTGGAGTGAGGAATGGGGGCGCAGTTGAATAGATAGATTCACCGTGGTTGTATGAGTATAGTATTTCTTACTGCAGTACATGAACATGTAGGGACCATGCATCGCAGAAGGTAATGTTAAGAATAAGGGGGTTAGTTAGATTGGCTTGTATTATGAAGGGGAATGGGTAAATGGTTAATTAAGAAGACAGGGTTCTTTTGATTAGGCTGAGGAAGGTAATTAGGAGGTTAATATATAAATAGAATTAATTGGTAATGTGGGTTCTAAATTAAAAATAGGATGAGGGAGTTAATGAATGTAAATGGTTATTCATGGTGTATGAGATTGTTACGATGATGCTGAAGGAGTGAATGATTTATGTTGAGCGGCAGATATATGATTTTGTGTTGTTGTCACAAAAATGCTATAATATGCCAGTTACTGTGAGGCTCTCTTTATTGTATGATGGTTACTAGGATTATCACTGTATTGTATGTCATTAGGATGCTCCAAACTTTGGGTACAGTTAGGGAGAGGCAATGTGATTTATTTTTCTCATTTATACTTCTAGGATATATGTATTTTGTCTCTGGTTACTTTGTGTTGGCCCCAACCACTGTTGATTTACACGATATAGTGTCTCCTAAATATTTTAAGTTTCTAATCTACCCCTGTTCTGTAACCATTGGCAAAAAGTTATAAACTATAATTATAAACACACTTTCGTTGCCTGCGTGGGATTCTAACTTCTGCAAATGTTTCCAGTATGGGGAAGAAGTTTAAATAGTTTTAATTTATCCGCCTCTAGTTTTGTAGTGTGAATGATAAGTTACAGGAAGATGAGAGAAGCAATGAGCAAACTTGGTAGAAGAGAGGTAAAGCTAGGTACACATTTGTACAATAATTTTTTGATTTTACAATGATTTTACTTTTGGTTACACTTACATTTGGTGTTTAATGTGCCGATTCGTGCCTACACACCTTTATAAATCTAACTTGCAGGGCCAAATGTAATGGGTTGCGAATTTGTAAAAAATAAGAGTTTGGCACTGATGTAACCACAGGGTTCACCAGAAGTAACCTTGTGGTTACATCATTGGATACAATGTAGCGGTTCCCACCATAGACTTAAATGGAGATTTCATACCATTGAAGTATATGGAGGAGACAGACTGACCGCACACAGCCAATCAGCGAGCAACTCCTATGAAGACGCCCGCTGATTGGCTGGCGGCTCCTGCAATGACTGGGCACATGTGTGTCCCAGTCATTAGCGCGGAGTAAAGGTATGTGTAAACACATACCTTTCCTCCTGTCCGGCATGGTTTCCTTTTTTTCCATTTTTTTGTTTTAACCCCCTGGATGCCTACAGGGACCCCTATTAGTTTTGTCCTCTGTTTTTCCACAACCAGGACCGGCTCAGAAAAGCCCTATGCTGGTACTTAATATACAGGGGTCCCCTACGCATTTTGTCCCCTGTATTTTTAGAACCAGGACAGGCTATACAGAGCCCGGGGCTGGTTATGTTTCTGGGGAGGGGGTGCACATCATTTTTTTTTTTTCAAACACACAGACAGAAGCCTTCACGGATCTCACTGATCTGTGATGGCTTCTGTAAAACTGTCACCTTTTAATGCTTGTCGCATTAAAAGGTGCAAGTTTATGAAGGGAAATGCTCACACAGATTTGCATAGTGTAGTAGCCTCGAGCTGAAAACTTCGCAGGCTATTACATTTGCGAGTCCCGGCACCAACTCGCACCTTCAAAAAATGCAAGATGGTGCGAGTTGGACTTTAAAACGCGACATATTACATTTGGCCCGCAATCCAGAAACCTCATCTGTCTAAACTATCTTCTGAAAAGACACAAGGTCAGCACGGTTACTGGAGGAGTATGGGCAGAAGCATCGAGAGGAACGGTCAAAAATGCATCCACATTTCCACTTTTGCCCAATATTGCACCACTGAATCGGATAATAATTAAACTGCACATAATACCTGATCTTTCAAAGCGACCAGTTTTCTTCTGAGAAAACATAATTGGAGGTTTATACACAAATGTAAGATATTACATGAACTGGTTAGGAATTGAAAGAACGTCCCAATTGATTGTATTGGTGTGTATCCATTTAAGACTAGGGGGAATTATAGAGGGGGAATAGGAGGGGAAGATTGCTACTTTGTGTGAGGGATTCTTTCTCTTTATGTTCATAGTTTAATTAGAGCCTGGTGCTAGGACAGAATTCAGGATATATTAAGAGTCCCAAACATTGTGTAATTTCTTTACTGTGTTATGCTGTAAATAAGTAATGTATTCCATGGTAGAGATGACCAAATATGGTGAATCACTTCCTGCTCAGTAGGTTGGGATTGTTTTCTCCAATGGCGAGAGCTTAGATATTTAGCAAAGCAAGAGAGATGCAGATCCGGACACCATCCCAATTTCATTTATACCTACTATGGGGAATTATATAAGTGCAAAAAGTCTGTTTTGTGGACATGGTAGCATGAAAAGCTCAGACATTGAATTGCAAGAAGCCACATATCTATTTCATTTTTGTGCAGGCAACATTATCCCACATGAAAATAATAAATTATCCTCTACATTTATGTGATAAAGTGAGGGTTCTTCCCCTTGGGTGCCCATTTTCTGCATCCCGTGGAACCATGAAAAATGAGGATCCTATGAGCAGAAAGTTTTATTCCAAAACAAATGTTTCTTGGCCACCCGCACATAAAAGGTTTTTATCAATCCACATGTTTGACAGTATGCCGTTTATTGGTATTTGTGAACATGAAATAAAACAAATTAAGTAAAAGTGGGAAAAAAGTTTGACTTTCCTTACTTTCAACAGAACACCTGTACTGCATCCTATGGACAGGATTGGCAGGCTAGATTAATGCAGTAGCCTGAATAGTGGTATCATTCACTTTCTGCCAGTTATGTCACATGGCAGAGTAAAGTGAAATGTGCACAAGTTAGTGTCGCCTGAAATAGTTTGTAATCTTATGAAGCTTCCTTGCCATAACTTAACTTTCATGAAACAATCTATAGCTGAAATTAAACTTTGAAAGGACTGTATGGTGTTTGCAGGAGAAATTAATCTGGCAGTTGCCCCAACAGGGTCAGACTGGCCCACAGGAGTACAGGGGAAATTCCTGGTGGGCCCCACTGCCTGAGGGCCCACCCCCTCCTCTAGGGGTCAGCTTTCAGACTGTGCACTTAAATTATACATTGTTACTCTCAGTTACCTGGTAGATTAGGACCACTCATGAACATGAGTGATTGGTTCACTTCTACAGAAACTACACCAAGGTTCGCCCTTTCTGCCAATCAAAGTGGGAGGTTGCAACACAGCCCTGTCCCCTCCTCTTGTCGGTTGTGAGCTGTAACATGATGCGCTCACAAGCGGGTCGATGGTGGCCCAGTGCGCATGCGCATGACGGAGCCGGCTTCGTTGTGCGCATGCGCGAGACCAGGATAGCGACGGGCAAACCGTCGCTCCGGGTCTCATAGCAAAGGGGGCGTGCTGTCGATGTTGAATGACAGTACACCCCCTTTGGTGGGCGGGCCAGGGGAGTGGCTGCCCAAACGGAGGCGTTCCCATGTGAATGCCTCCGTTTGGGGCGGCCCCACTGACATCACTAGTGATGTCAGTGGTAGAGACTTCGGCTCTGTGAGAGCCGAAATCTCTCTGGGGCTTGCGGCAACGAGACCCTACCACAAGGGTCTCGTCGCAAGCCCGATGGTCGCAATGGTCTTGACCATCGCGACCATCTTCCTGTCCGCTCGCAGCTCACAGCTATGTGAGCGGCCAGGAGGCCGCTCTAAAAAACATTAAGGCCGGCCATGATTCAGAGCGAGCGCTCTGTCAGAGAATACGGCTCTGAATCAGGGCCACAGTTTCTACTAGTTGTTGGAATGGCATTGTAGCTCTACATTCATTCACTAACCTACAGTTGAGTCATTAATGTGATAGAAGCTTAGATAGTTGACACCTGTACTAGACCTAATTTTGTTCGAATTTAGACACTGGCCGGTCAATCACTGGGTCCCCAATCACATGTACAGAGCATTCATGTAAGAGATGTAGATAAGATCACCATCATGTGCTTGATTATTATACTTATTTTACATATACTGCATTCTAGTACTATGGTGTATGTACTACAGTGCATTGTTATCATCAGTCTGGTACATGATCATGCATGCACTATCAGTATTTACTGTACATGTATTCATAAAAGGGCCCGGACAATGCACTTTCTAATGCTTATCCACACCTCTGAGGTGGCTGACACACCCTCTCTGTAATGCCTGGCCACACCCCCTCAGATGGCTGGTCACACCTATTACTGCATTTCCCTGGTTGGCCCTTCATGCCCCAGTCCGACATTATGCCCCACTGTCCGTGTGAATGGGTTTTGGAATCACATAAAGGATCTAGGATTCCTTTTTAAAGTTCCAAAAGAACTACATTCTGTGAAGTCAGTGTTACCCTTTCCCCCTATGTGTATTTGAACTTTTTTCTTGTATATTAAGGAGCTCATTCAGAGCCGCTCGCTAGATGCGATCGCTCGCATCCAGCATATGCAAATTCGGCAAAGTGACGCCATGGCAGGCTCTCGCTCGGAAAGGCATTAGCACGCCCACTTTGGCTGTGTGAGCGATCGCTCTGTGTATACAGACACCCATAAGCGTATGTTGAGACTCCCACTGGCACACGTCATCTCCAGGAAGTGTTTAAAACATTGGTATGTCGAGGACCATCGGAAGCTAATGCAGCGCAGTGGTTGCCTTATCCTACCGCAAGCACTGCGAGGACTTCAGTGTAAAAAAAACAGGCATGTGACGTGTACTATGACGCTGCCTGTTAACTATGCACGCCTTTGAAACGGCTTTGGAACACTCAGGTACGCCTGCGTTCGCACCTCCACCTGTTTTTAGTGTCCTGCCCCTGTTACCACCCACAAACGGCCTCTCCTGTCACTCATTTCACTGGGCTGTCTTTGCTTGGCGAGCGAGCGGGTTG
This sequence comes from Taudactylus pleione, assembly GCA_031769625.1. NCBI lineage: Eukaryota > Metazoa > Chordata > Amphibia > Anura > Myobatrachidae > Taudactylus > Taudactylus pleione. The sequence continues at coordinate 2,943,482 of JAUIMM010000169.1, read as the reverse complement.
CGATTGCACAGAGGAGTTTGCGCACGCGCAGAATGAAGCGTGCACGTTCGCATACCATCGGGCCGCTTGCGAGCGGCTCTGAATCAGGTCCCAAGTCTAATATATTGGTCTTAAGCTATTTTTTTAAATTGTAGCATGAGAAATAAATACTCGGGCTCTGTGTATCTGATAAAAGAGATGTGATTCGAGGAGGTATAAATATGAGAGTTTGGAAATAATAATGCAAAAAATGGATCAACTAGTCCTGTTAACATATAATTTTTCACTAACCAATATTATTCTGCATGTCAGTCATATATTAGACTAGAATAGATTTACCAAATATCTGCACAGCTTTTATACACACAGGTAGCTGGTTTTACATATATTATTTTAAGAGCACCATTTGTGGGCCAATTAATTTAGTCATGAGGTCCCAGTGGTAGGATGACACTTTGTAACCTTGAGACGTTTAGGTAACGGTCTTAGCTAATATTTTATGCACCTCATAGGATAGTAAACATTGTTTTCAATACCGTGATGATTGCCGGGAATGTGTGCAGAAACAGAACACAGTGTTGATGTATTGCATTGTGCATGCTGGGCTTAGATCTATTTGGAGAAAATGTAATCCACCATATTGTGTACTATCCATATATACACATACTCTCTTAATAGTGGATAATATGTGGCTATTCTTGGGTTTATGGATCTCAATGTTCTTTGCCTCTGTGGTATGACATATACGTGTTTTATTAATAAAGGTATTTGAGTACTAAATAAAGACAGTCCTTCCTTTGGAAATATTTGGAGTATTCCAATAAATTTTACTTTGCTCCAAAGCATTCATAGTTTATGTCCTAGATTATGATAGCAGTGTTAAACATGGAGCCATTGTTTAGCAGTCACGTCAATCGGTGAGTATATATGCGTTTAGAGGATCTCAGTACAATGGCACCTTCACAGCATAAGAGATTAAACATATTTGGTCTGTAGACAGTACTATATTGTTTAATTGCGGTAAAATAAACCCTCAGGAGCAGTCACATAGACACCAACGTCAGTGTTCTCTGGCTAAGGCTGACCCAGACTGGCCAACTATGTCCACTAGGTGGGGAAAAACTCTCACAGGTCAGTAGCACTGAGTGCTGGATTATGTTTCTTTGGTCTGATCCAGAATAGATTTGAACTTGTTTTTCATTGAAACTTGTTTTTGTAAGTTCAGCATTCATCTTCACATCTCGTAGATAAATGCAAATTGCAAGCTTCTACTGGAATAGAATTAAATTAAGAAATTGAGGAAATGTCTGCACATAGACACGCTTGATGATTTCACTTCCCGTCTAAGATTGTCCTTGGTAAAGGCGGTCTTGTGTAATATAGTCTGTCTTCTCAGAACCTACAAGAAAAGATTACACTTTTTTCCTCTTCATTCTTGACCACGCATAATGTATAGCTCTGTGTTACTAATAACAATGGTAAATACAGAATATTGTCTATTGTATTTTTATGACAATTATAACTTTATGAAGTAGTTTTTTGTTTTTGAGTATATTTAATAGTTTTTCTGTCATTTCAGCCCAGATGACATCGGTACTTGCTGGTATATCCTTTTGTCTGGCTCTGTGTTTATCAAGGAGTCCATGTTTCTTCCCAGGAGCAGGTAGGTGAATTTGTTCTGCAAATAACCATATTAAAATGTTCAATTTTATCTACAAATTTGTTCTGCAGATGCCATTTTGGAAAGACTAGTTAAATAAAGTATATAAGGATACCTCCCATTATTTGAAAATACAGTATATGTGGTATAGTTAGAAAAGATTAGTATTAATTGTTGTATTCTGGTAATATCTTCTTTAATGTTCTCAATTTTATTTTATTTTATCTGCATCATTTGCATTAGAACACACCATTAATTAATACATCTTTTCTGCTCTTATCTTTTTTTTTTGTAGTAGTAGTAGTAGTAGTACTAGCAGTTGTAGTAGTAGTAGTAATCAGACTCTTGGCATCCTTTTAAAGGGCAGAATCTCACCACTAATTGAATCTGCCCTTAGGTGTTAAGGTGCATACACACTAGACGATATTTTACACGAATTGCCCAATTTCGACGTATCGGAATTTAAAAATCGTGTAAAATATGTCCAAATCGTGAGTGTCCACTCACGATCATGATGCCGATGCTAGTACAACTGCAGGCAAGATATGCCAATCTCATACACAATTTTGTGCAGATCTTTAGTCAGATTGGAAACTTTTTAGCACCATATCGTGTGCCTGGAAGCTGCCGGGGAGAGTTCAAGGGAAATCGCTCACGATATCGCATCATCAGCACATCGTCTAGTGTGTACGCACCTTAAAGCTGGCCATCCACTATACAATTTTCTGTCAGATATCTGTCCAATCTGGCTGGTTGGAATGAAAACCTGGTAATGTATGGGAGCAAATGACAATCGTCCATTTGCTCACAAACACTGGAAAATAACCAAAAATGGTCGTTCAGACAAATTGGTTAAAACACACAAATGTACCCAATTTGAACAATTTATTGGTCCTTTTTTCAGTGTTTAAAACCATATGATCGACTGTCATTTGCTCCCATACATTGGAACAAATGACAGCCAGATTGGACAGATATTGGACAGAAAATTGTATAGTGGATGGCCAGCTTTAGACAATTACATTTATGTCAGACATGGCTGTTTTTAATTGTTTGCTTTGTGACTTAGAAATGTTTCTTCTTATTGTGCCGTAATATGAGGATAAGTCAGTGCTCTGATCCATAGTGACCAATAAACCTTAGTTTTCATTTATTAAACTGTTCTAGAAAGACAGAATCTGGTTGTTGTGGGTTACGTCACCTTTTTCTTACTTTGAACTATGGTTCTTTTGATGATAAATTTTAACAGCAATAGTCAATTTAATTGCACAATTGTTCAAAAGCCGTTTGTTATCTATGTATCTGAGCTTGGTTTACCTATTGTTCATGTTACAGCAGTGGTCCTGAAAGCACTGCTGCTCTCTAGGGTGGAGCTTTTCATGCTGCCGTTTCTCCAGCTTTAGAAGTGTTCATAGCGTTGTCATCGTAGCTAGTAATGTGCATCTCAAACATTCTGTGTGACCGGGCTGCTCTTGCAGTTTTATATTTGTTTTTATTGGACACTGCTTCAGTAACTGAAGTGCTTACATTACATCCTGTACTTTTTACTTACAGAAACAAATAATATTAATGTGGCGTGATTAGATGCTGTGCTTTGGTTGTGGAAAGAAAATTGCCTGTTTGACACTCCCCTTAGGCTATGTGCTGTCACTACCAGTCTACACAGGGACCTGATTTACTGCAACCTACTACTTATGGGCTTGTCTACAGGGGCAGTTTGTAATTTGATTTTAAACATCAGTAGCTTTTTTGTTTCTTATTGGGTTCACTTGCATGAAAAGTAATGACACTGTTTACCATGCTGAGAAATAGAATTTCTAAAATAAAACACATGTATTCTACAGGTATATTTCTCCATTACATGCCATGAACATCTGTATGGAACCTATAAAATGCCTTGTGTGGATGACCTCTTAGAGTAAGTCACACTTATCTACTCTCCCGGAAGTTGTGGGAGGCTCCTGATTTTTTGGGTAGCCCCCTACACCCCGAGGAGAGATGCCAGATCTCTCGCATCCCGGCCACTTCCTAGTGAAGTGGGCAGAATGGGGGAGATATGATCGAGAATCACAGGTGGGGGAGGGCGGGGTAAAATTCTGCAAAACCTTGTCATTTAGCCCCGCCCCCTCCCCATGGACCCGCAAATTGCGCTGACATCAAAGCCTGGCCCTGCCCCCAAAGCAGTCGGCTGCACTCTCTCTCCGGGATTTTCCCAGGGAGGGGATGCAAAAAGGCAGCAAGCATGGAGTAAGTGTGGAATACAATACGTTGTGGTTCTCAAACTAGGTCCTCAAGACACCCTAACGGCTCAAATGAAATGAATAATCCATGTTTAAGCACAGGTGACTTAATTAGTACCATCTGTGCACAAACATGGACAGTTAGGGTGCCACGAGGACTAAGGGCCTGATTCAGCAAGGAATGCAGTTTCGTATACGCATGCAATCGGTCGATTAATTCACACTGCGCATGCATCGCAGTGCGTGTGCGCGAGCCAGGCGCTGCATTCAGAACTGCGTATGCAGACTCATGACAGAGCGATTGACAGGAAGTGCTGTTTGTGGGTGGGAACGGGGGAGGAGGGGTGGTCAGGCGTGCCAGTGCATTTCAATGCCGTTTCATGGGCATGCATAACTTGGCCACTGCGATACCAGACGCCGCCTGAGGTCACATAGCGTGTGCAGAAGTTGGCAATTACTGAGTGAAGGTGTGTATCCACTAGCAGATAGTGGAACGACAGTACAATTACAACATTGTAATCGTACAGTCGTTCCTCCTCCCCGCAATATGTCATTCAGTGTACATGGTCAATCTGTCGTTATCGGCAGATTGACCAGCATGTTAAGGCGATGACTGATGTCGAAAACGACCAGCGGGAACGCGCATCGTTGGTCTTTTTCGACATTTTCATGCACAATTAATGAGCGTTTGCACGATTACGATGTCGTAATCGTGCAATCACTCATTAATATCTACTAGTGGATACACGGCTTGAGGTCTGACCTGCCATAACTGTGCATATGGGTCCGATGTTACAGATTGTTTTGCTATGTTGTTAAAGTTTACGGCTGTGAGCAACGGGAAGTGGTTGTTCTTATGTCAGATTGCGATCGCAATGCGAATGCAAACATTTAAATAGCACCGCTGATATTGGCAATGCAGTTGCCTGCGTATAAACAGAATAGCGATCCGTAGTGAATCAGGCCCCGAGTTTGAAAAATCCTGCGTTACGTGCTCTTCCTTGTGTTTTGTATGGTATTTATGTTTTCTAGATACTGTATAAATAAAACCAGACCTTATATTTTACAGTTATTTCCTGTTCCTAGTTGTGGTGTAATGTTAGGGGTGGGAAGTCCCAGTAATCTGGGAAACAGAAATTCTTTCTCATGCAGATTAATGCCATTTCATGTGTATTGCTTTTGAATTTTGTTGCTGCCATTTTGGATTATTTTGGTGGGTCTCTTCCTGTAAAAAGGTAGCTGCATTTTCTTTTCTTAACTTATTTTTTTCTAACTAGTCGCTATTTCTACTTCAGGGTCCATAGGGTATCCACAGGATACCTTGGGGTATAGGTGTGACGTCAGTCGCAGGGCACCAAAGAGTTAAGCTTTCAGCCTCCCAGGATGCACTAGGTCCCCCTCCTATACCCCGCCCCCGGGCCAAGGCACCTCAGTTTAGTTTGGTGCCCGGCCGGAGTCGGGTGCACCTGTTGGAGTGGGGGCTAGAAGAGCCCCTGAAGCTTTTTCTTCATGCAGCTGTGGCTGCACATCTGGATGAACAGCATGGACAGTCAGTTCTGACGTCCATGCTGTCTTCCCTACACCCCGCCGGTACCAGAACGCCGGTACTGATCCGGGGATGCTGGTGGGCGTCTGGGGTCACAGCTAGCGGTGACCCCAGATGCTCCGGACCATGGCCGGATTCAAGGGGGACTGAGGTAAGCAGCGGGGTCCCGCGGTGGGTCCTCGCTGATCACATGGTCCTAAGTTCCCAGGCAGGGGGCTCCCTGGGGACTGGCTGCAGCGTGGAGCCAGGCGACCAACCTGCGCTTCCACTACCCCCTGGGACAGCGGACCGCAGCAGAGCGGTAGCGCTGCGGCGTCCCAGGGGTTAAATGCATGCCAGGGGAGCGCGCCTTCCCTGTCTCACAGCCGGCGCCTCCCCCGCTGCACACAGCCCTCTCTGCACTGTGCTGACTGGTCCTGTGTCAGCGCTCCTCCCCCAGGCCAGCTTCTCTCTGCTCCTCGGCGGCCATCTTCTCTGCAACGCATGGTGAACGCTGCTGGAAGTCTGGAAGGAAGCATCGTGGTCTGGGTCCCCCCGCATACCTCTCCTCCGCTGTGGCTCAGGTCTGTGTATGCAGCGCTGTGTCCTACCAGGCCCTGTGTCTGTGTAGTTGAGTGATCAGCGCTGTTAGTGCAGGAATTGTTATTTCTCTGCATTGTATGTGACTGTGCTAGCGCTGCCTGTAACTTTTCTTCTCTAAACTGTCAGCTTTATTACTGTCCCTGTTCTTTCTGCTAAAGCCCTTGCGGTGCGGTGCTGCAGGGTGGTCTCTCGCCTATTTAATACTTAATTGGTGAGAGAGGTCACATACGTGGTGCCATCATGTCTGAAAGTGATTTTCCCCTCCGGCTACAGTGTACCACGTGCAAAGTACCGTTAGCGGAGGGGGAGGGTAGCGCGGAGGGCCTTTGCCGGCAGTGTTTGTCCATGGCGCGGCCTATTACGGTTACAGCACCGGTACAGGAGCCGCCCTGGGCTTGTTTCGCTCAGGCGTTAACAGCTTTAGTGGGCCAGTTAGCTCCGCAGCCCGCGTTTACTCCGATGGGTTTGTCCCAGCAGTCTGTGGTGTCGTCACCCATGCAGGGGTTCCCACGACAATTGGTGGTACCCCACAGTCTCCCTATTTCCCCGCTCCCGGGTTCTCAGGAGCCAGCGTGGGTTAACTCCCTGACGAGTTCTGTACAGCACTTGTCGGATGTGTTGCAAGGGGAGTCTGTGATGCGGCCTCATAAAAGGCCGGTGGCGTCTCTGTCCGCTCCTTATGAGGATGACGAAGGGACGTCTGATGATGGGGAGATTCTGGATCCTTACGATCAGGAACCTCTCCATACTAAGGACGCTGATGCTAAGTCCAAAGTATATATTCCTGGACTTATTCGGGCGGTCCGCACAGCCTTGGTGATTGAGGACGAAGTTCCCCCAGCGGCTAAAACTAAGTATGCCTTTTTCAAAGATGTGAAGGGCGATGCCACAGTCTTTCCTCTTTCGGGTCAGTTGGTGGACCATTTAGAGGAGGCATGGAAACAACCTGGCAAAAGATACCAGCCGCAGAGATGCCTGGCGGTGGCTTATCCGTTCGCGGATAATTATTTTGCTAAGTGGGAATCCCCTCCACAGGTGGATTCTCACGTGACCCGTCTTGTCCGTAGTGCCACATTGCCGATGCCATCCATGTCCTCCCTTAAGGATGCTACGGACCGCAAGGTAGAAATCTGCCTGAAGTCCGCTTATTCCCTTGCAGGGGGGCAGCACGGCCGGCTATGGCCATTTGCTGGGTTGCCAGAGCGATGGAGCGCTGGGCGGATTCATTAGAGGCTTCTTTTGAATCCGACTGTCCGGCCGATCAGGCGGAGTTGATTGGCAATCTCCGTGATTCGGCCACCTACATCAACGAGGCGGCTCTAGACATTAGTACTCTGGTGTCTAGAATTTCTTCAGCAGCGGTAGCTGCTCGTCGCACCTTGTGGCTGCGATCCTGGAAGGCGGACGCAGATTCCAAGAAAGGTCTGGAAGCGTTGCCGTTTACCGGAGAAGTTCTCTTCGGTCCGGATCTGGATAAGATTGTGGCCACGCTGGCGGCAGCCAAATCTGCTTGTCTCCCGTCGGCCGCTGCTCCCTCTGGTTCTGGACCATCGTCCTTTCGGTCATCTAGGGCCCAGGGCAGGCCCAAACCACAGTCGTTTCCTCGACAGGCTGGCCCTAAGAAATCGGTCAAGCCCCGGAAACAGGCATGGAGTACCAGACGTCCGGCCCCCAAGCGAGATGACAAGCCTGCGGCCTGACGGTCCGGGTCTCCCCTTGGGGGATCCCAGGGTGGGAGGCCGCCTGCTGCAGTTCTCCCGGTGTTGGTCGTTCACTACGACAGACACTTGGGTTCTGGAGGTGGTCTCCCACGGGTACGCCCTCTCCTTCCGGCACAGACCCCCGGCTCGATTCTTCACCACGGGTCTACCATCAGACCGGAACAAAGCTACGGAGCTGCGGAAGGTATTGCACACTATGCTCCAGGCTGGAGTTATAGTGCCTGTTCCATTCTCCCAGAGGGGCCAGGGTTTCTATTCAAATCTATTTTTGGTACAGAAACCCAATGGGTCATATCGTCCGATTCTCAACCTCAAAGCACTCAACAAGTCTTTGCGGGTCCCGAAGTTTCGGATGGAGACCCTACGGTCCATCATTCTGGCGCTGGAACCTGGGGACTACATGGTGTCATTGGACATACAGGACGCTTACCTGCATGTCCCTATTCTTTTGCGCCATCAAGAGTTCCTTCGGTTTGCAATCCGCAGCGACCACTTCCAGTTTCGGGCGTTACCTTTTGGCCTGGCGACAGCACCACGTGTTTTCACCAAGGTGATGGCGGTCATGGCGGCTTCTCTGCGGCTGCAAGGAGTCCGCATGTTGCCGTACTTGGACGACCTGTTATTGGTGGCAGGATCTCCAGAGTTCCTGTTACACCACTTGGACCTGACCATTGCACTGCTGCAATGGCACGGCTGGCTAATCAACTGGCAGAAGTCCACTCTAATCCCGTCTCGGAGGATTCTGCATCTTGGAGCCTTATTGGACTCGGGACAGCAAAGGATCTTCGTGACGGAGGACAAGATCTCTGCTTTACAGTCAAGGGTGCGCAGTTGTCTGCACAGCCGCCGGGTGTCCTTACACTCGGTGATGAGGTTACTGGGCTCCATGGTGTCGGTGTTCGACATGGTGGAATACGCCCAGTTTCACTCCAGACCTCTGCAGCACCTGATCCTGTCCAAGTGGAACGGACTGCCTCAGTCTCTGAAGTTCCAGACGATTGTGCTCACCCCGGAGGTTCGCCTGTCCCTTGCGTGGTGGTTAAAGACGACCCACCTCAACAAGGGACGTCCGTTCTGGGTTCCAAATTGGGTCCTGTTGACAACGGACGCCAGTCTTCGGGGCTGGGGAGCAGTTTCGGGTCCACACTTGTTCCAGGGCAGGTGGACGCCGACAGAAGCGGAGCTTCCAATAAATATCTTGGAACTCCGTGCGGTCTTCAATGCTCTCCTGCAGGCACAGCGGTTTCTCCAGGGTCACCCGGTGCAGGTCCAGTCGGACAATGCTACCACCGTGGCCTACATAAACAGGCAAGGAGGAACTCGCAGTCGGGCGGCTCTCGTAGAGGTCTCTCGGATCCTGGTTTGGGCGGAGCGCAATCTTCCGGCCATATCAGCGGTCTTCATCCTGGGAGTGCTAAATTGGGAGGCGGACTTTCTAAGTCGCCAGGACGTTCATCCAGGGGAATGGTCCCTGCACCCGGACGTTTTTCAACTACTGGTGGACAGGTGGGGTCTTCCAGAAATCGACCTCATGGCGTCCCGGCACAACAACAAGTTGCCGGTGTACGGGTCTCGCACAAGAGACGAAGGGGCGTCTCTGGTGGATGCTCTGTCCGTCCGGTGGACGTTCCGGTTCGCATACCTGTTCCCTCCGGTCTCCCTTCTTCCACGGGTAATCCGGAAATTCAAACAGGAAGGAGGGACGCTCCTGTTGATAGCTCCCGCGTGGCCCAGACGGCACTGGTTCTCAGACCTTCAGGGTCTGTCCGTGGACAGTCCTCTGCGGTTGCCGCTACGACCGGACCTTCTGTCTCAGGGTCCTTGTCTTCACCCGGACCTGACTCGGCTGTCTTTGGCGGCGTGGCTGTTGAGACGGCCATGCTAAGGTCCCGGGGGTTTTCCAGCTCTGTGGTGCGTACCATGTTACGAGCTCGGAAACCGTCTTCCGCGAGGATATACCATCGCGTGTGGCATACGTTCTTCCAGTGGTGTCGACCGAGAGGTTATGCACCGCGGGAGTTTCGTCTGTCTCGGATTCTCGCCTTCCTGCAAGCGGGACTAGATCATGGGCTTCGCCTTGCTTCTTTGAAGGTACAGGTTTCGGCCCTATCTGTCTGGTTTCACCGTAGGATTGCTACAATCCCGGATGTGCGCACCTTTATGCAAGGTGTTCTCCGTATTCAGCCGCCCTTTGTTCCACCTGTGGCGCCTTGGGATTTGGCTGTGGTCCTGAGGGCTCTCCAAGGACCGCCGCTTGAACCACTGGGCTTAGTGGATATTAAATGGTTAACAGCTAAGACTGTTTTCCTTCTGGCCGTTGCTTCGGCCAGACGTGTTTCTGAGTTAGGGGCTCTTTCTTGTAGACCCCCTTCTTGGTTTTTCATGGGAACAGGGCAGTGCTCCGCACTCGGCCCGAGTTTCTTCCCAAAGTTGTTTCCCAGTTTCATGTTAACGAGGAAATAGTTGTTCCGGCCTTTAACTCACCGGGTCTTTCCGTGGGTGAGGCCTCTTTGGATGTTGTGCGGGCCTTAAGGACTTATGTTGACCGCACTTCTTCGTTTAGGAAGTCGGACGCTTTGTTGTCCTCTATGGCTTCTGTAAAAAGGGTTGGCCTGCTTCAAAGCAAACTTTGGCAGCCTGGATCCGTATGGCTATTTCTGAAGCTTATCTTCATGAAGGCCTACCGGTCCCTCCTTCTCTGAAGGCTCATTCCACTAGGTCTGTGGGTCCTTCGTGGGCAGCTCGACGTGGTGCCTCAGCAGTTCAGATCTGCAAGGCTGCTACGTGGTCTTCTGTCCATACCTTCGTGAGGTATTACAGGTTTGACACCTTCGCCTCTCAGGATGCTTCCTTCGGGCGGCGGATTCTCCTTTCTGCACAGGAGCGTCCCCACCCTTAAAGGATACTGCTTTGGGACATCCCCAAGGTATCCTGTGGATACCCTATGGACCCTGAAGTAGAAAATATGAGATATGGTAAGAACTTACCCTTGTTATCTCTATTTCTACGAAGTCCATAGGGTTCCACAGGACTCCCGCCCTGTCGCACCTGTGCTGCAGATGGGCTTTGCTCTGGTCACCGGTTTTCCGTCTCCCTCTGGTGAGAATGTGATTCTTGTATGTGTCCAGATCTTTGTTCTCTCTCTTCCTTCTCCTCCTCCGGCCTATGGCTTGGTAACTAACTGAGGTGCCTTGGCCCGGGGGCGGGGTATAGGAGGGGGACCTAGTGCATCCTGGGAGGCTGAAAGCTTAACTCTTTGGTGCCCTGCGACTGACGTCACACCTATACCCCAAGGTATCCTGTGGAACCCTATGGACTTCGTAGAAATAGAGATAACAAGGGTAAGTTCTTACCATATCTCATATTATTTCTATCTCTATGGGCCTCTTTCTGTGCTCTGCATCTCCCCACTACTAAAACCACACATTATCAATGTTATCTGGGGTGTCAGAGGTAACATTACTACTTCAGGTCTACAAATCATCCATGAGCATTGGAATAAAAAGTGATCACTTCTCAGTGTAAATGACTCATTAGCAGAAGTGAATCATTGAAGGTTAAAGTTATGCTGCTTTTAGCTTGTAGATGAGACCTTTATATGGGCATAGAAAATAAATAACAGTAATTTGTGACTGCATATAATTATGAACTGTTTAGTTTGATGAGTTTATTGTCTTATTACAGCAGTCCACTCGCTGATACATTACTAAGTTGTATAATGTAAAAAAATAAATAAATAACACTGTGACCTGTTATTCCCAGCCTCAGTGTATGATACAGCAGACCTAAAGCTGGGTTTACAACTATACAATCGTATGCCCGTTCTTTGGATTTCAACACATTATTTCGATATTGCAATAGTGTGTACACGTCTTCGATCATGTTTTGTCGGATGACCACTGGTCGGATTGAAGGATTGCATCTTATGTGCAGTTTAATATTCATCCAATGTGACCGGGCCAGATCGGACCCAGTGTGAACGCATCTTCCACCATTGTTGAGATGTTACACCAGCAGCAGCGCCGCCTTTGTGGGTGGTATAATAATTTTCTTTCGATATTTTGGCAGTTGGGGATCGAAGGTCACACGTATGATTGGTATAGGTGTGTATGCATGTATCGGCACTGTGGCTGGGACTTCCGATCGGGAGTGAAGTTGATCAAAACATCTCAAATTGATGATCGCAAAGGCGTGTACCCAGATTTACTGTTTAAAAATGTAGAATATATACAAGATTGGTAATTAGCAGTTTCCTTTTGCTCTAAGCATGCATGTTACAGCTCTGCTGACATGGAGATAACGCATTCCAGTCTGCAAATATTTATCGTGTAGGCCGGGTGTTAGCTGATTTATGTTATATGTATGATAGAGGGTCACATGTAGCAGTGTGATTTCACTTGAATAAGACTTTTGTTATTTTGCAGTGATCATTTTCATTTAAGAGATAACACTATTACAGCAAGAAAATTACATTTTACAGAAATCTATTTCTGGAAGCTGATGTTACAAAACCTCCTCTAAACTTAGTTTGAATTATTGGGCAACTCTATTTTTGGGTTGAGGAAATTGGTTCAAAGGAAAACATAACTTGTTACTTTTCCTTAATAAATTTACTAAACATGTACTTGTGTTATTTTACACAGAAGCCTTTAATACTTTAGATTTTTACAAACATTAGAATGAGTAAAATAGGATCCAAAGGCAATAATGAAACCATACCTACAGATGCCAAATTATCATTACCCTTAATGTTTATTTATGAGGCGGCACACATTCCACAGTGCTATACAGTCAGTAATACACAATGAGTAACAAGCGGTTGAATGTTTAGAGAGGCTGTCCAGCTGCAGGTGACTTTATCAATGTACAGTACACGTGCTCTTCAGCAACACTAGCTTCCATTTGTGCTTTTCAGCTATGTCTCTTTTATCTTGGTTGGTCTGATTATGAAACTGCTTAATTGTGTATACCCTTTGCATTTTATACTGTTGTAGCCAGAGACCAGCGTTATGCAATTTCTAAAAGCAATGATGGTAACAATTCTGTTTGATGGATGTAAATATATGGCTGAAAAGCACAGAAGGAAGCGCTGACTATAAAGCAGTGGCAGGAGCACCTGTTAATATCAAAACCTTGTTCTCTTGGAATAGAACAGTAGTATAAGCTTTTCTTCTGGCATTGCCACTCCCTCGTGCTATTTGCAATCAGTAGTGCTGCTGTAGTTGCTGCCTCTAGCACTGCTACTAGCTTAAAACACAGGCGTACACTGTACATAATGGGAGGCGTGCATCCCTAGCCCATCATTTAGAAGGAAAGATATATTTTTAACCCAAGATACTTGGAGTAATAAACTCTCCCAGTGACTGGTTATAGAAAGAGAATAATAGCAGGAACCACAGGACACCACCAACTGAACAGAATGGAGAGGGGGAGCGTGCATTCTGGAGACTGGTTTCTCAGAGATCTGAGGAGACGACACACAGAGAATGGCAGTGGAGGGTAAAGGGGTTGTGACTGAATACTGTAGAGCAGTCAGCGGGAGAACATATGAGAAATGGCAGTGTAACTTAGCTATGAAGAGGTCAGTGAAGACACAGAGGAATCCTCAGGGCAGGGCTTGATTGGAGCGTGTCAGTTAGGAAGATATTGAGAGGTGCATCAACAGAAGGGGAACTCAGAATAGCACATCTTCCCATCAGCTGCTTCCTTTATTATACTTGTAACTGAACAGTACAGAGTTAATGTTTAGGTTGTCATTATTTTTTTTTTAGCATATTGGGGTTTATGTATCAAGCCGTAACAGGAGTGGAGAAGTTGCCTGTGGCAACCAATCAGCTTTGAAGTAGCATTCATCAAGTACAGTCTATAAAATAATAGGTAGGAGCTGATTGGTTGCTATGGGCAACTTCTCCACTGGTCCACTTCTTGATACATAAACCCCATTGTTTGATAAAACTCCAAACTGAAAATAAGTGAAATGTTCTGTGTGTTAACAACGCTACTAATTCAGTCATTAGAAAGGAACCTAACTTGTTGGTGTAGCAGTGCCCCTCGCTAAAATAGAAATGAGAAAACTCCACCATTACAATCCAGGTTTTAAGGATATCCATGCTTGAGTCCAGATGTTATATCAAATTAACCGAAGTACTAATAAGTCATCTGTGCTCAAGCATGGATATCCTTAAAACCTTGACTATAATGGTGGAGTTTGAGTACAGAACATGATGGCAGACAATCACTCATTGGTTCTACTCTGGCCTATTAACCTGATGATAGTGTTGTGCACCCATAGTACTGTGTTGTAAGTAACTGCTTTTGTAATGGTCAATATTATTTGTGGCTGAAAATGTTGTAAAGCATAGTGTACATTACATTTGGCAACTGGTGGTGCTCCAGCTGTTGTAGAGCTGCAAGCCCCAGTCGGCCCTGACCTGGTTTATTTTGCCTAATTTATTCATTCAAATCAGTCCCTGTGCCCAATGGATCTTGCGGTACACAGGGAAAACATACAACACTGACATTATCCTGGTCAAGTTGAACCCACGGCCCTCAGTGCTAACCAGTCAAAACAGGAAGACATAGATGTACTTCGGGGCATATTTATCATAATCGTAATTTCAGTGGGATTGGCAGGGTATAATACAGCCACAAATCACATAGCTATATATAAACATTATTCCAGAATGTATTAGTGAAGGAGTGCCGGGAGAGAAATTTATGGAAAACCGCTGTCCCTGCGAATACTTACCCTTTGCGGACAAGCCTTTCGTGTCAGTCTTTGCAAATCTGAAAGACTGGACATCCATGCATTCATAATGTGCATGTGCTGAATGAGGCATGCGTATCGCTATCCGACATACGGGTGCCCCCACGACCGCTTCCGTACATAAATGAAGGGGCCTGGGCTGCCTACAGCTGGTCCCTGGATTTGTAAGGTAAGTACATTATGTTGTTGTTTTATTTTATTTTATCGCTCATTTGTTTTGTGTTAGTATTTTGGCTGGGAAGGAGCAGCCCGAGAGAGGGGGAAGAGATCTGCACAGATCCCAGATCCTCTCTGCCTGCATATTGGGAGAAAGCCTCTGAAGATAACATTATTTATATGGGGCTTCTTCTGAATACATTTTACTATTGCAGATTGATGCATTGCAGATTACTGCATTTCCCATTACAGATTGGCTAATGCTGTAATGGGCCGGACCTGTTGCCATTTTTTAGACAGGGAGGAGATTTTTGCAAAATCTCCTCATCACATTTTTCTTACTGTGGATAACCTTTCAATAATGTGATGAACATGTGTAAATGTGAATTTTCGTAATTGTATAGTAAAAAAATGTTTGCTAAACATATCTGTTAGTGTCTTACTTAGAAGGACATTTGTGGGTAGTGCCATCATGTTGTCATAACATTGATATCTAATTTTTTGTGCATGTCTTTACCTAACCACCAACCGTCTTGGACTGAGTGACAGGTTACAATGTGATAACCCCTCCTGCCAAACTCAGCGACACCACAGGTGAAACATACTAATCACCATCCACTTTCTCCACATTGCGTTTATGCGGATACTTACGGGATCCTGGCGGTCGGGATGCTGGTGGTCAGAATACTGACATCGGCATCCTGACAGTCAGAATTCTGCAGCCTTACCCTAACTCTCCCCCGAGTAAGCAGTACTTACCGTCTGGATTCTGGAGCCAGGATTTGACCTGCTGTCGGGATTCCAGTACCGGTTATTCTGATCACTGGCATCCCTATCGCTGGGATGCTGATTACATCCCGTTTTCATGGACTCTTAATAAGGTTAAAAATACCAATTCTAATATGATCATATATTTAAAGCCCTTTAGTAGCTCACAGTCATGTTTACTGCACATTACTATTAACTTTGCTTTTGAATGTTGCAGATTGTGTAATAAGGTTTGGACAGGTGATGTACTTTTAAAGTCCACCTTCAGATCATACTATTGACCAGGCAGATTAGTTTATTTTTATTGATCTTTTATAAGACAACAGATCTGCTATGTAAATACCACTATCACAGCTCGAATAATACACTATTGGACAATAATGTGTCTCTCAAAATCAATAGGATCATTATTTGTGTGTAAGAAAAACAGCAAGCTATTTTGGGCCAGTTTTGTTTAAATCACAAGATAAAATGTAATGAACAGTATGGGGCAGCTTTACGGAAAGTGAGGTGTGTGCAGCAATAGTCTAACCACACTAACTGGACAGCAATGTTTAGCCATTCAGAGATCAGGCTGAACATCCAGATATTAACCTTAGTGGCCAGGTTTCTATAGTGGCCGTGTGAAAAGTTGTAACGAAAGACTAGAAAACACTACCTGCTGATAAGAGCATTGTTTTCAAATTTTTGGTGTGTACAGGTAACATTGTTCAATAATAATCCGCATAGGAGTGAAGTAAATGAAGATAAAAACACACTTCAGCACTTTGATGGTCACTTCACACCCCTGTCCTAAACATGCGCATGTTTGAGCGGATTGCTGATAACCTTTGTAAACCTCTTATTGAGAGACTACAGGTCTACAATTTCATTGTCAGCAGTACAGGTAAAGTGGGATTGTTTCCTGGTGCCATTCTGTCCTGTATTTGCCTGTCACCTGCAGACCATCCATTCTCTTAAGCTAAACAATGTACAGCAGCTAAACACCGGCTGTACAGGCCCATTCTCTTAAGCTAAACAATGTATTTTGATGAGTAGCCCCCTCCATTATAAAGCGGTTTTCTATGAAACCATTCTAATATCTTGAATGTCCTTGAGAAATGTCACCTGAAAAAGCTTAACTTAGTAAGAAAAATAAACTTTTTTTTAAAACTTTAATTTATGAATTAAAGCTTATATTAATATTCCCTCTACCTATCACACCACTCTGTAAAGCTTAAAAAAAGCTGTCAAAACGGATTTGTTTACCAAAGTCTATCACATCTCATCCTAAGCCACCAATTTTTGTCCTAGCACTGATTTACCTTGTCTGCTCCCTCCCTATAGATTGTAAGCTCTCACGAGCAGGACCCTCTGCCCGCATGTGCTTTTCCTTCCCTCACTTATACCATCATCTCCTCTCCACTGCCTACAGCGGCACCAACCCTTTGGAATTATGAATTGCTGCAGCTGTGTTTAAAAGCCTTCTCCATATCTTGCAAAGTTTTGTACTGTAAGTCACTTTTTTCTTGTTTTGTTCATACTGTTTCTGTACTGTGTAAGGTGCTGCAGAACCCTTGTGGCACCTATAAATAAAGGATAATAATAAATAAGAAAGTTAACAGCAGTGTGTTCATATAGTATATATGGGTGTGCATAATTAGGGCTGGTCAACTCAACTACCATGCCGCTCTGACGTAGTGTGCTCCGCACTGGTAAGCAACTTTCCCATCCAACCATAACATGTGGGAGTGTCATACTTGGCCCCTTTGACTTTCAAACTATGTACACACTGTCCATTTTTTTGATCGGGTCGACAAACGGGGCGATTTTTCGGCAAATTCAAAGCTCCAATATATGTACACATTATACAATTTTTTTTATTAGAATCTACCGATTTTCCGCCACACTGATTTTGCATATGTCTCCCCACAAGGAGCATGACATAGTGACGGGAAAACATCTATATTATAAGCAAAAAGCTTATCTGTCTGATCTTCTGTCTGTTTCTCCTTTATGCATGGCCAGGGTTTTGGACCTAACTCCACCAAATTTGGCATGGTGGTATAGTTTGAACAAGATTAGGTTTTTGCCTAGGTTTGAACTTCATCGGGGCCACACACTGTCACACAATACCTATAAATGGGCACACTTACAAGTTCAAGGGCTTGCTCAAGTGGAAATTGGCAGTCTGACAAAAATGTATGTGAAAGCTAAAAAAAAGTATCTTTTTAAACTCCATCTGAGCAAGTGTCAAACTTTATGACTAATGCAAGTTCATATTTAGTTCTTTTTAAAGTGACCATATATATTAGTCAGCCCTCTGTGTTTGCATGCAAGGGTGTAACTAGAACTTTGTGGGCCACATAGCAAGATCTTAAAAGGACTCCCCAAGAGGTAAAAAAAACACCATACATTTGCCCCCACACAGAGCCCATGCAGGTTATGCCACACAGTAGTACCCTTATACGGACTATCCCATGCAGTAGTAGTGCCCCTTATACAGTAATGCCTCTTACACATTATACCACACAGTAATGCCCTTTGCTGATTAAGCCACATAGTAATAGTGCCCCAAATAATCCATTCCACACAATAGTAGTGCCCCTTAAACATTATGGGTCTCATTCAGAGCCGCTCGCAAGCGGGTCGATGTTTTGCTTGCAGTGGGAGAACTTCCGGCTCTATTAGAGCCGAAAGCTCTCTGGGGCTTGCGGCAGACGAGACCCTACCACAAGGGTCTCGTCGCAAGCCCCATTGGTCGTGATGGTCTTGACCATCGCGACCATCAACCTGGTCGCTCGTTAAGGCTGTGGGTGGTAACCCACAGCCTAGCGAGCGGCCAGGAGGCCGGATCATTTTTTAGATGCGGCCGCCCTCTTACAGATCGAGCGCTCGCATTTTGCGAGCGGCTCTGAATGAGGTCCTATACCACACAGTAATGCCCCTTATAACATTATGCTTTACAGTAATGCCCCTTATAACATTATTCCACATAGTAATGCCCCTTACACATTATGCCTCCCTCCCCTGCAACTCACCTTCCCATGTCCCTCCAGCAGCCTCTTTCCTTCTCCTGTGTGCCATCAGCAGCCAGCAGGTGTGGATTTGGTGCCGGGCCACCAGCTAATTACAGCTGGCGCACTGGCTGGCAGCAACAGACAGTGCCAGCGCAATTTCAATCTGGTGTCGGTTGCGAGCCAATTGGAGCTCGCGGACCAGCAGCCAATTAAGATCTGCTACTACTGACTGGTTGCCGGTCCGCGAGCTCTGATTGCCTCGCACCTGGCGGCGCTGTCTCTCCATGTCTGTCTGCCGTTGTGCCAGCTGTAATCAGCTAGCGGGCCGGAACCAAATCAACACCGCTGCCACCCAGGGTCCCCTTGGCGGCTCTGACTGGACCAGCCCACCTTGTGAGCGTGATTGGGTGCAGAGGGAACGGCAGGCCACAGAGGCAGCTTGAGCAGCATAGTAGCTGTACCCCATCCACCCACAGAGGTTACGTCACTGTTTGCATCAATGGGGTCGTTTTTAGGATCAATGGAATGAGGTTATAGGCTAGGACAATGTAAACAAATAAAGGCTGCAGGTATACTTCAGGGTCCAGTCTTCAACCAGGGCAACGCCGGGTATCACAGCTAGTAGGAAATATGGGCAGACTATTGAGAATTCACACACACTGCTCGATATCGGGAAATTGAGGCCAAGATTTTCGGTCTTGACCGATAGATCAGTTCATTGAAGGAATGTGTTTGTGGATGTCTTCTGTTTTATTGGTGAAATACTGAAACGTTAGTTCATACACACTATACAATAAATGAGGCCGATCACCTGATTATTGGCAAATAGGTACCTAGCTTGAGTGTTGTGCTTGGTTGCAATATCACTGCCAAGTGCCACACTCAGAGCATAATACTGACAGTGTAGCAGCAGCTGGTAGCATGTAAGAAGAGACTGATCCAGGGAACATAAAAATCATTGTATAAGTGGCATATATTATCTCAATGGAGTAATTTTGAGGGGTGGAGCTGGCTCCAATTCTACTTTTATCTGTCATGTGTTGCCATTGTAGCGTATAACATAATGTAACAATATGTGAGCCATAAAATATATGAAGTAATGTGCTGCAGCAAAGTCATTCAGGTCAGCTGTGGGAATGCGTGTATCAGGTTGCTCAGTGGTACTCAGGCTATGACAGTGCTGTACGTACATACATACATACTAGGGGTGTGCACCGGCCACTTTTCGTGTTTTGTGTTTTGGTTTTGGATCTGGATTGGTTTTGCCAAAACCACCCTTCCGTGTTTTGGGTTCTGGGTTTTGTGTTTTGGATCTGTATTTTTTTGAAAAAAAGCATAAAAACAGCTAAAATCACAGAATTTGTAGGTTTTTCTGCTCCTATGCTATTATTAACCTCAATAACCTTAATTTCCACTCATTTCCAGTCTATTCTGAACACCTCACACCTCACAATAGTGTTTTTATGTCCAAAAGGTTGCACCGAGGTAGCTGGATGACTATGCTAAGCGACACGAGGGGGCGGCACAAACACGTGACCCATCTAGGCGTGAAACTGCAGTGGCAGACAGGATGGCAGTTTGAAAAACTAGGCCCCAAACTGTACATAATGCAAAGAAAAAAAAGAGGTGTAAGATGGAATTGTCCTTGGGCCCTCCCACCCACCCTTATGTTGTATAAACAGGACATGCACACTTTAACAAACCAATCATTTCAGCGCCAGGGTCTGCCACACAACTGTGGCTGAAATGATTGGTTCGTTTGGGCCCCCACAAAACAAGCTGGCAATTAATCTGTCCCTGCACAAACTGGCTCTACGGAGGCAAGATGTCATCCTCATCCTCCTCATCCACCGATTCCTCACCCTCTTCAGTGTGTACATCCTCATCCTCACAGAGTATTAATTCGTCCCTGCTGGAACCACAGGTCCCTCTGTACGTTCTGGAGGCTGGTCTCCCTGGAAGAGTTGATAATTCATTTTATGAACATCATCTTCTCCACATTTTGTGGAAGCAACCTCCTACGCCTTTCGCTGACAAGGTTCCCGGCTGCACTAAACACTCTTTCGGAGTACACACTGGAGGGGGGGCAACTCAGGTAAAATAGAGCCAGTTTGTACAGGGACCTCCAAATTGCTTCTTTTTCCTGCCAGTACAGGTACGGACTGTCTGACATGCCTACTTGGATGCTGTCACCGATGTAATCCTTTAACAGACAGACGCACGCTTGTCGCTGCTGCTTTGAGGATGCAAGTGCGGCTACAGCCCACACAAGTCACAAACACATTAAAAAAATAGTTTTTTATTTTTTGGAGCACTTTTGAGAGTTACACCACCCTTTAACAGACAGACGCACGCTTGTCGCTGCTGCTTTAAGGATGCAGGTGCGGCTACAGCCCACACATTTCACAAAGACCGAAAAAAAAAGAACAATATTTTAATTGTTTGTGTAGCACACTTTGAGGGTGTCACCACCTTTTAACAGACAGACGCACGCTTGTCGCTGCTGCTTTAAGGATGCAGGTGCGGCTACAGCCCACACAATTCACAAAGACAGAAAAAAAAAGAACAATATTTTAATTGTTTGTGTAGCACACTTTGAGGGTGTCACCACCCTTTAACAGACAGACGCACGCTTGTCGCTGCTGCTTTAAGGATGCAGGTGGAATCTAGACGGGATTTGGAACCGAGGACACACTACCTCCATCAATTGTCTAAATCCCACTGCACTAATGGCGGATACCGGACGCACGTCTAACACCAACATAGCAGTCAAGGCCTCAGTTATACGTTTTGCTTCAGGATGACTGCTGTCGTACTTCATCCTCATCGCTAGGGACTGTTGGAGGGTCAATTGTTTAGTAAAAGTAGTGATGTTCCTACTTCCTCTCTGGGATGATGAACAACTCCCAGCAGCAGCAACAGCACTAGGAGGAAGTGGTTCTTGATCTTTCCCTATTTTATTTTTATCGGAGAAAGTTTGGTCCTCCATTTATGTTATATTGATATATACGTGCGGCTAAAGCGCACACAAACACAGAAAATATTTTTTTATTTTTGCTGGAGAGTAGTGCACTTTGTGGGTTACACCACCCTTTAAGAAATGAGCCAGCCGGCTCTTTACTTATGGGACACAGGCGCACGCTTGGCGCTGCTCCTTTGTTGATGCACGTGCAGCCACAGTGCACACAAGTCACAAACACAGAAAATATATATTTTTTTGTTTTGGAGTGTACTTTGGGGGTTACAGAACCCTTTAACGGTCAAGCCAGCCGGCCCTTTACTTATGACACAGGCGCACGCTTGGCACTACTTTGTTGATGCACGTGCGGCTACTGCGCACACAATTCACAAACACAGAAAATAATTTTTTTTTTGGTTTGGACTGGAGTGTACTTTCGGGGGTTACAGCACCCTTTAACGGTCAAGCCAGCCGGCCCTTTACTTATGACACAGGCGCACGCTTGGCACTACTTTGTTGATGCACGTGCGGCTACTGCGCACACAATTCACAAACACAGAAAATAATTTTTTTTTTGGTTTGGACTGGAGTGTACTTTCGGGGGTTACAGCACCCTTTAACAGTCAAGCCAGCCGGCCCTTTACT
The DNA here is from genome assembly GCA_031769625.1 of Taudactylus pleione. Lineage (NCBI taxonomy): Eukaryota > Metazoa > Chordata > Amphibia > Anura > Myobatrachidae > Taudactylus > Taudactylus pleione. The sequence goes on along the minus strand of JAUIMM010000169.1, from coordinate 2,921,461 downwards.
TGTGACACAGGCGCACGCTTGGCACTACTTTGTTGATGCACGTGCGGCTACTGCGCACACAATTCACAAACACAGAAAATATATTATTTTTTTAGCACTTGGGGGGAGCACCCCTGATGGACAGAGCACCCCCTGGACAACACTACAGCACCCCTTTAGGACTGGGACACTGCACAGGACTTTGGAGTGGACACAGCCCCTATGGAGAACTGACTGCACAACACAGTCCAGCCAGCCCCTATGGACTTTGAAGTAGTGGACACAGCCCCTATTAACAACAGCAGCACAGCACAACACAGCCAGCCCCTATGGACTTTGAAGTAGTGGACAACAGCAGCACTACACTACACTACACAGCCCTAACTCCCACCCTCCCTCTTCACTGTCCACAGCCGAGTGAGAAAATGGCGCCGACGCGGGTACCTTATATAGGATCCAAAACCCGCGAGACTCGGAAGGCGGGATGATGACGTTTTGCCTCGATATCAGATCCGAGTCAGGCGGGAAAAGTCGAGCCTGACTCGGATTGGACTCGGATCGGGGGGGCTCGGATTTCAGAAATCCGAACCCGCTCACCCCTAATACATACACACACACACCACAGAAAACATATTTACTGATTTCTTTACACACTTTGATAGTGTACATTTTAATTGAGATGCCTTAACTTTTACAGAAAAAAAAAACTGTCATCACATGCATCTAACACACTGTCAACTTGTACGATCTCTTTACAAGACTGTTTACTGTAAATCTGTTCAAAGCAATTAAAGCTGCATATTAATAAACAGAGAAGTTAAACAGCTTGTGTTTAGAGAAGTATGTCTTTGGAGATTATTGTTATCAGCAGCCATTAAAAGCACGCTTTACTGAAAGGAAATGTTAATGACATTACAGAGGTACATTGGGAGAAAGCAGGGGGATGAAAAAACTTCAGCAGTTTAGCTATGGCTGCACCTCCCATAAAGCTATAGTTTGTACTGAGGCCTTAAACAAGTCTCCATTCACACTGCTTCACAGCCTGTCTGTTCCTGTTCACCAGGTGACACGGTCACAAGAAAGGGCCCATTCACTCTAGCTAGCCCTATAATGGTGCATGCACACGGTACGATCTGTACCACCAACGACAAAGATATCTTTCAAAGATCTTTCGGTGAAGTCATCTTGCCACATTTCTGAACGGGCAAAGTTGACGAAATCATCCAAGTTGGCCTGAATGCATGGACAATGAAAGATTATCTTTATCGTCCATGCGGGAATGTGTATTGTTGGTCGTAAGGTTGGTGACTGCAAAAAAGTGAACGATAACAATATGAACGATATTGTTCATGAAAGTCATATCGTGTATACGCACCATAAGGTTGATAAGGTCCCCTGTAATGGTTGAGGGTCAAAGCCGGATCCATACAGAATACATATAGAGAAATGTGGATCAATACAAAATATATTGAAAAAGCTAAATTCTCTCACACGTTGCTGGAAAGCCTCATCCACACTCAATTCACACACAACCTGAAAAACCGAATCCATACTGAGAGCTCAACCCAATTACCCATGATTTACTTGCGGGTGTAAGTGCGGCTATATACCACAATTATGGTTATGCCGGAATTTTTGTTTCCTATTTGCAGCCCCATAGGCATCCACAAATCTGGGGCGAGATAGGGCCACGACGGTGGGGGTGTTACTTGGATTGGGGCCTAAATGACTAGAAAAAGCTGGAACCACTGTAAGTTCTTACCATACCTGTTTAAGAGAGGAGGGGCCCCCATGTGCAGTGTGTGTGGGCCTCTATATGCACTGAGTAGACTCTTGTTTTGAGTCTACTGCGCATACACTGAGCGCCAGAAAATTTGTGCCCTCGCCATTTTCCTGGAGATTTCTCTACTGAACATATGCAGGTCTTCAGGAAAAAGGTGCCTGCAACATTTGCACATTGATTACAGCTGTATCGGTGGTTATGGGTGCAAGGTGTGCAACCATATTTTATATATATATCTATATATATAGATATATATATGCCCATGCTTCTCACACTCACCCATGGAAAATGGATCTGACTTTTTGAATGTACTTTAGTATAGATCGTGCTTCTATCCACACCCCTATTAGTTTTGCAGCAGACATCATATTATTGCATACACTTCTGACTACACCCTGTATTATTATGTAATTAGGAATAGTGTTGTAGTGCCATTGGTATTGGATGAGGCTGACCTGAGTTCCCTGTAAGAGACTTCCTAGCAGCAGCCACAGGTGTGTACCCTGCCCGCCCTCTCCCTTCCAGCTGAGAGGTGACTGGGACACCCCTCCCCCTTCCCGGATGATGATGAGTGGGGGTGGGGGGCATTGAGCTGCTGCTGGCCGGGAACCAGCTTCCACATTCCAGGCCGGAGCAGTGACATTCCGTAGCGGGTTGACGTGCAGCAGAGGAATGTGTGAGCGGAGGCCCTAATTGAGGGACGTCCAGCAGCGGGAGCTTCTGTCTTACTCCGCTGCCTCCTCCATGGGAATACGGGACAGCCAGCAGCTACGCCCTGCCCTGCTCTGTGTGCGAGATCAGCAGCGGCACTCCTCCTGCAGTGAGTAACCACTTCCATTGCCCCGCCGGGTACATCCTCTCAGGGAAACAGGGCTGCTGAGACCTGGCTGGGTGAGGGATCAGGAGACCGGATTGTGCTCCATGCACACAAAGTTTTCCCCCAGTGGACCGGGCACCCGTGGCTGACAGATAACTTCTTCCTCTCGGTGTTGTCTGCAGGCAGTGTAATAACACCGCTACAGGGACCTGTATTATCCTGGTGCCGGGAGATCACTACATACGTGTGATAAGAGTGCAGGGACCTTTGCATGTTCTGCACTGACATTACACAGTGGCTAAGGGTGTAACGCAGGAGCCTGGGAGGTGTCCATGGAATTACTAGTAGCATGCCAGACTGTCTGAGTGACATGTGCAGCCTCTTGGATGGGAAACACATTATACTTGTTATTATAGGAGAAAAGTAGAAGAGGAAAAAAAACCGTTAATGAAAGTCATTGCAGTTGTACAATACAGTCCTGGGTAAGTCAGTGTATTTTCTGTCATTTCTAATACTTCACCATTTTGTTCACCACTGTATAAGCAACTATAAAATTATTACACTAATGTGACTTTGTAATTGTGAAAACTATAATATGCCTTGTTTTCGTTCGTAAGGTTAGGTGTGTATCTTAGGTGTGCACCTTTTTGCATAAAGGGTAAAAAAAAATGTCTAAACGAATATTTTGTGATGGTTGGGGGAGGAGCTTGTAGACAAAATAGGCCCCATTCTTAGGGTGCGTACACACTAGACGATTTGGTCACAATGCAATATTGTTAGCGATTTCCCTTGAACTCTCCCCGGCACTCCAGTACAAAATATGGTGCTAAAAAGTGTCCAATCTGACCAACGATCTATTGTACAATTTCCAGTGCGTTGTTTACGAGATTGGCAGATCTTGCCTGCTATAGGTATGATCTGAAGATACGACGGATGACACGTGGGTACGCGCATCGTGATCATGAGTGGACACTCACGATTTGGACATATTTTACACAATTTGTCGTTCCGATGCGTCGAAATCGGGCGAATAATGCAAAATATCGTCTAGTGTGTACTCCAACTTTAGGGCCTCATTTAGCAACGAACCTTAATACCAGCAACATATTTTGTTTAGTATCACAGTGATACTAATGAATATACTATCGGTATTTAACATTACACGTTAAGTGATATCCCCTGCTCCATTGCTGTCGGCCTTCAGCTGCCTGTGATTGGCTACTGTATAATGCACATGCGTGCCAGCCAGCCTGTCTGCACATGACACTTTCACCAGCTGTAGACTGCAATGCCTGGAAGACTTCGCTGAAGCCGGAAAGGCTGTTACTGGGTTCCCATTGTCTGCAATGGGGACCATATTATTCTCGCCATCTATAGATGGCATAAGCAGTACAGTAACAAATTGCGGTAATCTTAGTTTACTGCTGTTTATTAAATACTGAAAAGAAGACCTAACACTTTTAGCAAGTGCTAAGGGGCTACATGGTTCCTCAATGTGTTATTTTGAACAAGATACGTTGCGGTTCTATCACTCCGATGCTTTCTATATAATGGCATCGTTATTTTTCCATATTAATTTTATTATATAGTCATTATTATTTACCATTACATACACAATTAAACATTCTTATAAAATTATTATATAAGGCAGACACTTTGCTCTCTAGGTAATGTACATTGCATCTTGCAATGTGTTGCTTAAACAGAGGGAAAGTGTCCTGGAACTGTGTGAATAATACAGCTGATCTCTATAAGCACAAAGTTTGCCTTTGCAGCCTTATTTAATCATGTTCCACAAATGTATCAGTGGTAAGAAGTAGACTGCATATAATTTAATATAAGGCTCAAGAGTGCATCTACATTTTTACTTAACCCTTAGCGTACCACCAACAATTTTTTAACAGCTTGCTCAGTACTACATTATTTACATTACCGTCCTTATTGGTTGATGTGTACATTCATATAGAAATGTGCTGAAGGCCACTGCATCACTTTGTTGTAGGCCAGCCTCTCTAAATACTGCCACACAAAAGGTTTGACCTTTCTATGGGGCATATGTATCAAAGCTTGATGTGAGATATATATCACCAACCAATCCGCTTCTAACTTACATTTTGCATGCTGTGGTTAAGAAATTATAATTTGGAGCTGATTGGTGATATATATATTTCACATTTTTTTTCTCACATCAAGCTTTGATACATATGCCCCTATGTGTACAGTAAAGCATAAAGGATAAGAATGGGTAATCAAATTCTCCCTTACAAGAAGGAAAAGTTTTTTTTTTTTTTTTTTTTCCTTTTTTCATGCGTTTCTTTTAGTGGAACGAAGACGTAAGCGTGGAATCCAGCACTACTCATTGCCCACCCATATAGGTGACTGAATAGGGGAGGGTTGCTGCTGGTAAGAGTATGAATGGAAAGTGTCCAGCCACAATACGAGACTGCCAGTCATGCTGTCTATTTACAGGCTCTCTGAAAGCTTCCTGCAAGTCGAGCATGCTGGGAATCAATGTCTGACTTCTCAGACTGTATAACAGTATACTGTATACTAGACTGTAACCTTTCAGACTCCTAACCTTTTTCCTCTGGTCTGTAGGAGGTAGATCTATTCTCAGGGCATTTGAACAATCCTGTAATTATGAAAATATTAGGGTTCATATACACACAGGTTTTTCCATGTCTGGTAAATGCGCTTTCATGCTGATTTGTCCCAAAACTGATATAAACAAATGGAGCTGTACCACAGACACTACCCAATGAACATTTGCTTTGCAGTTTCAACATTGCAGAGATCAACACCACCTGCGACGTTCACAAGCGTCAGCACTCTGCAAGATATAAGGGAGTTTTGTGCTTATTAGGAATGTTGTAAGCTATGCTTCGGGGAGGCTTTCAGAAAACCCCTGAAATGTTCTGCTAGCAATGAGCACAGAGTACAGGGTTTCATCTATCGGTTTAGCATTTTTTTCAAGTTAACTTATACTTCATCTTTTGTTGTCATGGGTACACCTGCAGGCCCTCTGGTTGTAAATATTCTGGAGTATGTGTTGGGGCCTGTGCACCTAATATAAAGTCTAAAAGTATGTGTGTAATTTACTGTGTTGTGTGTGTGTGTGTGTGAGAGGAAGCAGAGCAGACTATTAAGTGTATATGTCCCAAGAAGGGACTTGCCTTGTGAATCACTCCTGATCAGCACTACAACCATCCCATCACTTGTTCTTGTTGTGTCTTGTGTGCTAGGAGAGGGTAGGGCATCTACAGTACTTAGGTGATGGTAATGTAGTCATTATTAACCATACCTTATTGTTAATCACACCTTATCTGTGTGGTGGCACAAAATGGGAACAATATTGATTTATCCCAAGTGAAAGTTGGGGCTTTTGTTCTATGGCTGTGCACTGGATATAGTATAGTCCCTAATGTCATGTAGACAAAAAGTTTCTCTCTCTTTAATTGTTGTGTAAATTAATCACTGCTGGATATGTGTTTACTGATTTACATCCTTATTAGACCTATAATTGGTTTAAATGTATTTAGGTGGCTTTGAAAGCTGTATGGTGCTTGGATTGATGTATTGTTTGTTTACTAGTTTATAGGAGTAAAGTAAATATTTTTTCATGTCATTAGTTTAGTTTTACCAGCACATTTAATGTTGCCACATTGTGGCTCACTTTTATAATCTGAATTGCACATAGCACAGACTGACACAGGAGACTTGCTGATGTTGATTGCAACACTTTTTCAGTGAGATGCAGTATTACTTTATAGTACATACACAAAGGTGTCATCACATGGTATTTAAAGGCATAATTAGCCGCATTTAATTTTTAAATAATTTTTAAGTTTTTTTTTCTTTTTCCACATCTCATGTGCTATTCTGTGTTTTTTATGTTATGTAATTTATTATTGTCTTTTATTACTGCATTCATTATTTACAGTTATTTTAAGCTCTTTTCTCTTTTCCTGTATGTTTATACAAATGTATGCCAACAGTTTCCAGGCACATTCTTTTGTTGCTATATCCTAACTAGGAAGAGAAATCTGACTGAAGGTGGTATTCCCCTTTAAATTTTGAGTAAATGATTCCCAAGATAAAGACTTCCTTTTCCATTACTATGTCACATGTACTGGACACATGCATGCTTTCACAATGAATGTAGTCAGTTAGGTAATTGAAGGAATGTGTTGTTCAAATAGTTGAGATGATCAGCTTAGTTTGTCTTTTGTTTGTATATGATGCAAGTCTGATAAAGGTGCCCATAGTAATAGTCAAACCATTTCCTGCATCATAAAATAAGTAAATATGTGGCCGGTTTGACCATAGACCCTGTGGCGGAATCTGTTATGAATCTGGTGCTTTATTGGCTGGGGAGAACATCTGACATAACCACAAGGAACTTCTTTGTTCTTCCTGGTCTGGTAACTTTGTTCTCATGCTGATCATTCACAAAACAATGTAAGCAAATCTAATAATGAGTGCCCGACGGAGCAATTCAATAGTTGCCCTGATTGGGCGCGAGTGCCGTGGCCCCCCACATTTCTTCTCGCAGCCTCCTGAGGTGGTGAGCATAAGTGTGCGAAAAGTCCAGCTTTTGGGTGCTAATATGGTAAGGTTCTAGGCTGTTTTTTTTAAAGGCTTTCTAACCTAAACATCTAAAGCTTTATTCAGCAAGATATAATATTTTCTGACCTCTGTTTTCAGAAAAGAATTCTTTTAAGATGTAGAAACGATATTTCCTGTGTTGCTGATTCCTCTCCAAAGCAAGGGTTTGCTGAGGACCTTTTCTGGATGACAGAGTGCATATTTTTATGGTGTTATAGAAGATTGTTTAGGATAACTGTAAATGGCCACATTTGGTATTTAGTGTGTGTGTGTGTGGTTAAATTTTTTTTTTTCTTTCTTGTGCACAGCCATTTATAAAAGTCCTCTTTCAGCAGGATAATGTACACTGCTATACTGCAAAAAAAGTCCAGAAATGATTTCAGGAACATTACAAAGAGTCCAAGGTGTTGACTTGACATCCAAATTCCCAGATCTCAAATTGATAGAGCATCCCTGAGATGTGCTGGAAAATAATTCCGAGCCATGGAGGGCCCCACCTTCAAATTAAGAGACTTATAGAGAAAAAGAAAGTCTATAAATTTGCGCAGAATACACAATATCAGCCGTAGATACTGTGGAGCCTTCACCAATCTCCAGAATAACGGTACAAAACAAACAAATAGTATCCAAAAAGGCACTATTGTGATTCACAGCCAAAGGTAATACCTTTTGGATGTGAACCACAATAGTGCCTTTTTGGATAATATTTGTTTGTTTTGTAAATTAAGAGACTTAAAGAATCTTAATCTTGTGAAGTCCATGCTTCGATGGGTCACAGCTGTTTTGACGGCACAAGAGGGAAACACACAATGATATGCAGGTGGTTTTAATGTTCTGGCTGATTGTTGTATATCTATCGCACAGACCGGCGGCACTTGAGGAAATAAAGCATATGCAAAATGGGCGGGGCGTTGTTTATGCCAGTGGTTGTCAGTGCCGGGCACCTGATGGAGCAATTCAATTGTTGCTCTGTACGGGCATGAACAGGTGCCGGGATTTTTGCTTGCCCACTCCTGAGGAGGTGAGCGGAAATGTGTGAAAAGTCTGTGGTTTGGAGAGCCCAAACGGGAGCCCTAACCTGGACTTTAGAGGAGTATAGCCGTTTTATCCATCTAATTGGGGGCGACAAGTGCGGTAATTGAGCGCCCACAAACAATTAAATTGCATCATTAGATGGCCATTAATTCCGCAACTTTAAAACAATTGATTTCCCGCCCCCCCGCCAGGATTACTCCAACCATTTCAGACCCCATTTCCCTGATGGAAGACTTAATAAATGGGGTCTGAAATGTTGGAAGAATAATCTTGGTTTGGATATGTTTTATTTCCTCAAATGCCGCTGGTCTGTGTGATATACAGTTGCGGTACCTGTTACAGGTACTTTTTGGAGGGCAACGCAACCTGTTCATGCGGGGAGTGTCTAAATGTCCCTCTATCTTAATGAGGATATGAATGCTAGGTTCAATGTAGGGAATGGCAGGGGTGAATATTAAATGTTCTGCAATATATTTGAGGCATTGTTTAGATATTTCTGATAGATCCCATAGCTATAATTATATTGACACAAAGGCACATTGTGTGTGTGTGTGTGTGTTATGGAGAATGACAGAAGCTTCAGAAAAATACAAAAGATTTGCAGTTTATTATCCCATTAAAGGATAAGCGAATAATAAAAAAAAATAGCACGTATTCAACTACATTCTAATTTATTATACAGTATTCAATATTTTACTTATTGTCTGGGAAGTTATACATTTTGTGAACTACAAAATTAACTGTTATGTAAAACAAATATTTAGACCATTGTCCTAGTATAGCTCGAACATGGTATAATTTTAGTGGTGGTAGGAGGTTGGTTTATGGGGCTGGCCACTAGATGCATTTTTTCTGGGCACAGCACTGGCTTCTGTTCAAGTAATTGTGGCCTTTCTTTCTCGCTGACAGGTCAGATACTTGCCCTTTGCTCTTTCTAATTTAAGCTGTAGGATGTCTCCACTGTTCTTTGAGTGAGCTTCATGGTTTTGTCATTGTGCCTTTAGATTAGAAAGCATTTCTTTATTTGTTTAGTAGATTCTCCTACTCCTGTGTGCTCCATGAGGTTTTACCTGGTTTATGAACGGAGTAAGAATATATTGTTTCTACTTCAGGGTCCATAGGGGGTCCACAGGGTTGACCTTGGGGTATAGCTGGATCTGGATCCATTGGCACCACGCAGTTAAAGCTTTAGCTGCTCCCAGGATGCACTTGGGTCCGTCCTCCTCTATACCCCGCCCCCGGCCACAGCACCTCAGTTTGAGTTGGTGCCCGGCCGGAGTCGGGTCACCTGCGCAGGGGGGCTGCAGGAGCAGCCCCCAAAAGCTTTCTATTTTTATTTAAAAAAAAAAAGAGCCTGTTAGATTTTTATTTTAAAACAGAGGCTCTAGTGTGGCAGCGACGGGCTGTCTATGCAGACGCCCACGCTGCCGCTCTCCTTCCCCGCTGGCGCCGCGACGCCAGTACTGCACTGGGGATCGCGGCGGGAGGCCAGAGTCCGTACTAGCCGGACTCTGGGTCCCTCCCTGGACTGCTGCCGGAGTCGCCGGGGACAAGGTAAGCCGCGAGTCGCCGATTAGCGGCGGCTCGCGGGTTTTACCTGCAGATGCAGTCCTTTGCCCCCGGTCCTAGGGGACAGACCGGGGGCCGCTAGCGGTGGCGGCGGGCTCCCCCTCTGAGGAGGAATAACCCGTGGGACCACTAGACCACCAGGGATATATGGCAAGCGGGATGCCGGCAAGCCCTGGGGTTAATATGCTAGCCAGGGGAGGAAGCCTTCCCTGTTTAGCGGCTCCTCCCCTCAGCGCGCCTTTCAGCACAGAGTCTGGCGTCGCTGAGCTGCAGCTACTCGGCCACTCCTCCTCTGAGGTCTCCAGCGGCCATTTTCTCACAGTGGCAGCGCAGATCTTCAGGGAGCACGCGGACCGGTCCCCCTGTGTACCTCTCCCCTGATTAAGGACAGCGTACACAGCACTATAGCCCTCCCAGACACTGAATCTGGGCAGGTTGATTGTAGTGGAAAGGTGCAGTGAGTATATCTTCCTGCATGGTATGTGACTTTTGCTAGTGCTGCCTGTCTGTGTTTTTTTTCCGCTTACTGTCAGCTTATACCTATCCCTTTACTTCTCCTACAAGCCCTACAGGTGTGTGGGGGAGGAGCGTTTCTACTGACCTCACTTATATAGATCACGTATTTGTGAGGTCCGTCACATACAGTTGTGTGCTACACAGTGCCGTATTGTGGGCTGTTGTTTAGCACACCGGTGAGTGCGTTTTCTTCTGCCCTGTTGCCAGATATATTTTTTGACTATATAATATATTCTGTCATGTCAGACGAGGAGGTTGAGCGCTCAGTGGCTCCGGTGTTGGCCTCCTGCGGACGCTGTTCTGCAGGAGTAGATAGGGAGGATTTGTCACAGTATGGCCTGTGTAGTCGATGCCAGGTGGCTCCTGGCCCATCCAGACCTTCTCTGGCGCAGGAACCACCGTGGGCGATGTTTTCTCAAGTGCTGGTGTCTATTGCGGACCGTCTGTCGGTCCCGACTGCTCTCCCTACTAGGTCGTTGCCCCAGCCGACCATCCCCCATTCCCCGTGTGTCCCGCAGTTATTGCGGAGTCCTCCTGGGTCTCAGTCGGTGGGTCCCTATGCGAGGTTGCCTATGTATATACAGGCTTCCCCTGTGCCGCAGCAGCCTGTGGTACCTTTTCAGGCCCCTATGGTGACTCCTCCACCCTGGGTGGATGTGCTCACCAACTCCGTGCAAAATTTGGCGGCCGCTTCCTCGGCTTTTCAGTCAATGTTGCAGACTGACATGCCTTCTAGGATTTCAAAACGCCCACTCATGACACGGGCTGCTCAGGTATCGGACTCAGAGGGTTCCTCAGATGATGGGGAGGTCCCTGATGACACTGACTCGGACGCCTCGGTCCAGGAAATGGATACCAAGTCGTCCATTAATGTGCGAGCACTAGTTAGGGCGGTGCGAGCTATTCTTCTTATAGAGGATGAGGCACCGGTTCCTAAGTCGAAGTTTCCTAGTTTCAAAAAAACTAAGGTGGCTTCTGCGGTGTTTCCCCTGTCGGATCAGTTGACGGATCATATGGCGGTAGCTTGGCAGGCGCCCAGTAAGAGATTCCTTCCTCAGAAGCGGTTGGCTTCTAATTACCCCTTCCCTGAGGCACATTGTAAAAAATGGGAAACTCCACCGGCGGTGGATTCCCATGTCACCCGTTTAACTCGGGGCGCCACCTTACCATTACCGTCGATATCCTCGCTGAAGGATCCCACGGACAGGAAAGTTGAGACTTGCTTAAAGTCTATTTACTCCCTCCGGGGCGGTGGCCCGACCGTCCATGGCCATCTCCTGGGTGGCCAAGGCCATTGAGGGGTGGGCCAATGCATTGGAAGATACCTTCCCGGACGACGCTCCGGATGTCCAGCGGGCGTTGTTGGGACAAATGAGGGACGCTGCTTCTTACATTGGAGAAGCTTCTTTAGATGCTAGTCTGCTGACCTTGCGGGTATCGGCTGCAGCGGTGTCTGCCCGCCGATCCTTATGGTTGCGGTCCTGGAGAGCGGACTCTGATTCAAAGAAAGGTCTGGAGGCCTTACCTTTCAATGGGGAATTACTATTTGGTCCGGACTTGGACAAAATAGTGGACACCCTGGCTAAATCCAAGTCGGCCTTCCTCCCTTCGGCGGCACTGCCTGCTAAGGTTCGGAGTTCGGCTTTTCGTTCCTTTCGGGTTCAGGGTAAGGCGAAAGGTCAGTCCTTCCCGAGACAGTCTGCGAGTAAGACGGCCTCTAAACCCAAGAAGCAAGCCTGGAGTGCTCGGCGCCCTTCTTCCAAGCAGGAAGATAAGCCTGCGGCCTGATGGGACGGGCCTCCCTCTGGGGGACCTCAGAGTGGGAGGCCGACTTCTTCTATTTGCCCAGTGCTGGCACGATACCACCACGGATGCCTGGGTTCGAGAAGTGGTCTCCCAGGGGTACGCCCTGTCTTTTCAGCACAGACCACCCCACCAGTTTTTCTGCACAAGTCCTTCTCAGGACAAGACCAAGGCATTACAGGTTCAGGAGGCTATAGAGTCCTTGCTGAAAGCAGGGGTCATTGTTCCCGTTCCTCTATCACAACGAGGGACGGGGTATTATTCGTCTCTGTTTCTGGTGCAGAAACCCAATGGTTCTCATCGCCCTATCCTCAACTTGAAGTCTCTGAACAAATTCCTCAGAGTTCCCAAGTTCAGGATGGAAACGTTACGTTCCATCATTCTGGCGATGGAACCGGGGGATTACATGGTGTCCCTGGACATCCAGGACGCCTACCTCCATGTTCCGATAGCATCTTCACACCAGCGGTATCTGAGGTTCGCTATCCTTCAACACCACTATCAGTTCCGGGCGCTACCCTTTGGTCTCTCCACGGCACCGAGGGTGTTCACGAAGATTATGGCGGTCATGGCCGCACATCTTCGGAACCAGAATGTACGGCTGCGGCCGTACCTGGACGACCTCCTGTTGCTGGCGAGCTCCCCGGAGGTACTGCTTCAACATCTCCACCTGACGATCGCTTGCCTGCAAGCACACGGGTGGTTGATAAATTGGAAAAAGTCCTCCCTGATTCCATCACAGCGGATGGTTCATTTGGGAGCCCTGCTGGATTCGCGTCAGCAAAGGATCTTCCTGACTCCGGAGAAGGTCGCCTCCCTACAGCTGCGGATACGCAGTTGCCTGAGCCGTTGCCGCCTGTCGGTCCATTCGGCTATGAGAGTTCTGGGGTCCATGGTGTCGACATTCGACATGGTGGAATTTGCCCAGTTCCATTCCCGGCCCCTGCAGGGGCTGATTCTATCAGAATGGAACGGGTTACCTCACCGAATCCGCTCTCAGGTGCTGGTGTTGTCTCCGGACATTCGGCTATCTTTGGCTTGGTGGCTTCAGACAGCTCATCTGGTCGAGGGGCGCCCATTTTGGATCCCGGACTGGGTCCTGCTCACGACGGATGCCAGTCTCCGGGGTTGGGGGGCAGTGACCGGCTCTTTGTCGCTTCAGGGTCGTTGGTCAGCGGAAGAAGCACTTCTCCCCATCAACATCCTGGAACTGCGGGCAGTATACAGGGCCCTGCAGTCGTCCGGCCCCGCTCTTCACGGAAGGGCGGTACAGGTGCAGTCCGACAACGCCACCACGGTGGCGTATATCAATCACCAAGGCGGAACTCGCAGTCAGGCAGCGATGTCGGAGGTGTCTCGTATCCTGACTTGGGCGGAGGGTCACATTCCAGTGATCTCGGCGGTCTTCATCCCCGGAGTCCTCAATTGGGAGGCGGACTTCCTCAGCCGTCACGACGTGCATCCCGGGGAATGGTCGCTTCACCCAGAGGTGTTTCAGCTACTCGTGGACAGGTGGGGACTGCCGGAGCTGGACTTGATGGCCTCCCGTCACAATCACAAGTTGCCCGTTTACGGGTCAAGGACAAGAGACGCAGGTGCAAGTCTGGTGGACGCGCTGTCGGTGAAATGGACGTTTCACCTGGCGTATCTGTTTCCTCCGATATCCCTGCTTCCTCGGGTTCTGCGGAAATTCAAGCAGGACGGCGGCATGCTCGTGCTAGTAGCTCCGGCGTGGCCCAGACGTCCTTGGTACTCCGATCTCAGGAGCCTCTCTATCGACGCTCCGTACCTTCTTCCTCAGCGTCGGGACCTGTTGTCTCAGGGGCCCTGCCTTTACCCGGATCTGGGTCGGCTGTCTTTGACGGCGTGGCTCTTGAGACAGCCGTCTTGAGGTCTCGGGGCTTCTCCAGTTCGGTTATTGGTACCATGCTCAGGGCACGCAAGCCTGCTTCAGCACGGATTTATCACAGAGTGTGGCACACTTACTTTCAGTGGTGTGAGTCCAGACATTATGATCCTCAGGTGTACCGAGTTTCTAGGATCTTGGAATTTCTTCAGTCAGGATTGGATCTCGGCTTACGCCTTGCATCTCTGAAGGTTCATGTGTCCGCCTTGTCCGTGTGGTTTCAACGGCGGATTGCAATACTACCAGACGTTCACACCTTTTTCCAAGGTGTTCTCAGGATCCAGCCTCCCTTTGTGCCTCCTGTGGCTCCTTGGGACTTGGCGGTGGTGCTACGGGTCCTGCAGGGTCCTCCGTTTGAGCCTCTTGAGGCGGTGGAGCTCAAGTGGCTGACATTTAAGACGGTTTTTCTCCTGGCAATTGCTTCGGCCAGGAGGGTGTCTGAATTGGGGGCGCTTTCCTGTCGCCCTCCTTTCCTGATTTTTCACCAGGACAGAGCGGTGCTCCGTACTCGTCCTGAGTTTTTGCCCAAAGTGGTTTCGAAGTTCCATATTAATCAGGAACTTGTTGTGCCAGCTTTTCAGTCCCCTGATCTTTCAGCTGGTGAGACTTCCTTAGATGTGGTCCGGGCGCTTAGAATTTATGTAGACTGGACGGCTTCGGTTAGGATGTCTGATTCCTTGTTTATCCTCTTTGGTTTTCACAAGAGGGGTTGGCCTGCCAACAAACAAACGTTAGCCCGTTGGCTTCGTTCCGTTTCAATTAAAGTATTTCAGTCAGGCAACTCTAATAGACAAAGGGCTCAATTCTATTCTACGCGATGTGAATAGTGCTGGGAGTGAGCTCTCGGAGCTATTCAATACACCGCGCTGCTAAGCCCGACTACTGATTTCTTCTCGCACCCCACCGGGGATGCGAGCAGAAATCCGAGAAAAGTCCAGGCGTGATGCTGTTTTCTGCCCTTCGCGCCGAGAAAACAGCATTGCAGGAAGTTTAGTCGGAGAATGCCCGTTCTCGCGCCTAAACACCCCTGTTTAAGGCGCGAGAACGAGCCTTCCCCGACCTAACTTTGCATAGAATTGAATAGCTCTGGGAACTCGTTCCCGGCGTTATTCACATCGCGTAGAATAGAATCGAGACCAAAGATTCTTTTTAAAGTTTGGGGTTTTTTTTGTACATTTTGTAAATGAACAGACTAGAATAGTTACACTAACCCTATATTTTGTTACTAAACTGAATCATTTTTCCTGGTTTCTATAGACCTCACTATTTGGCGTTTTTGTATTCCTTTTATTGAGATTTTTGTTAAGCTTGGAAGTTTCACTGTAGTAGTGAAAACTCTGCTTTGTTGACGATACCTGTAGCACCAAATAGTCATTTAATTTCAATGCACAGCTATAAAAGCCATCTCTGGCTCAAGAGAAGCTCTAGTTGAAAAGGCTGCTGCGGCAGCATCAGAAAAGCTCAGAGTATGTATTGATGAAGTAAGTTCCCTAGATTTTGTCAGAATGAGGTCAAGGAGAACGTTCTGCACTAGAAATCTGTGCTCATGCATTTTTTAATGGTATTCTAGCTCATCAGTCCTGTCTTATAAACATCAAGATCTGAAATTTAACAAACTTATAAACAGTACACACAAGAAAATAAGGAGTTGACGTCACCTGGGCAGACAAGGGGTGATTGTAGCTAACTTGGAAGCTGCTGGTATAGGTAAGTATATCTGTTTACATATCCATACTACACTATTCTGACTCCATACTACCTCATGCCTGCTTGATGATGAGTCCCAGTGTAAGGGTGTTGCTGTTTATACATAAGTGACCCACATAAGGAGGAGCCGTGTTCAAACTCTTAATTAAATGGAATCAGTCACAAGAAATGTTGGAATAATATTCTTATCTTTCAAGATATATAAGTGGGGATGCCCTTTTTTATTCTGAGGTGACAGTGCTCATCGGCCCTAAGGGAAAGTGTAGACAATGTTTTGTATACACTGAAAACCCCAGAAAAGTGGCTTATGTCATACGCAGGATGCAGCATGAAGCATGCATACATATGCAGACAACAGAAACCACCTGTGAATACTGCGCAAAGGACTAAACCTCACATGATAGTCCCACTTCCCATCCCTTTCTTCACATAAATGCAGGTATGTCCAGTTATAAATATAGGGATGCAACACAATATTTGCCAGCTCTGGTCTGCTGCAAAATGTAGTAATTTATCCATAGTGAAAATAGAAAAGTACCGTTCCGCATTGTGTACAGTACACCTAAAATACAACCTATATCCCTTTTTTTTTTTTTTTTTTATATTGTATTTGTATTTTGTTTGCATTAGTCCGCCGGCGCTTCCTCCAGGCTGGTGGAAACATTTGTTTTACTCTGCAATCTTGTGAACACTGGTGTAAATCTTAGGGACCTTTTTTATAGATTTCTTTTCTTTCCCTGGGAGGGATTCTTGTGACCATATTTCTGAACTTTATTATTACATACATTACAATTCATGTGAGGTTATTGTGAACACACTGACCCTTGTTTTCGCTGACAAATGTCCTTTTTTTGCTGTATTAATGACTGAAGCAGTTGTGTAAGCTTTCTTTGTCAGTGTGTACAAATTGTCCATCTTTAACAATTGAATAGATTGAGATCACAATGGATTATCTGTGTATTTCTACACTTATATAAGTAATAGGCCAAGTACAGGAATAACTTGTTATGCATCTTGATACCGCAGTATGGGTATTTGTACAACTGTATAACTAATACGGCTAGAGGCACATTTTACATGTTTGCTTTATTTTAGGTGACTGCAGTGATTTTAAGTTGTCTGCAACAAGTTTCTAGAATTTGTATTTCCAAATGGATTGCCCATTTCGGGAGGCAATCGGGAAGCCGACTGCCTAAATACCGGCAGCCGGCTTCCCGACTGTCTTATCCCGGCATGGGTGATATAGACGCCCGCATTTCCCCGACGCCTGGAGACCGGAGACGATCGTAGTGATGCCGGGTCCCGCGAGCGGACAGCCGCGGGGGGGGAGGAGGGTTAGGTTTAGGGCTCCCGGGGGGGACTTAGGGTTAGGCACCCCCCCGGGAGGGTTAGGGTTAGGCTAGGGGGAGGGAGGGTTAGGGTTAGGCACCCCCGGGGGGGGCTTAGGGTTAGGCACCCCCCCAGGGGACTTAGGTTTAGGCAGCGGGGAAGGGGGTGATTAGGGTTAGGCACTTGGGGGGGAAGTTAGGGTTAGGGGGGTTAGGTTAGTGGATACTTGCCTATCCACGATCTGGATTTCCAGCGCTGTCGGGCTTCCGCTGTGTCGCACTCTGCTTCTGTCGGGCTGCCGCTGACTGGAATCGAACCGCTGGCCATGCGGCCGACGGTATTTCATACCAATTCCCCCATTTCTATGACATAACAGGTCAGCCAGAACTAGGACATCAGGATCTATTAAAGATCCAGGAAGCATGCATTTATTGTCCTACATGACTCCATATCAGTTCTTGGTTATATTGGCAAACTGGCACCTAGAATTTCTCCAGCTCTGGCTCCAGGGGAATGTATGGATGTTGCGCTTGAAGTGGGCTCTTTGATTTTAGTGAAGCACTCTTTATTTGTGTGATTTCCTGTTCTTGTTGCCTTCACGCACTCCAACTACTACCACCACCAATAGGCTGTTGCGTCGCTGACATTGATAGTGGAATTATAGCCATATAACCATTTACTTGGCCAGAGTGAAAGCAAATTATTTGTGTACTTTGCATTGAATATTTCTTTGGCTCGTCGATTGTCTGATCCTGTCCATTACAAAATTGCCATTTGTATGCCATTTTTTTAGTCTGATATATTGGTGTAAAATTGCTGACCCGTTTCTTTTTAAAGTGCTATAACAGTTCTGTCATTTGTCTTGCTCCGTAGACAGCACTGACCTGATTTATCACGCTAAGGGGTCTGTTTACTAAGCAGTGTTAGGAGACAGAGTGAAAAGTGATAAGGTGCCAGCCAATCAGCTCCCAGCTGTCATTTTTCAAACACGAGATGACAGTTGGGAGCTGATTGGCTGGCACCTTATCACTTTCTTATCACTTTTCACTTGGTCTCCTAACACTGCTTAGTAACTAGACCCCTATATGTTTTTGTTCCAGTAATCAGCTTTCCCTGATAATCTAGAACTGTTGTGTTATGGGTGGGCTGCAATAAAGTGTGTGTGTGTGTGTGTGTTATGTGCTTTCTGATCACATTTTGTTGATTTAGAGGAGCTATTGGTTAGCGCTAAATTTTGTTCTGTGTTGAATAGCATTAAAATATGAGAATCATCAATCTGTGCAAAAACTGAGTGTTATAGTGTTTATCACTGTGTATGACTAATATTTGGTTAAAATATAGATTTTTCCAATGTGTGTTTTAGTACAGGAGATAAAGCAACGTATCTGGCCTTTTGTCGAGAAATGCCTCTTTGGTTACATTGGATAAAGGATGCCTTGGGTCTGTCTGGCCAACTCCTTCCCACTTCAAACTCCATTTTGTGTAGTCTTTTATGAAGCAGTTTTCTTTGTGAAGGACTCTAAGCTGATGCGGTCAGGCTATAGTCAGTGTTGTGGAAGGACTGCACTGAAAGATGCAAGACCGGAACCTGTTGCTGGGGTTTCCAAACAGTATCTGCAAAAAGCTAATTTGCACGTTACAATCCTAAACCAAATACAAGCACGTTCCTTGGGCAAATAATGTCTTCATTACAGATAGTATAAAAATTTATGATCATAACATTAGGTTGTTTTTAATAGAACTTAATTGATTGTATAAAATAAAATCCCTAATAAAATGTGTAATAAGGGACTGTTCTCTCTCCACCCTTGCAAAAAAAAAATAAGTTAAAGTAGCAATTGTGTGAATCAAAATTTGTAGCGGCAAAGGACAACATTTTGTCTATTCTCACAGAAAAAATAAAAATAAATGGCTCTGTGCTTCTGTAAAACATATATATGCTGCACATCATATGAACACTCATCATGTTTAGCATCTGGCTGTGCACAAGCTCCATAGAAGGATTTACTTCCCACTGAACTTTGCCTAGAGTGAGAACAAAGTCCTTAGCAGTGTAGAAATAGTAGTAGAACTAAAGGTTAACTTCCTGAATGTGGCATTTGGTATTATTTCATGTGAGCTTTTTTGTTAGTGATAGTCGTTATTAAGTTGATAATTGTCTCACACAGTGGTGGACGCACACAGAGTAGTAATGTCACCAAGGTTCTCTCCAAATACTGTGCCATAAATGCTTGCTTCTTCTATATAATGACCCATCACCCTGAAAATAATTGATTTTTCAATACACCCCAACCAAAAAAATAAAATAAAAAATGTGCTACTAATCTGTATACTACACATGAAAACGGAATGTAGTTGAAATCAGTCTGTCAGTTAGAATCCTTACTCCACTTCACTGACCGCTGGCACTCCGATGGTAAGTAGTGGAGTTAGAGGGAGGGTTAGGCACTAGGGTGGAGGATAGGTTTAGGGTGTGGGGTAGGGTTAGGATACTTACTGACAAGTGTCTGTATTCTAACCCTGTTGGGATGCCGGCGTTGGGATTCTGAGCTTCGGGTTCCCAAACGCCGGTATCTCGTACCCAACCCATGAAAACGGCTTAGCTGTGAACTTGCGAAGTCTAGATAACTACTGAGATATAATGGCTCTCAAGGAATTATTTGCTTTCAACATAAGCTTTCGATTTAGACCAAACACACACACAAAATTAGTTTAGGAGATTAGTTTATAAAAGGAAAATCTTAATCACCTCAAACTGCACATTTATAATAGTAATTGTAATAGTGATTATTTCCATTCCAATGGCAGTATCAGATGAGACCTGAGTGATGTATTTTATTACTGGACGTCTTACAACATTGAGACCAGTAGATAATAATCTGAGAGCACATTGAAATTCCAAGGGGTTTTTTTGCATTCTATCACAGTGATTTTCTTGTTCTATTACCAACAGAATTGCTTCGAAGATCTGAATCCTGGTGCTTTGTATTGTGTGCATAGAGTTTACTGTTATGAAGTGTAGCTTTGTTTTTCTTTTAAACATTTGGGTATTTACATAGTCAATTGAAATTATTTTATAATGTACATTGTATCATGGGTAACGGTGTGCATAAAGGAATGATGACCCAAAAAGGGGGGGGGCGGGGTTGGGGGCGGTGACTCTCCTCTATTGCACTAAATTGAATTCCCGCATAGTTGGTACATAGTACAGTGCTTTATAGGTGAATCTTTACCAGCAGTAGTTTGACGTCACAAGGGGTCTGTAGCATTTTACAAAGTATATAAAGTGTAGCTTATTCATATAGCGGTTTTGTGGTTTTCTATATTAAGCCATTTTATTTTAGTGTAAGGGGGTAATCAATTGAACGCAATGTCGAATAGCGTCAGGTCTGCATTGCGCCTGGCACTTAAGCTGGTCGATGCTGTTTATCGCTCCTAACGCCAGGGGTTTAGTTGCGCTAAACTGCATTCTCCAACTTAATTGCCGGGCTCTATGCTGTTAGCGCACGTGGTAAGCCCACAACTAGCATCGATGCACTAGCTTAGTCAGATTCCTGCTCACAGCACAGGAGGGAGTGAGCAGAAATCTTCTAGTCGCGGGTTGAGAGCACAGCCAAGTGAATAGCTCCCGGCACTCATTCTCAACGCTGTTCAACATCACATTCAACTGCATTCCCCCTTATATGTAATTGTAGAGGTGTTCTTGTGTATGTTTGTGGAGCACAGATAAATGTGTATTTATGTACATTACACAGTTATGTAGCTATGTACTGTATATGATACATTATTGTTTACCTCTTATGAGTTTGTGTTTTGTTAGGGAGTAAAATCTATATATCATTTCCTTTTTAGTTGAAACGATCTTGAGGACATCTGCTGTCCAGTATACATACTACTGAATTATATGAACAATTATATGTCCTAAAGATCATCAAAGGTTTTTAAATGAACTATGTTGGACCGCTTATGTACACACTACAAAGTGTACACCATAATTTCTCATTGTTTCCCGACAAACGTTGTGCAGCAGGCCAGATCAGATGAGCAGATCCAACAAGTTTTTAAACCATATCGGCCCTGAGCAGCCAAAAATGGCTTCTTTACAGACCAATTCTTGCATAGTTTGTTTTTGACTTACAAATCTGGTGAAGGCATGTTATCGTCATAGTAATGAGAATGATTTATTGCTTCATTAGGGCCACATGTCATTATTCTGTGACATTGGTAAATTCTGAGCATTAGCAAACCCACTCCATAGAATTGGTCCCTTTAGTTCCCCCATCAATGACCAGAGCAGCAGTGCAACATGAAAACGAACGGGGACGTCCATTAAGTGGATTCTAAGGAATAACACCACAAATATTACAGGTTGAGTCTCCGATATCCAAATATTCCAAAATACGGAATTTTTTTTAGCATGACAGACAGTGACACCTTTGCTTTTTGATGATACCATGTACACAGACTTTGTTTAGGCACAAAATTATTAAAAATAAAGTATAAAATTACATTCAGGCTTTGTGTATAAGGTGTATATGAAACATAAATGAATTTCATGTACACTACCGTTCAAAAGTTTGGGGTCACCAAGACAATTTCGTGTTTTACATGAAAACTGACTTTTATTTATCAAATTAGTTGCAAAATGAATTTAAACATAGTGAAGACATTGGCAAGGTTAGAAATAATAATTTTGTCCTTCAAACTTTTGCTTTAGTCAAAGAATGCTCCTTTTGCAGCAATTACAGCATTGCAGACCTTTGGCATTCTAGCTGTTAATTTGTTGAGGTAATCTGAAGAAATTTCACCCCACGCTTCCTGAAGCACCTCCCACAAGTTGGATTGGCTTGATGGGCACTTCTTGCGTACCATATGGTCAAGCTGCTCCCACAACAGCTCAATGGGGTTGATTGAGATCTGGTGACTGCGCTGGCCACTCCATTACTGACAGAATACCAGCTGCCTGCTTCTTCCCTAAATAGTTCTTGCATAATTTGGAGGTGTGCTTTGGGTCATTGTCCTGTTAGAGGAGGAAATTGGCTCCAATCAAGCACTGTCTACAGGGTATGGCATTGCAAAATGTAGTGATGGCCTTCCTTGTTCAAAATCCCTTTTACCTTGTACAAATCTCCCACTTACCGTCACCAAAGCAGCCCCAGACCATCACATTACATCCACCATGCTTGACAGATGGCGTCAGGCACTCTTCCACCATCTTTTCACTTGTTCTGCATCTCACAAATGTTCTTCTGTGTGATCCAAACACCTCAAACTTCGATTTGTCTGTCCATAACACTTTTTTCTAATCTTCCTCTGCCTGTTTTCTTTTGCCCATATTAATCTTTTCCTTTTATTGGCCAGTCTCAGATATGGCTTTTTCTTTGCCACTCTGCCTAGAAGGCCAGCATCCCAGAGTCACCTCTTCACTGTAGACGGTGACACTGGCGTTTTGCGGGTACCATTTAATAAAGCTGCCAGTTGAGGACTTGTAAGGCGTCTATTTCTCAAACTAGAGACTCTAATGTACTTGTCTTCTTGCACAGTTGTGCATCGGGGCCTCCCACTTCTATTTCTAATCTGGTTAGAGCCTGATTGTGCTGTTCTCTGAACGGAGTAGTACACACCGTTGTAGGAAATGTTCAGTTATAGGCAAATTCTCGTATGGAATAGCCTTCATTTCTAAGAATAAGAATAAACTGTCGAGTTTCATTTGAAAGTTCTCTTTTTCTGGCCATTTGGAGAGTATAATTGAACCCACAAATGTGATGCTCCATATACTCAACTAGCTCAAAGGAAGGCCAGTTTTATAGCTTCTCTAACGAGCAAACCCTTTTTCAGCTGTGCTAACATACTTGCACAAGAGTTTTCAGGGGTTTTCTAATCATCCATTAGTCTTCTAATGCGCTTAGCAAACACAATGTACAATAAGAACACTGGAGTGATGTTGCTGGAAATGGGCCTCTATACACACGTTTGCAGCTAGTATAGTCATTTACCACATTAACAATGTATAGAGTGGATTTCTGATCAATGTTATCTTTATTGAAAAATAACTATGTGCTTTTCTTTCAAAAATAAGGACATTTCTAAGTGACCCCAAACTTTTGAACGGTAATGTATGTACGCAAACATTGTTTGAGCCACAAAATTATTGGAAATATTGTATACAATTTTCCTTCAGGCTGTGTGTAGATAAAACATAAAGCATTATGTGTTTAGATTTGGGTCCCATTCCAAAGATATTTCATTATGGTATGCAAATATTCCAAAATACAGAACATTCCGATATCCAAAATAACCCTGGTCCCAAGCATTTTGGATATGGAAGACTCAACCTGTATCTAAGCCATCTAGCTGACAGATTAAGAAACCATTAAAGCACCCAATCGGTATGGTTTCTGATTGAGGGAAATTACATTGTTTAGTTCACTACATCTGTACAGGTTAAGTAAAGCAGTGTTTGAAATCTGTGTATTTTAGAAAATAGAATATGTATTTTCTCATTCGTTGTCCTTTTTGGAGAATGTGTGATCTTACTGGCACTTTACCAGTAAGACCATGAGTGTTAAGAACAAACATCTGTCTATAAACCTTTTCTATGGGAACAATTTGTTTATGCACCACTATGCTAGCCGCGTAATGGCCGAAGAGCATGTGAACAGGAACCATAATTGCAACTGCGCCTTTGGTATTCTTTGACCTTGCAGTTACCAGTGACGCTTCTCACATATTGTGTACAGATATTGTACTATATTTATTACTGATCCATATGGCCTTAGTTGTGTAGGAATAGATTGTGCATGACTTTAAAGTCCTGCAGAGATTTGAACTCAATGTTGTCCTTTGTTTGGTATATCCACAGTTTTGGCAAGAGATCTGCAGGAAGCTTCAGGCGTGGCTGTGAATGCATTGTGTTGGAATCCTCCGAAATGATTGTGGTAAGTCTGCTGTATGGTTCTCATACTGTGCTCTCTGTGTTGCTGTTCAGTTGCAGACATGCTGTTTTTATTTCAGTAAATCTAGGATGTGAGCACTGTATTACTACACAGAAATGGGTGTAGGCTGCAGCCTAGTGTGAGAATGTTGGCATTCCAGAAGGAATAGTCAGGCCACTTCCTTCCTGAGGGCAAAACATTCACAATGCACTGTAGTGCATATAATATCACTATAAGCAAATGATAGAATTTCAAAACTGTTGTGATAACCCATTCAGAGGCACAAAGAAATAACCTAGACTCAATACTTCCCCTGTAAGCACCATATAATAGCATTCATTTATATGGTATAAATGTGTAATAGTGTAAATATACACTATAATGAACAAATTTTATTTTTTTGTAGCTGAAAATACTTGTGTCTGTGTAAATATAAAGCTTTTAACACATGTATAATGGATCTAAAAAATTTTGACAGTCTTCTGGTTGGCATTTGCTATAAAGTTTTGCTAGTATAGGTCTAAGTAACAAAAGAGTGGAGTCTAATGGTGCATACACACGGTCAGATTTTCTGTCAGATTTGAACGATAGATTTAAAAAAATCTTTCAATCATTCATATCTGACAAAATCTGACGTGAGCCTGCAACGTTGAATGATATCTGACATTGTCTGTGGTTTGCAGTCAGATTTGGTCGATTTCATTCATTTTAATACTGTCTGAAATCGTTGGTAAAAATCGTTAAACCATTCATCGTTCATCTGACCGTGTATATGCACCATAATGGTGCACACACATGGTAAAATCGTTCATCTGACAGATCTGACCAATGATTTGCACGATTTTACCAACGATTTGAATGATTGAACAATTTCAGACAGTATTAAAATGAATGAAATCGTCAAAATCTGACTGCAAACACAGACAATGACAGTTATCGATATCTGACATGCCGGAACGCGCATCGTTCATCTTTGCAGACCCACATGTCAGATTTTCTTTCAGATATGAACGATTTTTAAAATAGTTCTCGTTCATATCTGGCAACAAATCTGACCGTGTGTGCACTATTAGGGTTACTTTTTACATTTAGGGGCAGATTCAGTAACCTCTGGAGGGTAGGAGCAGAAAACAGTGTTAAAGTTGTCTCAAGGTTGCTTGCTGGTCTTTAATTACCCAGCGAAGAGAACCAGCAGGTAGTTGAGTCTACCCCTTAGTGCAGTGGTTCTCAAACTCCGGACCCCACACAGTACACGTTTTCCAGGTCACCTAGCTGGGAACAGGTGTATTTATTACTCACTGACCCATTTAAAAGATCCACAGGTGGAGCGAATTATTTCACTAGTGATTCTGTGAGGAGACCTGCAAAACATGCACTGTTTGGGGTCCTGAGGACCGAGTTTGAGAACCTTTGCCTTAGTGTATAACTTCCTGAACTACTTGGTATTTATTCCCTCTCTTCTTGCATATTGCAGAACATGGAAACATTGCAGTTATACGGAGAGGGTCTACATCAAGTTCCTGGAACAGTTATACAATGGGCATAGACAGTGTCTATCTAAAGTCTTATGGCCTCCTATGTAACACAAATATGCTGATTTACTGTTCCAAAAGGCCTAGTGAAATACACTGAATGGCTTTCTACCTCTACAGATTGAGCTTTGAATGTCCTCCATTTGCTAACTGTATGAACATTTTTAATATATGGTTCTTTTTTGAAGGTGGACTATATGGATGAAAATGAAGAGTATTTCCAGCGTCAAGCATCTCATCGGCAGTCTCGCCGGAGATTCAGAAAGATCAACCAGAAAGGAGAGCGACAAACCATCATTGATACTGTGGATTCTTATCCAGTTGGAAAACCTCCGCTACCGAGAGGCTATCACACAGTGAGTGACAACATACGGGTATTACTGAATTATTACTTGTCAGATTCTGGGGCTTTGTCTGATGACATTCAGAAAGATGTAGCCTTGGTGCAATTACCCTTAAAAGCTCAGTGTGCATACAATATATGGAACATCACTAAACTGATGATAGATGATTTATCCCATCCCACTAGAATGATTATTTAAAGAGATGGGCCTCACGAGCACAATGAACCCCATAACCCTTGGTTCAGATTTGTACCTTTAACTGGAGAGCCCATCTTCTGAATGTGTTCTACTTCTATCTAGACCTGTGCATCCCCCGTCCTTTTCCGCAATGATTTGCTGCACATTTAATTTTACAAAAATAACACAAAAAATCTGTGAACATAGCTCCTGTATCGCTTGTTTTTCTGCTGGCAATCGGCTAATAAGTAGGGAAGATTTCTCTAGTGGGGTATTTTCTGTGTGTACAGTCACAGTATGTGAGGTATTTTTGTCAGTAAGAGCACAAATTGGTTTATCTAGGTGTGCGACTACGTATTAATTCCCCAAATTCTTTATTATGGTATTGATATTATTAATCAAAACCATGTTGTGCATTTTTTTTTTTCCAACTAAGTTCAAATGCTTGTACATAGAAAATGCAGCAGCTTCAGGTTTTCAACTGTTGACTTTTAAAAACTGCATGATTTCAAGGACATTATAGGCTTATTATCTTGTAGGGTATTTGAATGCATTCAGTGGCTCATTTTACTTTTTGTTCTGTGTGTTTTTTTTGGTTAATCCTATTCTGTAGTCCGTTTATGGTATGAAGAGAATTTAAGACTGCTCATTATAGCAACTATTGTTATATCCAGCTGCTGCTCTGGTTTCCTTTTGTAGTATTTAGAAGTATTGGTAAGAAAGGACCATTGAAAGCTATTTTGGGTCACACAGGGTAGTGGATGCATTGTATACTATTGTTTTTAAACCCCCCCCCACCCTGCTTCCCCCATTGCATTCTACTCCATTTGTAGTCTTATCCACCACATCGCACTGTTTAACCTCTGAAGATTCTCGCCCTGTATGAGAACCATTGCCATATTAAACCAGTCATTAAAACTGGGTGCACACCGATACAATCACATTTTCGATGCAATGTTACAATCAACTTCATTTTCGTTGGCAAGTCCCAACCACAGTGCCAATATGCGCGTCCACACCTATACAATCTTCGCATTGTGCCTATAATTTAAATTGAGGATATCTGGGAAATTTAGCATACACTAAATTCTGAAGCTAACACCTAATTACTTGTTAGTAGAATGTCCTTTTTCGTTTAAAATTGTGAAAATTCAGCAACTGTGACGATGGTGCCCAGAAAATTATCAGGCAACATCGTCACAATTTTATTTTTTCAATTATTGAAATTTATGGCTGCTATTCAGCAATATTTTTTTGCAGGAACAGCGGCTGCGGTAACACGCTGTCCCTGTGATGTTACAGAAGGCATTGTTATTGGTTTCCGAAAACAATATTCTCTGTTTCTGCTCAGTCATGCAATCGGGAGCAGTCTCCGGCCCTACTTTGAGGTGACCGCTGAGTGGTAAGTTCAACTACAGCCTGACCCAATTGATTGACATGTGTACACAGGCTTTATATTAGTCTATATACATGTATATTTATGTGCTTTTATATTTAAAATGTGTGTGTATATATACATTTTACATATAATAGCACATAAATATTAATATATACAGACCTATATAAAGCCTGTGCTCACATGTCAATCAATTTAGGCAGATTTGACAGGCTCTAGAGTGACTTACCTGTCGGCGGTCACTGCAAAGTAGGGACGGAGACTGGTCGGTGTTACATGATGCTGCAGGGACTTATGGGAAAATTTCCATCTATCACTGCAGTTTTTGGGTATTTTAATTTATTTTCTTCATATAATGCCATTCTGAGATGGCGTTATATAAAGTAAAGATTTATTCAGTAATTTAGCGCTTTTTGCTTTACTGAATAGCAAAAAGCATTAAAGCACTGTAGAGATCAATGGCTGATCCCTACAGTGCGGTACACGGCGAGATGAAAAATAATGGAGAAGATAATTGCGTTATCTTCTCCATTAACCCATTGCTGCATAGTGGATTTACATAAAAAATGCAGAAATTATCGTTTCCGCATATTTTTATGTAAAAAGATCATTGCTGAATAGACCCCTGGGTGAGAATCTGAAGGGCTAATCTGAAAGTGCTGGTATGACTTGCCGGATATGGTGTTACTGCTGCATGACTCTCTACATGAGAATGGGCGGGAAAGTTTTCTCATTAATTTGTCCCTTTCTACATCATCTTCTTCTGATGGGATGTGTAACAGCATGTTTAGTAACCTTCATCTTTTCCTTTCCTTTTCCTATGGCATTCATTTCATTTTGGCTCACAGGAATGCACTAAACCTCAGGTATTGTAACTGTTACATGTGTTGTCATGAAACAATTTGCTTTTCTGTCCCATCTCCTTCTATAACCACATTATGTCATGATTGCCTGTGTGCGCCAGGCTCAGTTACATCAATGGGGCTGCAGCACGTTACAGTTTAAAACAGATGTACAAATTTCAGCATTTTGCCACTGAGCTGTGACTTCCATGTGGCTCAGTCATCCGTCTGATGAAGTATAAAGACTGTAAAGTAGAAGCATTGACACATACGTGGCATTGTTTCATGTGCTGTGAAGACAGTTTGACAATTGTGATCAATTGATCCGCCAATATATCTTGTGCGCGTCAGCCGGTGTGTAGCAGCAATATGTCTGTGAACGACGTCGTTCAGACATATCGCGTCGGCTGTGCTACACAGACGACTTTACCGTACGCTTGCAGCAGAGGCCGCGGGGAGGGAAACAAGAGTGGGGACAGTCATCCCAAACCCCCAAAAAGTGGCATATAAGATAGCCGAACAGTGTAGAAGGCTGTTAGTGGCCATAAGCAAAGTAGTTGAGGCAGTTAAATTGTGTCAAATGGTTGCGTTTTGCAACTTTTACAAATAGAAAAATGATTGCCAGTAAGTGTGTTTTTTTATTTTCACAAATAAGTGTCTACAGTATTTTTGGGTACATTAAAGTTGGAACACTAGCAACTCCAATCTCCACATTTCAAACCCCCTTACTCATCAATATAACATATAACAGATTGACATACTGCAGGTAAGAAATACAGCTTATTTTACTTGTGCCCCATAGAGCTTATCCTTACAGTAATTCCCAGAAGTACGAGGATCCAGAGGGAGTTTATGGCTACTTGATTCGGCCCTATGAGTCAGTTGTTCCAATACAGTTATGTTCTCACTTGTGTTGTGGTAGTGATTTTTTTTTAATGCTGTTTGTGTAGTTTCAACTGTACTTAAATGTGACAAAAATCACACAAATAAAACAATCTCTAAACTGCACGTAAAAAAGCATTACGTACACCAGTGGTTATGTTAACGCTTTCTCTGCGATACTGGTTGTCTGGCTCATGCTATGTACATACTATACAATAATTTGGTCAATATCGGCAGATCGGTACGATAATTGTTTGCAGAAACGTTACCCGATAAGCGACTTCAAACCCTTCTGCAACGGTCGGATTGGGAGGTTGCATCTGAGCTGCATAAAATTTTAGATGCCTGGCCTCCCACTTTCCATAGTAGAAAATATACACTGAGCTAAAAATAGCTGTGTGTGTGTGTACCGGGTACACACTGATCAAATAAACTCTAGTCCTTGGAGCGATTCTCTGATGTGTAGAGTGATCTGCGCAGTGTGGGCCTGATTCAGAGAATTGTACGTAAATCCGATATCTCCAATGTTTAATGACCTGCGCATGTGCAGATCTAGTCCTGTGACATCCGCAGTGCACCAAAAGCCATGGCTTGATTGACCTGCTGCTGGCATTTAGGGGCGACGCCAGGGAGCGTTCCAGAAAACGTGGGTCACTGAGGGTTACTCAGGTGTCCGATGTTCACCCAGTTGATCTGATCGGACGCAGCAGCGGATCAAAGAATCAGTCAGAGGTAGTCTTTTTACCTAAGGAGGCATTTGAATAATTTTGCACAGCCGCAAAGTACGAAGACGCAGCGGCAGCAAAATTAGCATACATCTCTGAATCCGGCACTGTGTACCAGGCTGCAGGCATGCGGTTGTTTGGCCACACAGTGGCTCAATACTCCAAATTGTTGGACATCTCTCGTTAAAAATCAGTGAGTCATCGGTAGATTGTAGTTATCCATGGTGTAGTTGTTTCTGAACAAGCACTTTACTGCTCTTTTCTTCCAGTGTGTTTGTTTCATGTTCCTTCTTTCCTTTTCACTGGGTATTGGTTTTCACAGTTCCATACCATTAAAGCCTCATTACCAGCCCAGGGGTTGTTGTGTGCAGCCACCTTTCCCAGTTCTCATTGGTTCATCTCATAGGTAATAATGAAAACTTGGTACATGCATCCCTATGTTAAAGTGGTGAATTTAAATGTTTTGCTTAATGCGGCTTTAATATGAGTGATTTAGATCTGAATTCCTGAGATCTTGCTAGGCCCAAAAGTAATGTTATTTAGTTTCTAGACTCTTCTAGAGAGTGCTGAGTGTCTCTGGAAATCTTTACAATAAATGTTATGCATACTAGTAATGTAAGTAGCCTTGCTTGCTTTTTATTAAAATGTGTTTACAGATTCACTATATACTATATAAAATTCAGAATGTAACATTGTCACCGTAAACTGTCGTTGACCTGGCGGTCAAAATCCCTACACCGGCATCCTGTCGGTAGGTATCCTAACCCTCCCCCCCTCCCCAACCCCCCTTCACCTAGTGCCGAAACCTAACCCTTCCCCCTAACCCCGCTACTTACCTTCGGGAGGCCGGCGATCGGGAGGCTAGCGCCGGGATTCTGACAGGTGTTGGGATTCTGGCACTGGTACTCTAAGCTCAGGCATTCCATGTGCCAGGATATTGACCGTATTCCTATTTGAGGAATACTTGTAAACTGTCCCCTCTAAAACCCACTGTTATTGTAATAGCCCTTACAAAGTTCATTTGGGATTTTCAGAAAGTTAAATTAATTCACTTAACTGCTACTCTCCCACTGCATTCCCTATACAAAACAAAAACATTAAATTAATATAAATGTTTTCATTGTAACAGGCAAATAGCATGTAAATATGTACTTAATACTGACACACACATTACAAAATCTTGTCTCTTGCTGACAATTAGCTGTCTGCCATTATGGTGTTCTCAGAATGCAGTGATCTTTGCTGTGTGTAAGGAAAATACCATGGGCACATTTTCTCTTCTGTTCTCTATCTTATCACCGAAAGTTTGCTGTAATAGACATAACGTATAGGACAGTTTGATTATTACCTCAACCATGTGTTTGAGGGCGTGATAAAAATATGGTAGTGTTCGTTAACATTTTTTTTATTCTTGTTCTGTTTGCGTAAATTGTGCTGTTGGTAAATTCAACCTGCTTTATATTTATATATACATATTTATATAGTGGTATGTCAACACCAATATGTTGACATGTGGTTTTTTTTTTTGCTTCTTCTAGCCCACGGATGGGGAACCTCAGGCCCGGGGGCTGTATAAGGTCCGCGGAATCATTTGGTCTGGCCCTCCAAAGCTTTTTTTTTCTGCTAGCCTCATCTAGATAGCAGGGTGCCTAGAATGGCAATCTGCAGCCAGAATCTATCCAGCAGTTGCGTCTGGAGCATCCTTAGGATGGTCATACTGCTGCCCTTAATCACCGGTGATTGTTGCCCCGCCCCAGTGTGACGTCACATGGAGGGGGCATGGCCTGCACCAGACCCGCAAATACTGTTATATATTTTTATTATTATGATGACCTTCGGGAGAAAAAAGGTTCCCCACCCCTGTTCTAGCCCAACCCTAAACCTAAAAACCATGATAAAAACCTGTTGTTGAAATTTCAGTGTCTGCATTCTGAATGTGTCATCTTTTCAACCCTATCGACCTATATGCATGTCGACATATTGCTTGTCAAAACCGCTGAAACTGTAACGTAGCGTTTCACATGCAGATGCACCCTCAGTAGCACACAGAACATATGCAGAATGCCTATCTTTTTAATCAGCAGAAGCTGCTTGTGCATCCTATTCGCATCGCTGTGCGAAGAAGACACATTTGAAGGTAAAAAGTTGCATGAAAAGACGCTCGGCGCTACGGAGTCACACTGCTCTCACGCGTGACTTGTAGCGCATGGAGCTAAGATATAAGTGGACACATCTGTAATATAGGGCCTGATTCAGCAGAGGACACTAATGCGAGTGCAGCTGCTATTTCGCACAGAATGCAGCTGCGAAAATATGCCAATGCTTGCCAAAGCGCAGCCGGCATAAAGACGTCCAATTGTCGCTCTTCTGCATAAACATCCGTACCATCGACGCACATCAGCCAGACACACAGCATGTACATCAAGTCTGACCAGCTGCAAACACTGCAAGTCTCCTCGCACGCACACACACAGCTATCAAGGTGCATATACAATCACAGTGGCTAATTTATGCACGCCCATGAAACTGCGTTCAACAGACAGAAGTCTGCGGTTTTTTTTTTTTTTTTAGTTTGACAGCGGGCTTGAGAAATATTAGTACTTGTTATATAACTAGAACCCTAGCATTCAGTAGACCTGTGGGAATGATAACACTAAAGCAGTCATTTTTATAGAAGTCACAGCGATCAGTGTATAACCTTATTGATTTATTAATTTCATACATTTTTGCTCCTCTCAACACAGCAATATTATACACTTGGGCCAGTAGTGACTTGCCATACTATGGCAGAATGTTACGTACTTCACTTTCATTTTACATTCAGAAGCTACTATTCCATGTTGTCATCCATTCAGGCTGCCCAACAAAGTATATTCACCTTCTGCATCATTACACCTTTATCTGAAATATCTGTAGTTCTAATATGCTCCAGACATTTTCATGTATGTTATGGTGTCTCTTTCTCGTAGCTTAGTTCTGTAAGGCACCTCGTGGTGTTGTGAGCCATAGAGTAAAATGCAATAAAGCATAGAGTGGCAAGTAATACACACAGATACATCTCTCCATAAAAACAATACAAATAAAAGTATCAAGCAGTGTTAAGAATGGAGAAGTTGCCCAAAGTATCCAATCAGGTAATGTTCTTGGTAAATGCTAGTTAAAAGCTAATTGGTTAGCGCCATGGGCAACTTCTCCACTTGCATGTATCCATTCTTTAAGAGGCTTGATAAAGCTTCCCCATAACTCCACATATAGGAATATTTACTAAATTGCGGGTTTTTAGAAGTGGATATGTTGCCTATAGCAACCAATCAGATTCTACTTAACATTTATCTAGCACCTTCTAGAAGATAATAGCTAGAATCTGGTTGCTGTGGGCAACATCTCCACTTCTAAAAACCCGTTCTTTAGTAAATATACCCCATGGACTCAGTGCAGGCAGAATGCTTAGTTACATTACCTTCTGATTCAAGGCCTGCATACTTCTAGCTAGGTTACAACAGCCGAAACAGCAGAAGTAAATTAATCTCCAGTTTCATGCTGTGTCTATACTTACCATACCTTTTTGGTTTTTAGTCTGACTTTCACGTCTCTGACACCAGCCACCAATGGGCAATCACTCTCTAATCCACTTGTTTTCTGATACAGACCTATGCATCCCCTGGCCTCCCTACTTGTTAAACTAATTGCAGAAGAGCTACTTACAACCAGTGTAGCAAAATTAACTCCCTCTAGTGCCTCTCCGTTGGGTAGTGTACAGCCATGGCCAAAAGTTTTGAGAATGACACAAGTATTGGTTTTCACAGTCTGCTGCTTCATTTTTTATGACGCCAATTTGCATATACTCCAGAATGTCATGAAGAGTGATCAGATGAATTGCAATTAATTGTAAAGTCCCTCTTTGCCATGACAATGAACTTAATCCCAAAAAAAACATTTCCACTGCATTTCAGCCCTGCCACAAAAGGACCAGCTAACATCATGTCAGTGATGCTCTCTTTAACACAGGTAAGTGTTGACAAGGACAAGGCTGGAGATCACTCTTTCATGCTGATTGAGTTAGAACAACAGACTGGAAGCTTTAAAAGGAGGGTGGAGCTTGAAATCATTGTTCTTCCCCTGTTAACCATGGTTACCTGCAAGGAAACACGTGCAGTTATCATTGCTTTGCACAAAAAGGGCTTCACAGACAATGATATTGCTGCTAGTAAGATTGCACCTAAATCAACCATTTATCGCATCTTCAAGGAGAGAAGTTCAATAGTTGTGAAGAAGGCTTCAGGGTGCCCAAGGACGTCCAACAAGCGCCAGGACCGTCTCCTAAAGTTGATTCAGCTGCGGAATCTGGGCACCACTAGTGCAGAACTTGCTCAGGAATGGCAGCAGGCAGGTGTGAGTGAATCTTCATGCACAGTGAGGTGAAGACTTTTGGAGGATGGCCTGGGGTCAAGAAGGTCAGCAAAGAAGCCACTTCTCTCCAGGAAAAACATCAGGGACAGACTAATATTCTGCAAAAGGTACAGGGATTGGACTGCTGAGGACTGGGGTAAAGTTGTTTTCTCTGATGAATACCCTTTCAGATTGTTTGGGGCATCTGGAAAAACGCTTGTCCTGAGAAGGAAAGGTGAGCGCTACCATCAGTCCTGTGTCATGCCAACAGTAAAGCATCCTGAGACCATTCATGTGTGGGGTTGCTTCTCAGCCAAGGGAGTGGCTCACTCACAATTTTGCCTAAGAACAAAGCCGTGAATAAGGAATGGTACCAAAACATCTCCCAACCATCCAAGAACAGTTTGGTGATGAACAATGCCTTTTTCAGTATGATGGAGCACCTAGCCATAAGGCAAAAGTGATAACCAAGTGGCTAGGGGAACAAAAAATCAAAATTTTGGGTCCATGGCCAGGAAACTCCCCAGACTTTAATCCCATTGAGAACTTGTGGTCAATCCTCAAGAGGCAAATGGACAAACAAAAACCACAAATTCTGACAAACTCCAAGCATTTATTAGGCAAGAATGGTCCGGCCATCAGTCAGTATGTGGCTCAGAAGTTGATTGACAGCATGCCAGGGCGAATTGCAGAGGTCTTGAAGAAGAAGGGTCAAAACTGCAAATATTGACTCTTTGCATAAACTTAAGGTAATTGTCAATAAAAGCCTTTGACGCATATGAAATGCTTGTAATTTTACTTCAGTATACCGTAGTAACATCTGACAAAAAAGTCTAAAACCACTGAAGCAGCAAACTATGTGAAAACCAATACTTGTGTCATTCTCAAAACCTATGGCAATAGCTGTAGTATACTGTATAATGGCCTCTCTCTTTGGGCCTTTTATGTGCTGTGATTTCAGCATGTATTGGCAAACTCTCCTACATTTATTCTGAAGTATTTTTTGTTGGTGGAATTCCACTTCCATGTTATAGCCTAGATCATCTATGTTTACATTTTAATATTAACAAACTTTGGTTGCTCATTGTGTGTAATATTTTACCTCTGATTGTTTCTTTGCACATGAAATAGCTGAAATGGTGGAGTCCCTTTTGCTATTACACTGGTTGGAACCTGCATCATTTGTGTACTGGGGGTTAAAGGAGGGTTGTTTAACTTCTAGTTGTATCACTGTGGAGAGAGTTTGTTTAGTAAATGTAATAAGTTAATGTGTCCGCTGAGTTCTCCTACCACCGAGCCACCGCAGAGACTCTTTTCAGAGAGACTGGGATTAAGAGCGTTCTTTTTATTTGACAAATCATTCAGCTCTGCAGTGAATTAATAGCTGTGTGATTCCTGGCTGGGTGCGGCACGTTAGACAGCATAGGTTGCCATGCGAACACTGTACTGCAGGCTCTACACTAAAATATCCAAGGAAAATTAACCTAGTTTGATGTAGGAAGTACCATTAAAACACAACCAAAAATGTATACTATCACAGCTATGGTCATTTGAATAAGGAAGCTTATGTGGATTTAAATCGCCCATCTAGAGCAAAATTAAATGTAGCTATTGCTTAAAAGAAGCATTTGTTGTCTTGTAAGCAAACCTTAATAAACCGACCATAGACACAAACAATTTTTTTATTGGAATTAATGTTTTTTTTATATAATTTTCAAGTCCTTATGTAATTGTAATATAGGAAACCATATTAATGCTTTCCTAAAATAATGATATTTGGGTTGCGGGAATGTAAAGGCAGACCATTCCTTAGTTAGTGTTACTACATAGCAGGTACATTTTTTGATAGGCATAATGCGCTTAGTCTTTTTGGTGGATTTGAAACATTGATATTATTCCCAACTGCCAAGTTACATTAGTACATAGGTACTGCACAAGACACATACTTTTTTTTTGTATATAATAATGAGGGGCGGAATTCAATTGTTTTAGTGCGACCGATCTGCCATCTAAAGTGACGGGATATCGCAGGGCTCTATTAAATTGATGCCAGTTATCACGCTGATCGTGCCCATAGAGGTCTGGCTTAACCGTGTAAAACAGCTAAACTCGATTAAAGTGCTGGGCGCGATGGTGAAAGTGCCATTTGGGCATCCAAACAGCACTTTTTGCGCATTTCAGCTCACCACCCCCGGGGGCTGCGAGCTGAAATGCCGGCGCTGGCAGCTGGTCGTGCTCGGCAGGAGCCACAATTGAATAGCTCCGTTGGGGAGGTACGCTGATGGCAAAAAGAATTTAATTGCGCCCCTTATCATATATTGCTAATTCAATCTCCCACTTTAAAGGTCTGCTAGAGCTCTGCTGCCTATAGGGATATAACAGTTTAGACAATTTTTTTTGTAATAACTGTTCACGAAAGAGTTTATTTTTGTAGTAAAATGGGGAAAGGTTTCTGCAGCAAAATCACTTAATATGGAAAAGATATTACTCAATTTTGATGACTTTTAATGTAAAAAAAAAAATTAAAGTGTTAATTATCAGTCTTTAGGATGTGGACAGTATTTTACGCTTTGAAATCAACATTTGTGAATTTGACTTTAAATTCTAACAATTTGAGTGAATTGGCAGGAAATCTTTTGGCCATATTCACCAATGATGGCAGTGACAGAAAAGCTATTTGTCAAATTGTGCCAATTGGAATATAAAGCATATAAAGCATTCCTTTCACAGCTCTTGAAGATGGCAAAGGCTGTATTTCTGTTAGGAAATACTCTTATGCATGACTGTGATTTTTAGACCATTCAAAGTGTTGCAACAGTGTAACATGTGATCTGGTAGCAAAATCATTGTTTTTCTGAAATAAGACTTGAGTATAGCTGAGAGATGTCGTTAGAGTGACGTATGGCTCATTTTAGGATTGCCAAAATCACATTTAATTATTCCCTTTTTGTTTCACAGCTTGTTTCTCACAATACTACGGTACGGGGCCTAATTGCAGGATATATCTCCTACTCTGTCCATGGTAGCCCGTAGAAAATTGCTTTTGGCATAAGTTTCAATAGCAACCTTACTCTTTACTTTTCTAGAGCTCCACAGCACATTCATCTCACCACAGCCAGTGTGTAGCCTTATACAATAGTGAACTTTTATCATTATTGAAAATATATAATAGTAAACTTAAATCCTTATTGAAAAGATACAATTGTATCGTTCTTAATGGAAAAGTTATTATTATTCTTCTTGAAAAGCAAGCAGCTAGAGACCTCTGGATTGCCTTCAATCTCCCTGAGATGCATACTGATGCTTTACATTAAAGCCTATTTCCATCAAAAATGATTAATGCCCCATTATGCCCTCAATTGTTTGTTCCTTGTTCAAACCCCATTTTGTTCCCCACCTATTTGTAATGATATTCTTTTTTTTTTTTTTTTTTTACTAATACAACAAAGGACCTTCCCGATTTCATTAACTGCGTGTGCCGCCTGTGAAAAACATGTTGCAGATTTTTCTCTTTCACCCTTAAACCGCTTTCATGGCTGCGTTAAACCATTTTATCTTGCTGACATATTCCTGGACTCATTTAGTATAAGTAACATTTTAAGAATGATTTGCAAAGCTCTAGAGATTGTACGAACCACAAAGTTCCACTTATTTTGAGCATCACTGTTAGTGACAGGTAGAGATTTGAATATGAACATTGACGACCGGTATAAATGTTGGCTTATGTCACAGCAACATATTCGTGTGTGGTCATGTCCAAGCAATCGGCATGCACCAAAATGTGCTCTTGTGTTGCTAGCTTTAACTATATGTGCTTGTTCAACTACTTGGCATAACTACGGTTGAGTCCATGGAGATTTTCCATAAAAGACTATAATTTTGTACTTATCCTTTGCACGTCGCATCTGCTCCCATCACGGCGTCCATGTTTTTCAATCCTGCTTATAACCATGACTGGAGGGTTGTTAAGGTATTTCATCACCAGTGTAGCCTGGCCCAAATGCATATTTTGTCACTATAATATATTCAATGTAACAATTGTAGGAAGAAAGGTTGCTTTAATGACTCAAAAAAACAAGGTGTGTATGATTACGGGCTGATTCACTTTTCATAGGAAATTTATATTCTGTGGGTTTGCTAATTTTTATTCCCTGGAGTACGATTATTAGTCTTCATAACCGTTATCTAGTCTCATGTTTGTCATTTTTTTTTTTTTAAATCGCATCTGCAGTTGTGAATTCCTTGATTAAGTATGTATGATAAATACAGTTTAGTTAACTTGCAGTGCTATTTCAGAAAATAATGCATTGTGCAATGTATAAATGATGTATCCGTCATGACAAAGCGCTTTGCAGGTATACTGGCTGTTCTCAGGGAATGAGAAGGTGCTGTAATTAGGGCATTTGTGCAGAAAGTCATGTGGATCAGCTGTGAATAGTATGCAGCAGCAGTCTCTGGCTCTGTTGCTAGAAGTCTATTTTTACAGGTTGCATCATCGTTGCTGCAGAGCACAGAAGTCTTCAGGGAATTGCTGTTCTTTTCACTTGTCTTGAAAAGAAATCTTCATTTGATGTCATAATTGCTGCCCACGAGTTTGATTTCAAAATGAAAGACCATGTCAGAGCTTTAGAGAAATGTTTCCTTTTCTCCAATACCCAATTTTTGAAATAGACCCTACTTGAAAACCCCTTTTAGTTCTGAAATGCATTCTTTCCTTCATGTTGGGGAAACAAGTGTGGTGGTTTTCACGAAAACATATTTACACTAAAGGTGCGTACACACTGGGCGTTAGAGGAACTACTGTACGATTATTACATTGTAATCGTACAATCGTTCATCTTCCTGTGCAGTGGGATAATGTGCGTACACTG
This sequence comes from Taudactylus pleione, assembly GCA_031769625.1. NCBI lineage: Eukaryota > Metazoa > Chordata > Amphibia > Anura > Myobatrachidae > Taudactylus > Taudactylus pleione. The sequence continues at coordinate 2,882,319 of JAUIMM010000169.1, read as the reverse complement.
AACGATATGTCATTTAGTGCAGGCACACTCCCTCATCCCTGAACACGCCCAACCTGTCGTTATCGGCAGAATTACCAGCATGTTCAGGCGATGATTGTTGTCGAAAACGACCAGCGGGAGCGCACATCTCTGGTTGTTTTTAACATTATACTACACGATTACTGAACGATTAATTAGCGATTGAACAATTGCGATGTCGTAATCGCTCATTTTAATCGCCCAGTGTGTACGCACCTTAAGACCCATCAACATTTTGTACATTTAACACTTTAGTGGGAGAGAGAGACTGCTAGTCTGCTTTACATAATGTATACAATAAAGCATCTCAGTAATATGGTAATTATCCTGCTTACACAGCTTATAATATTGAAGGAAGTGAGTATTTATGATCACTCTGGGCAATAGTGGACAACTGACTACCATATGAGGGGTGACTGGCAGCCATATTGGATGGGGTGTTTCCTGCCATCTTGGTGCCTGATGTCACATTTACACACACACTCTTGTTAGTCTGTGATTTGGTGCTGTGGTTCCTCTGGGATCATTACCACTTGTTAAGTCATTAATAATAGTGTTGCCCGTCACTGATCTAAGCCGTGCTTATTTTCCACATAAATCCAGTAATAGTGTTTCAGACATTTATTTTAATCCTAAACAATTGTATTTGTGCTCATAAGTGGTAAATGCCTTATTTTATCATTTTTATTTGGAGGCTATTTACTTTCTAAAGAATTTATTTTTTTTCATTTGAAGATTTCCTTGCAAAAAAATAAATTAAGTAAATAAAAGAAATAAAAAAAAATACTTAATTGCTCTAGCGCTTGTATGTCTGAATCAGTTTTTCACTTATGTTGACAATTATATGTACAAGAGGCCTATTCAGTACATACACCCCATAGGTTTACTCCATATAAATCAACAATATCTTGCATCCATAGGAAAAGCTCGTTTTCACACTTATCTGTGTGTGTTGTGATGCTCATCTTGGATAGTATACCACTGCCTAGTGCTGTACAGGTCATATGAGGTGCTCAGTGTTATTGTTCCTGATCATTGGACACATTGGATCATTGGTCCTATTGTATCTGATGTTGAGAGCCTCAGCAGTGTCGAGATTTATCGTTCCAGGTCAGCTGGAGTGCCACAAGTAGCCAAAGTATGCTGTATGTGTGCAAGGCTTTATGCAGCTATATTTCTCAAGCTATAATGAAAGGGTAACACTTTCTAACACATTGTTTCCACATCACTGTGTAATGTACCTTGTTGTAATGTATATTTGCTATATAGATGGGTGGGTGCTGGGATGGCTGACTTGAATGGATTTTCTTGCTTTAAAAATGATGTAACTTGCATTTAAGTATTTGTGTGGGTGCTGGCCTTGCATTTATATCTCTGCACAACCCATTTATTGCAACACACTTGGTCTAAAGGGGCCTATCCATTAACCGACTTTTTGAACCGACCAAAACCAGGAGGTTTTGGATGCATTGTTCACAAAGTCGTGTAATGGATAGCCGGCAAGGACCAGCGATGCGTGTGCACGCTGGATCCTTGCCGACCCCGACTATCTGCCGAACATGCTGGTCAACCTGACGATGCTCGTCAGGTTCCACATGTTAGCAGATAAGGAGGTTGGTCTCCTGCACTGAATGACGTTCAGTGCGGGCAGCGCACCCAGCGACCTGCAGGACTGAACGCTAGACGTTCAGTTTTTCAGGTCGCGTAATGGATAGACCCCTTTAGAGAAGAGAACTGCAGTACAGAATGGAAATTCTAAGACTTATTTGGAGGAAGCCTCCTTTGTCACCCCCCTCTCTCACCCCCTCTCGACATCCTTTAAAGTTTTAAGTCCTAGGATGGGTGTATAGAACATTCACTTAAAGCATAGTGTTCCCTTTGTTCCTTGCTATACAGGAACTATAGTGTCTGTGCACTAAGCCTTGGAGAGAGAGAAAGTGGATGGAGATAAAGTACCACCCAATCAGCTCCTGTCACTTTACAGGCTGTGTTTGAAAAACGACAGGAGCTGATTGTTTGGTACTTTTTTCTTTCTCCACTTTTTATCTCTTTCCAAGGCTTAGTATATAGACCCCTATATAACTTGGTGCCTATCTCAACACAATTTGTGAATAGAAAGCTTTAAACTTACAGAAATGGTGTTTTCCATTCATGACTGCATTTGCTAATTACTTGTGATGATTGGAAAATAGGTATATATGAAAACTGGATGAAAGTTTGGCTGTATAAACCCAGATTTTAATGATTTGTGCCATGTCCTTATTTTTCAGTAATGACCAGCAGCATATTAAATTCCTTTCTGTATAGATTTAGAGCAGGGGTGGGGAACCTCCGGCCCATGGGCCGTATACGGCCCGCAAGGTGAAATCATCCGGGCCGGCTGTCAGCGGCAGCAGCAGAATCAGCATAGTGTAGCGGCTGTCAGTGGCGGCAGGTAGCGCAGCGGGAGAGCGGGGAAGTCAGAATTGTCATCGGCGACAGGTAGCGCAGCGGGGGGGAGGGGATGTGAGGATTGTCATTGGCGGCTGGTAGCCAATGACAGCCCTGACACACCCCTTCCCCCCTCTGCGCTATCAGCGGCAGCAGGTAGCACAGCGGGGGGAGGGTATGTGTGTCAGGGCTGTCATCGGCTATCAGCGGCGGGAGGTAGCGCAGCTGTGCAGGGTGTCAGGGCTGTCATCGGGCGGATTAGTGCAGGGGCTCTCTCCCTATCAGCAGCGGCAGGTAGCACGGGGGGGGGGGGAGATCAGGGTGTCAGGGCTGTCATAGAGTGGCATGCAGGGCTCTCTCCCCATCAGTGGCGACATGCAGGCAGCGCACAAGGGGGGGGGGGGGAAATCAGGGCTGTCATATGGCTGCCATGAGCTGGTTAGTGCAGGGGCATACAGGGTTTCACCCTAACAGCATGGGCAAGCAGGCAGTGGTGGCACAGCAGGGGGTGTGTACAGTCAGTGCTGTCATCAGGCTGGTTAGGACTGAGAGGACCCCAGGGCTGCCTTATCAATCTGCCTGTCACACATCCATAGGGACTGCCCCTCCAGACTCTGCCTGGCAACATACCAAAGAGAAGCACTTCCTTACAGCCATCGCATTAAGGATGAGTTAATAACGTTTTTAACCAAATATAGGAGGCAAATTTTAAGTTAATAATTTTGTATGGCCCCTGAATGATTTTCTAAAAATCAAAATGGCCCTTGGCAGAAAAAAGGTTCCCCACCCCTGATCTAGAGCAAATGTGCCTTTAGGGGTATATTTACATAGCAGCTATAATTTGATTGGTTGCTATTTTCTAGAAGGTGCTAGTTAAATGTTAAGTATAATCTGATTGGTTACTATGAGCAACATCTCCATTTCTAAAAACTCTCACTTAAAGTAAATATACCCCTTATTCTCTGTACTACTCGAGCTCACTCGCACCTATCTGCTGTTCAGCTGCTAAGATTGCCTGAATATTTTCTTTTTTTCCATAATAGTTTTTATTGAAAATTTAGTATAGAAAAATAAATGAGGATACAGAATGAAAAAAAGGGGAAAAGGGGGAAGCCAGACATATCGCATAGCACAAAACAAAACAAAATATCATTGGTCAGCTTACAAACATTTGATTCATAGACAAAAAAGAGAACTTTTAATACACATAAAAGTAATTAGAAACAGGATACTAAAGGAATGATGAGTAGAACTACCCCGAATCTGAATGAGGAGAGCAGAGAACACCTAAATCAACAGGAACCCTATAAATAGTGGAATGACCTTGTTTTTCCCTATATTCTCCCCACTGAAACCATTTCATATGGATGGAGTTAGCAGAGGAGGAATATTTGCTATCCAATGTTTCAAAAACAAAGTGCTTATGAACCTTGTTTTCTATCATTGTGATGTTGGGCAAGTTAGCAGACTTCCACCCCTGAGCAATTGCAGCCTTAGTAGCTATTAAAATATGTCCCATGATGTATCTCTCACCACAGGATAATGTCCCAGGATAAAAATGAAATAAAGCAGTTAGGGGCTCCGCAGGAATGGTTGTTCCAACTATATTACTTATCATGGAAAAACCGCATTCCATAGGGGTCGAAGCAGGGGACATGACCAGAAAACATGGAGAATGTCTCCAACCAAGCTACAGTTTCGCCAACAATATTGGGAGGCAGAGGGCCAGATTTTATGTTGCCTCTCAGGTGTAAAATATGCTCTCTGAAGTAGCTTGTAATACATTTCTGAATGATTAATACATTTGGATACTGTAAAACCAGAACAAAAAATAATATTCCAATCATCTTCAGAAAGATCTACAGCTAAATCTCTCTCCCATTTGATCTGGCATGGTAATTTCCCCTTTTTATTTATTCTTATCTGACACTGATACCACCAAGAGATACCTCCTTTATGATTAGGAGATTGGAAACGAAGCAACAGCAACGCTGGGAAGGCAGGTTTCTTAATTGGAGAAGGGAGGTGGCTTTGCAACCAATGTCTCAACTGTAAGTATTTATAAAAGTCCTGCTTCATTAGTCCAAATTGAGTTTGAAGAAACACAAATGGGGCAAGACCATTTTCTGTAAATACGTCACTCAGGGAAGAAAGGCCCGCCCCAACCCATGAACCTAAATACAAATCTGGAATCAAATTAGCTATCGATTGGAGAGACAGATTAGGAGAAGGCAAGGAAATTTCTTCATCTAAGGAAACATATGCATGCCAGCACATTATTGTAGTCCAAACTGCTTTACAAAATCCCGGTCTGAATGAAATTTCAGAGGGGGGCAACCAGAATAAATCAGAAAGAGGGAAGGGACGCATAAATTCCCTTTCAATAAGTACCCAATGTTTGGGGCAGTCAATTATGAACCAATCTCTGGCCTGACTAAGAATACAAGCTGAATGATAGCGTTCCAAGTCTGGGAAGGCTACTCCTCCAGCCGCTTTGGAGAGGGTGAGAGTGCTTCTTGCTATTTTGGGTCTATTACCTTTCCAGATATATTTAGTAATTATTTGATAAAATTTATTACATATAGATTTAGATAGGGGTCTAGGGATAGTACGAAATAAGTACATAAGTTTCGGGAGGAGCACCATTTTTGCAGCCGCAATCCGTCCCAGCCAGGATACCTCATGTAGCATCCATTCCTTAGTTAACGTTTCATAGGCTTTCAATAATGGCCCAAAATTACATTCAATGAGATCATGATCTCTAGCTAAATGCACTCCCAGGTATTTAAGTGACTTAGATTTCCATATATATCTGTAGGTCTCCTTCAACTTTTCCAAAAGTGCATTCGAAATGTTAAAGGGAAGGGCCTCTGTCTTAGTGGTGTTTAGTTTGTAATATGACACTGCTGTATATTGATCTAAAACAGCATGTAGTGCTGGAAGAGATTCTTCTGGATGAAGTAAACATAATAAAATATCGTCTGCAAATAAACTTATCTTATGGGAGGAGCCCCCAAGAAAAGGGCCGTGTATGCTATTTAGGGATCTAATCGTCTCAGCCAGAGGCTCAATGGCAAGCGCAAAGATGAGTGGCGAAAGGGGACATCCCTGATGTGTGCCGTTTGATATGTCAAATCTGTCAGATAGGCAGCCATTGACAAACACTTTCGCGGAAGGGCAAGTATATAGAGCCGAGATGGAGTCTAAAATTCTCCCCTGGAAACCGAAACGGTGTAAAACCTCCATCAAATATCCCCAATGTAGGCGGTCAAACGCCTTCTCGGCATCAAGCGACAAAATCAGCAAGGGCTCTGAAAGGAAATCATAATGCTCTATTATATTAATAACTCTACGTGTATTGTCTGGGGCCTGTCTGTCCATCACAAATCCAACCTGATCCGGGTTAATGAGAGTTGGCAATAAACGAGATAAACGATTAGCAACCAATTTAGCAAACAGCTTGACATCGGTGTTCAATAATGCAATAGGGCGGTAGTTGGCTACAACATAAGGGTCTTTACCGGGTTTCGGTATGGCAACTATTCGTGCCTCCAACATTTCTTTAGGGAATTGCTTAGATTCAGTTGCTTCACTAAACACCGACAACAAAATTGGAGCCAGATCAGTTTTAAAAGATTTGTAGAAATTTGCAGGATAGCCGTCTGGGCCCGGAGCCTTATCCGATTGCATATTGCCAATTGCTACATCTATTTCATCCAGAGTCCAAGGAGAGCTAAGGGACAGACAGGCCTCAGAGGACAACACCGGGAGGGAGAGCCTACTCAAAAACTGCTCAATAAGAGCAGCAGTTGGTTGGGTAATATTGGGGTCGTCTTTAAGATTATATAGTTGTGCGTAATAGGTAGCAAAAGTGTTAGCTATCTCGACAGGGTCGGATACCTTTGCCCCATGATGAGTATAAATTCTCTGTATCTGTTCCCGAGCCCTTCGTCCGCACAATTTGCAAGCCAACAACCTACTAGCTCGATTACCAAACACATAAAATTTTTGATTTAAACGGGCAATATTACGCTGTACCTCTCTAAGGGAGAAGACATTAACCTTCTCGCGGGCATTAATAAGTTGTTTATATAGCATTCTATTAGATGGATCTGCTTTATGGGCCTCCTCCAAGTGTGCCGCCTCAGCTTCGGCTTTCTCATATTGCTGTTTATATTCTCTTTTAAGCCGAGCAGCAACCTGGATCGCTGAACCTCTGATAACTGCCTTTAAAGAGCACCAAAAATTAAATATAGAAGTCTCTTCCGGTTTATTGGTACTAAGAAAAAGGGAAAGGGCCTCCTGTATTGCTCTATGAGCCTCCGGCTGAGACAACAGGTGGTTACCCAATCTCCAAGGGCCCGGGACGACTCTTCTACTCCCTATGTCCCATTTCAAAAAAAGGGGGGAGTGATCCGACCATGTCATGGGAAGAATATTAATACTTATAATAGAAGACAAAGTCCATTATCAGAGAGAGCCAAATCTATCCGAGAGTACGATCTATGGACATGTGAATAAAAGGAATAGTCCCTTACTGTAGGGTGTTTGGCTCTCCAGACATCGAACAGTCCGTACTCTGCTAAAAGCTGCTGAAAACCCTTGGAAAACTCCTGTGGTCTACTTGAACAAGAGGTTGTTGGACGGGATCTATCCATAGTTGGGTCGAGAACCATGTTAAAGTCTCCGAGGAGTAGCAGTGCTCCTTTAGAGTACTTCTGCAGTGTCAAACAAAATTTTCTACAAAAGGATAGTTGCCTAGTGTTGGGGACATAACATGAAACTAAGGTGACTTCCACGGCGTCTAATAGTCCTACCAAAATTAAATATCTTCCCTGTGGGTCTGCGTGCTGCGAAATCAATGAGAAAGAGCAATGTTGGGAAATAAGGAGGGCTACTCCTGCCTTCTTATGAGGCCCATTAGCTGTGTAGCAATGAGGGAATCTAGCATTACCAAAGCTCGGAGGGGCAGACTGCTGAAAATGGGTCTCCTGTATTGCCACAATATGCGCTTTAAGCCTATGGAAATATTTCAGTGCTAATCGTCTCTTTTGGGGAGAGTTCAATCCTTTTGCATTGATTGACAACAAATTAACCATAAAGACGAGACCTGAATATTTTCTTAGGCTCATTGCTACCATTGCATTATAATAATATTTGTATGCTTCATATACATGGCATCATTTATATCTCACGGTTTAGAGCGTTCTACCACTACAATGTAGTCTCAGTAAAACCGCAGCCTATCGAAAGAAGAAAGAAAACTCGTTCGTTACTCATCACTATTTCTCAGGCGTTTTACCCATTTCCCAAGAGGAATGGGTATGTAATACTGGCAGTCGGGGTGCCTCCTGTCAAAATACCGACAGCGGCATCCTGATGGTCGGTATCCAGGCAGGGGTCAAGTAAGTGCCCTAACCCTCTCTTCTTGAAGCCTAACACTAACCATCCCCACCCCGCACCCTAACCCTCCCCCTTCGTGCCTAAACCTAAGCTTCCCCCCTTTGTACCTAAACCTAAGAACCCCCAGTAGTGCCTAACCCTAAACCCCCTCCCAAAACCTAACTCTAACCATGCTATGCGGCCTAAACCTAACACTCCCCCATCCACCAACCCATGGGTAACATCTAAGACGTCCCCGGCTTACCTCGTTCTGGATGGCTGTCTGTTTTGCCGTGTCGGGCTTCCACCATTGGTATTCAGAGCGGCGGCATCCTGTCCACCGGTCTGCTAACTACATCCCTCCCAAGGCTATAGATTTTTATTTTTACATTGAAATGTAAATTATAACATAGATCAGGAAACATACACTCTGGAGATTGTGGCGCACAGATTTCACCCTTTTGCAAACTGAAGACCTCTAAGAAATAAATGTGTCTACATAAAATGTGTTTTGTAGCTATTACACAACTTAAAAATGAACTGCTAGCAAGTGCTGCTCATGTAGTGTCCTATTAGTATGCTAGTTTTATGGGGCATCTCCTGAGCCTATAAAAGCTCTTGGATTACAAGGGTGTAGGTGGAGGGACATTAAAAGCAGTGGTACTATGCTTTCATGCTTGGTAGCATAATCCTAATTAACAAGGAGGGCCCCTGTTTCGCTCCATAAGCATGGAAAAAAAATGTTACATTGCTAGTCTCCTTTACCACTTACCCATATGCTGCCATTGGCAGCATGAATAAGATACCACTCTGCTATGCAGCCATGATCCTGCTGCATATTTAATAGAGGTTTTTATTTTGCGGGCCAGAGGGAGTGAGTCAGAGGTGAGGTAAGCAAGGTAAGAGCCTTTTAACCTTTTCACTGCAGCCATAGTTATTGCAGGAGGCAATGAATGGTACTTTCTAGACTGTGCCAATGCAGTGTCAGAGTATGGGTGTGACACAGTTTTTTTTTTTTGGGGGGGGGGGATTATTATCTGGGAGCACCTTTTTGGGTGATTTGTCCCTTGGTTCTGCTTAGTACTTCATTGGATTGATTAGGATCCTATATTCAGTAGAATCCCTCCCTCCAAAAGCTGCTGTAGCACCGACCTGAGGATGCCACTGACTATCTGACTTGTCCCTTTTTACTACATTAAACGACTGAAAGAGTTAAGAACGTGAGGGGGCGATCCTGGAGGAATGCGCCTTTCATGTGAGTTGAATATTTCAGAATATGAGGAGAGAAGACACTAAGGGGAGAACTCTGCTTACTGTTACATCACTAGCCCTGCACATTCTGTGCCTGTGCAGGTTAGGAGAACACACTGCAGTCACTTGTTTTTTTCGGCAGGAAGCAGCAATGCCGATCCCTTCCTAAGAGGAATTTATTTCTTATTTAGAAAAGGAAGCCTTCTCGCTACCCAGGAAATGGCTTTCCTTGTGCGTTGCTATGCCAACTGCCTGCAGCCATGGTCCTCTAAAGTAAGCACAATAATGTAATTATATTGGCGTATTACATTCTGACTCTGGGTATTAGAAAAATGGGTTTTTGTATCTGTGTGTGTGTGTGTGCATTTCTGTAATGCTACCGATTCTTTGCGTTTCGTTATGAATGTGCTTGTTGGAGGTGAGAGGAATGGTCATCATAAGATGAAACGTCGATCAATGTCGCACTACTATGATTAATTGTGCAAACTTGGTTAGTTGAGCATAGCAGAGACCACTGGTCACTGATCAGACTGCATAGTTACCATCCAGGGAGGAGGTTCTAAAGCCCCCTCTGCTTTGGGCCCCCTCCCATACACACATACATGCACTGGCTGCTACCACACAATTTTATGTCTCTGCATTTCATACTGAGAGCTGGTATCTGTAAACCTGCAGTTGCAAATGAAGCAGGAGCACTGTATTTGCAGTGCTTGACTGCTCACTGAGGGCTGGCTCCTATTCTGACTAATCCAATACAATATTAAGCCTTTTTGGAAAGGACTCTGTGGGCGGTCAGCCATTTTATGTATTTTTTTTTTTTTCTTCACCCCTCGCCCCCACCACTTCCAATCCTCCACCCTCCTCCTCCTCCTCCTCCTCCACCTCCTCCTCCTCTCTTCCTCCTATTCTTCAGTTTCGGCTATGGTCTTGCTTCTCTGAGAGAATGCTGGATGGATAAGATTTCATTAGTCACTTTGCATACAGAGATGCTGGGGCTCCCAGCATTGTAAAACATGGAGACAGATGCTGTTGTGAGGACTGCTTTATTGCATTCTGAGCGAAGAGATTTCCAACTGCTACCCTACGCAGTCTCTCTCTCTTGCCCTTGGATGGTTTTAAGCATGTGGTTGTTTTGCCATGTTTTCTCCTGCATGTCTGTGGATGTGATTTTTGCTGTCCTTCAGAAATTTATACATGATGTTTAATTGATCACAGCTTGTTACCTCATTATGAAACCTCTTGCGTTCTCATCTAGCCATGGAATTATGGGCCAGCAGGAAAAACACTATGTGAGTATGTGTTTTTTGTGAAATTTCTTATATAAACATAACATGCGTTTGAGCATTTAGTATGGCAGAAAAGTTACTATTAGAAGTGCTCCTTGGAATTATGTTTCAGTCATAATATATATATTATACAGGCAACAAATGACAGCTGCTGGTACGTGTTGATTGTGAGCCTCTTATTTATTTTTTTTCATGCATATTTTATGTTCCCTCGGCAACATAACCGCTCAAAAACTTATTTTTCTTAGTCATAATGATGAAGAATCAACATTACAGGAATAGTTATGTACATGTGTATATAATGTAAATGGACATTTTATACAATTAGATTGTATGATCTTATAGAAAGTGATTGTGTATGTATAGATTTACTATAGGTGTAATAAAAACATGCACATTGGTAGTTTGTCATGTATTGAAGTTTTCCTGAAAAGCATTGTGCTTCCACCAAGGGTGATAATTGTAGGTTTTGTATGGTGGTGAAAATAAAATGACATTGTGCGAACATGGTATCCTTTCCCTCTCTTAGCACGAACATATATTTAATTCTGCTTCATTTAACCTTTTAATTCCCAGCTTGGTTAGATAATACATATGCCAGTGTTTAACCTCTGCAGTGATAACTATGTTACATGCAATGGTGTGATCACTGATTAAATCAGTCATGACGCCTGGCTACATAGGGGTTAATTAGATTGTTCCCCTGCATTATAATTGATCCCATGAGTCAGCTCCACTTTTGTCACACAGTAATCCCTATGTTTGTTTGAAACCTGTACATAGGCAGAACATCAAAACTCCTTATGAGCTAAAAGAAGTCTAAAACTGATTGGTTGAAAAGCAGCAAGCCTCTTGGCCATGAACTGTGTCTAAGGTCTAGTACCGTCTGCCTCAATTGCAATTTTGGTAACAATGTAGGAAAACCTATCTGCACAATGAATGAGAGTGCATGGTGGATCATGGGGTATAGTGGGGGCAGTTTCGAAATACAGACGCAACATGTTTGATTAGAACAGTAGCATCAATTGAATGACCGATTTTTGAGGTTAAGGCCTGACTGCACTATAGATATTGGGCTCATGTTTGAATTTCATGTTTCATTAATTAACATGACTGTGTGAGAAATGTGTGTGTTTGTTTTTTTTTTTTTTTTTTTTTTAGGTATTGAATCAAGCTAATAATTTTCAATTATGCATATTTTGTTGACGACCATGGAGTTGGCCTAAAGGAAGGCATAAAATCATATTATGGCTTCTACCAGTTTTGTCTCAAACTTATAATATAACTGGATCGGGTATGATTTCACCTTGGATCAGAGTACTAGCACATTAGTTGACTAGTAACCAAAGGGTCTACAAAGTACTCCTAGGAAATACACATTATTTTTGATGTCTTATAATAACGCACTCTGGGGTCGATTCATTTGTTTTATGGCGTCCTATCTCCCTTCTAAAGTGACGGGGATCAGGTTTATTCTGTTGTTTTGGGCACCTATACGTTTTCGTGCATGTCTATCTCAAAGTTCAAATCAGGTTTGGCGGCATAAAACTGCTAATTCCCTCTTAAGTCTTGGTTAGCGCACCCAAACTACTCCAAACCCTGGACTTCTCCCACATTTCTGCTTGCCTCATCTCAGAAGGGTGCGAGCAGAAATGTGTCCACTCGCACCCGAACAGAGCAACAATTGAATTGCTTTGTCGGGCGCCCATTGGTCACAGCCATGGGTGAAAACCATTGCATCCCCCCAGTGAGTCTAACGACGTTTTGTGACTTTTACTTGACTAAAATTTGATTCCTATTTAAACAGTAATGTAATTTTGTATGAAAATCTCTCTCGCCCTGGTACAAAGGGAAAAAAACAAACACAGTTGAGCTTATTAAATGTGTTACTGCTTCAAACCATGTACGTTTTTCATGACTAGTTACCCATGTGTGATTTTTAAACTGGTTTCTGTGTGGCACAAACCAGTTGTTTTTTTCATATATTGTCAGACCATCCCTTCTATTAGCTACATGTGAATGAATTGATGGATGTATAAAGGCCAAGACCAAAAAGTAAACATTGTGCTCGATTCAATTCAGTGTGATGCTGAATAGCCTTGGGAAGGAGCTCCCGGAGCTATTCCATTCAGTGTGCTGTTTGGTCAGTGCGATGCTGAATAGCGTTGGGAAGGAGCTCCCGGAGCTATTCCATTCAGTGCGCTGTTTGGTCAGTGCGATGCTGAATAGCCTTGGGAAGGAGCTCCCGGAGCTATTCCATTCAGTGCGCTGTTTGGTCAGTGCGATGCTGAATAGCCTTGAGAAGGAGCTCCCGGAGCTATTCCATTCAGTGCGCTGTTTGGTCCGCCTAAAAGATTTCTACTCGCACCCTCCTAAATGCTATGCAGTGTCCAGGGCTATTTAATTAAAGCGTGTGGCAGCCACTTAACACATATTTCTGTTCACCTTATCCTGAGGCTTGAACAGGAATCCACGTTAAATTTCTGCCCTTATCGCGGCTGCTGCATACTGATTAACCCATAGCTCCTGGTACTTATCCTGGAATCCATGGGTTAATGCTCGTTAGCGGCAGATATACCACGCTAGGGGAAGGGATTTAATTGAATACCCTTGAGCATAAAAGTCAGAGGCTATCCCTTTCCCTGTGCAGTAAATTAACAAGGCTAATTTAATCCGGCCCATAGTGTTCTCTGTTGAATGAGAATAGCCCTCTGCAATACGAACTATCACAAGAGTCCATTACTATAGGTCAACAGTCAGGTGCATAAATATTGGGACATTCACAGAATTGTCAAATTTTGGCCTCTATTCACCACCACAATGGCTTTGAAATGAAACAAACAAGATGTGCTTTAACTGCAGACTTTCAGATTTCATATGAGGGTAATTACATCCAAATCAGGTGAATGGTGTAGGAATTACAACGGTTTCTATATGTTCCTCACACTTTTTAAGGGGCCAAAAGTAATGGGACAAACTACACAATCCTAAATCTAACTTTCACTTTTTAATACTTTGTTGCAAATCCTTTGCAGGCAATTACAGCCTGAAGTCTGGAACACATAGACATCACCAGACGCTGGGTTTCATCCCTGGTGATGCACTGCCAGGCCTCTACTGCAAATGTCTTCAGTTCCTGCTTGTTCTTGGGGCATTTTCCCTTCAGTTTTGTCTTCATCAAGTGAAATGCATGCTCAATCGGATTCAGGTCAGGGGATTGACTTGGCCATTCCATAACATTCCACTTTTTAGCCTTAAAAAACTCTTTGGTTGCTTTTGCAGTATGCTTCGGGTCATTGTCCATCTACACTGTGAAGCGCTGTCCAATGAGTTCTGAAGCATTTGACTGAATGTGAGCATATAATATTGCCCGAAACACTTCAGAATTCATTCTGCTGCTTTTGTCAGCAGTCACATCATCAATAAATACAAGGGAACCAGTTCCATTGGCAGCCATACATGCCCACGCCATGACACTACCACCACCATGCTTCACTGATGTGGTGGTATCTTTTGGATCATGAGCAGTTCCTTTCCTTCTCCATACTCTTCTCTTCCTACCACTCTGGTACAAGTTGATCTTTGTCTCATCTGTCCATAGGATGTTGTTCCAGAACTGTAATGGCTTTTTTAGATGTTGTTTGGCAAACTCTAATCTGGTCTTCCTGTTTTTGTGGCTCACCAATGGTTTACATCTTGTGGTGAACCCTCTATATTCACTCTTGTGAAGTTTTCTCTTGATTGTTGACTTTGACACATATACACCTACCTCCTGCAGAGTGGTCTTGATTTGGCCAACTGTTGTGAAGGGATTTTTCTTCACCAGGGAAATAATTCTTCTGTCACCCACCACAGTTGTTTTCCGTGGTGTTCCGGGTCTTTTAATGTTGCTGAGCTCTCTGGTGCATTCTTTCTTTTTAAGAATGTTCCAAACAGTTGATTTGGCCATACCTAATGTTTTTGCTATCTCTCTGGTGGCTTTGTTTTGATTTTTCAGCCTAATGATGGCTTGCTTCACTGATAGTGACAGCTCTTTGGATCTCATATTGAGAGTCGACAGCAACTGATTCCAAATGCAAATGTCACACCTAGAATCAACTCCAGAACTTTTACCTGCTTAATTGATAATGAAATAAAGAGGGAATAGCCCACACCTGTCAATGAAATAGCTTTTGAGTTGATAGTCCCATTACTTTTGGCCCCTTAAAAAGTGGGAGGCACATATAGAAACCGTTGTAATTCCTACACCATTCACCTGATTTGGATGTAATTACCCTCAAATGAAATCTGAAAGTCTGCAGTTAAAGCACATCTTGTTTGTTTCATTTCAAAGCCATTGTAGTGGTGAATAGAGGCCAAAATATGAAAATTCTGTCAATGTCCCAATATTTATGCACCTGACTGTAGGAATTACTAGCGAATAGATGCATTGATCATCATCTTTAGGAAAAATCCGTAGCTAGCCAATCCTATATTTCTGATTATTGTATTTATTAAGTTACTTAAAAAGTACACACACATTACTCTGCGTTTTGCAGAGAATATTTATTCAGGCACATCAGTCCCTGCTCTAGTAGATCTTAAAGAAGAGTGAAATAGAGAAAACCAAGCGCATATGACAGCAGCAAGTGTAGAAATCTCCTATAGA
Organism: Taudactylus pleione; assembly: GCA_031769625.1. NCBI lineage: Eukaryota > Metazoa > Chordata > Amphibia > Anura > Myobatrachidae > Taudactylus > Taudactylus pleione. The sequence continues at coordinate 2,867,304 of JAUIMM010000169.1, read as the reverse complement.
AGGTGCTCCCAATCCTCCTAACAAGTGATAATGTGAAAAAAAGGTTTAGGTAATTTCATCAACTTGCTCTATGGTATACACTACATCCCAATAATTAGTATGTATTCCGATATCCTGAAGTACCTCCCTCATAGGACACCAATGTAGTATTCAAAAACAAAGAGGAAGTGGAGGTATATAGTGAAGTACAATTTTAATATAAAAACATCAGCAGAATGAATAAAGCAGATTATAGAGATATCCTTAAGTGGCTGTAAAGAAAATAATTACCAAGTGAAGGTAAGAACTGGCAACGGATAGTTTTGATGAGCATATGGTGTTAAATCACCGTGTAGTGTCCGGACGCTGCACTGGTCTTTTTGCTCCAGTCACCAGGTTTAGAGACCTTTTGAGTGCCGCCTAGTATCCCTCGTACTGACTCGTTTCGACCCCCGTTCCCACTTAACTGTATGTTTTAGATTGTGGAAGGAAACCCACACAAACATGAGAGAACTTACAAACCCCACACAGATAGGGCCCTGTTTGGGAGTTGAAACCAAGGTGGAGATGTACTTATCGCACGGTTATAGCTCTTTCTGCTTTGCCTCTGGCGATCCGTGCAAGAGCCACAGCGCATAAGCCTAGTGCTGATTCGCTGTGACTTGCCTCCTGCCTCTCTTCTTGTACTTAGTATGTGGGTGTCGTACTTGCTTTCTAGCAAACGCCTTGCAAGATTTCATGTACATATCTCATTTCTGTGAGCATCAAATTTGAGAAGTGCTTTGTTCCCATCTGTCCTGAAAGACATACGACTTGTACCCACTGATGTTACATGCATTTTACAAGCTGGTTTACACTAGCATAAAGCTTGTAAATGAGTTTGACACTACTAACCTGTTTATCATATTAGGAGGCCTACAGTGGGCCCTACATGTTATTAATACATTTGCATTAACTGTGTATTTTTGCTAGGTTTAAATGCTCCTAATGCAGTATTAGTGTGTAAGAGGGCTAATTCATTCAGAATTGATGATCTCTTACAAGTGCACCCTTATTGTTGTAATTCTAAACTTTAGAAGAGTCTTTTCTCATTTCTTTATGGTCTTGACAGTGCTCATTGGAATATTATGATTTTGAAATGTTCTAACTTTTCTCTGGGGATTGTCAAAAACATTTTCTCATATTTGCTTTGAACGTGCCTTGATTTTATCTTCATGGTGAAGCTCTGGTTAGGTAATACATTGGCCAACCTTGCGACCTCATGAAGACAAGTGTACTTATTAGTTAATCCTTTGTAACAGCTTAATTTTACGCAAATGATTGCTAATCAATGTGACCCTTGAAGACTACTGATTGCATCAGAGTGAAATGGAATATAGTAAAGGGGTAAATACTTGTGGTATAATAATAATTGCATACACACCTGAACAGAATGGGTACTCTGCTTTTCTCCCACAATCCAAAAATATAATGAATTGGCTCCCAACTGATAAATTATAAATCAATTTATCTATATAGCGCTGTTCTCAAAAAGAATTCAAGGTGCTTTATAGAAATTAACACAAAAATAGGTTTCGCTTTGCATAAAGTATTAAAAACTATGAACATATAACATCAGTTCTAAGGATCATCCAGTCTACCCACAAAGGTGCCAGGCACGGCAGCCATCTTGGACGAACTACATAGGTTACACTGGGCGGAAAAGGCAGTGCCTGGATGGGATGAGACGTAATGGAGCTACAGAATACTAATACGAGATACTCAATCCTTACAAAATCTTCTGATTCATGCATTATTCACCCTACCCACGAGAGTAGCAGGTGAGCTGCAATCCTGAGCGCGCTACATTGGTTACAGCTAGTGGGAGGGCTAGAAGAGGACAGGGGAGGGATGGTGGCACCATAATGGTGTGGTATGTGACATATGGAAAGCAGTGGTAACAGCAGATTAATAACGAAGTTGACCTACTGCAAAATGAATGAGGACAAAGAAATCCAATCCAGCAGCAAGTTTGTTACAATTTGCTGCTGGTTTGGACATCTTTGCACTGAGTGTCGCCGATTATGTTTTTATTTGGACCAGTTTCTCTTGTGGATCCTTGAGGGACCTGCATTATTGTATGTACAGGTTGAGTCTCCCATATCCAAATATTCTGAAATACAGAATATTCTGAAATACAGATTTATTTATTTTTTAGCATGACTGAGATAGTGAAACCTTTTGTTTTTTGATGGTTTAATGTACACAAACATTTGTTTAAGGCACAAAAGTATTCAAAATAAAGTATACAATTACCTTCAGGAATTTCATGTATGTACACAAACTTTGTTTGAGCCACAAAATTATTGTACATATTGTATAAAATTACCTGCAGGCTGTGTGTATAAGGTGTATAAAAAACATAAATGCATTCTGTGTTTAGATTTGGGTCCCATTCCCAAAATATCTTATTATGATATGCACATATTCCAAAATACGGAATATTCCAATATCCAAAATACCCCTGGTCCCAAGCATTTTGCATATGGGAGACTAAATAAATAAATAATATATATATATATATATATATATATATATATATATATATATATATATATATATATATATATGTATTTATATATATAATATATATTTTTTTTTTCTATGAGATGGATAAATAAGAGAGATCCTTGTTCTCTTGCCGTTTTAAGCTCTGGTTTTGGAGCTTCCTACGTAGTAGCATTCAGCTGCCTCCAGAACAGTCTTCTCGTTGCTTAGCAACATATTAAAGTGTTGTAACAGCTGAAAAGTCATGGTGACAATTAAGTGACAAGAATTGCATGGCAATTATTTAACTGCTAATACTAAGTGGCTTCAAGCAGTTGATTTGATATGTCCCAATTTTTGGGATGCGTTTTACATTAATACTTAATACTATATTGTTCTGTATCACTGAAAAGTTTTTATTTAAAAAATTGTAGAGAAAAGTAATCTGTGATCAACGGCAAACAGGGTTTATAAAAGGTTTTTTTCCAAATATTTAATTCCAGGGAGGAAAAAACGCTATAGCTGCATACACACACAACGATTTTTTTAATGAACAATTTGAGTAAACTATTTTTTCCCTTGAAAAAATTTACTAAAATCGTTTACTAAAGTTGTTCATTTACTAAATGTCATGAACGATTTTTATGAACTACAAACGATTTTTGAATATTCCCTTAATGAAAATCGTTGAGTTGACAAGTCTGACTGAACGACAAACTACAAACGTGAACGCGCATGAACGATAATCATTCATCGTTTGACTCAGAAAGTGAACGATTTTTGCCATCAATTATCGTTAAACGATATCGTTTAACGATAATCATTAAAAAAATCGTGTGTGTATGCAGCTTATCAAATTACATGCAGCAGACTTTTTTGGAGCAGAATTCAATTGTTGCCAGCCCCCTTCGCGTCCGACGGAGCTATTGAATTGTTGCTCCTGTCAGGCGCGATCAGCTGGCAGCGCTCCATTTCTGCTCGTAGCCCCAGGGGGGTGCGAGCTGAAATGGTCGAAAAGTGACCTGTTTGGGCACCCAAACGGCACTTTTCGCATTCGCACCCAGCAGTTTGGTCGGGGGAAGCCGATTTATGCAGCTAAACCCGACCACTTTGGGCGCGATCAGCGCGAAAGCCGTAACAATTGAATAGCGCCCCGCGATCTCCCATCACATTAGGCGGGAGATCCGGACCGCTAAGACAATTGAATACCGCCCTTGGTGTTCAAATTGATGGTGTTGCTTATTCACATAGATAATGAGATTTAGACTTAAGCTGCCCATCCACTAGACGATTAAATTGAGCGATTTAACGGTAACTATATCGTAATCGTTTGCAAATCGTTAAAAAAAATGTCTAAAACGACTAGTAATGCGCGCTCCCACTGGTCATTTAGACATCTATCATCGGACAAACATGCTGGACAACCTGACGATAACGTCAGGTTCAGCATGTTTGCAGATGATTGATGTGCCTACACTGAACGACTGCTTGTTCAATGAAGGCACATACAGACTTTGAAACGACAACACGATTACAATGTCTGAATTGTGCAGTCGTTTTGAGGTCTGCTAGTGGATGGGGCAGCTTTACTGTATATATTTTCTTTGTGACTTTATATTAATAACTTTTCAATATTTAAAATGTCAATTTTTCTTATAAATGTTAATTATTTCCTGAGACAGTCTGTGCAATTTTAGTTGTTCTTGTTATCGAACACACTTACTGGGAAGGCACAGTACAGATATATACTTATAATGGGTAGACACAGTACTGATATATACACATAATCAGTAGGCACAGTGCTGGCATATACACACATAATGGGAAGGCACAGTGCTGGCATATACACACACACATAATGGGAAGGCACAGTACTGGCATATATACACACATAATGAGAAGGCACAGTACCTGGTGTATACACACACATAATTGGAAGGCACAGTACCTGGTATATACACACATAATTGGAAGGCACAGTACCTGGTATATACACACATAATGGGAAGGCACAGTACTGGTATATACACTCCCACATAATGGGAAGGCACAGTACTGGTGTATATACACACACATAATGGGAAGGCACAGTACTGGTATATACACACATAATGGGAAGGCACAGTGCTGGCATATACACACACACATAATGGGAAGGCACAGTACTGGCATATATACACACATAATGAGAAGGCACAGTACCTGGTGTATACACACACATAATTGGAAGGCACAGTACCTGGTATATACACACATAATGGGAAGGCACAGTACTGGTATATACACACACACATAATGGGAAGGCACAGTACTGGTATATACACACACACATAATGGGAAGGCACAGTACTGGTATATACACACACACATAATGGGAAGGCACAGTACTGGTATATACACACACACATAATGGGAAGGCACAGTACTGGTATATACACACACATAATGGGAAGGCACAGTACTGGCATATACACACATAATGGGAAGGCACAGTACCTGGTATATACACACATAATGGGAAGGCACAGTACCTGGTATATACACACATAATGGGAAGGCACAGTACCTGGTATATACACACATAATGGGAAGGCACAGTACTGATATATACTGTACACAGACATAATGGGAGGGCACAGTACTGGTATATACACACATAATGGGAGGGCACAGTACGGATATATACACATGAGGAGGAACAGTATTGAAATATACATAAAGCTGACATCAGTGGTCGAAGTGGGAATTTTATAGTGGGGGTATGGAAAATCTAAGGTTGCACTTATGTGCGCAATGAAGGAGCGCATGCACCGGAAAAGGGTGCGTGTCCTTACGACGCGCTCTTTTTCAAGTAGTATAGTGTACCACACCGTAGTACCCCTTATACATATTATGCCACACAATAGTAGTGCCCTTTATGCAATGCCCACAGTAGTTGTGCCCTTATACAATGCCCACAGTTGTAGTGCCCTTATACAATGCCCCCTATGCAGTGCCCACAGTAGTAGTGCTCTTTATACAACACCCACAGTAGTAGTGCTCCTTATAGTAGTGACCCCTATACATTGCCCCACAGTAGTAGTGCCCTTATACAATGTACACAGTAGTAGTGCCCCTATGCAGCGCCCCTGGTAGTAGTGCCCCGTATACAATACCCACAGTAATAGTGCCCGCATACAATACCCACAGTAATAGTGCTCTCTATACAATGCCCACAGTAGTAATGCCACTGTACATTGCCCACAATAGTAATAGTGCCCACTATACATTGCCCACAGTAGTAGTGCCCCCTATTCATTGCCCACCAGAGTAACAGTGCCCCCAATACATTGGCCACAATAATAGTGCCCCTTGTATTAGTGCCCACAGTATATAGTAGTAGTGCCCCTTGCAGTAGTACCCAGATTAATAGTGCCTATATTAGTGCACCTTGTAGTAGTGCCCCTTGAAGTAGTGCTCATAGTAGTAGTAGCAGTAGTGCCCCTTGAAGCAGTGCCCATAGTACTAGTAGTAGTGCACCTTGAAGTAGTGCCCATAGTAGTAACAGTAGTGCCCATAGTAGTAACAGTAGTGCCCATAGTAGTAGCAGTAGTGCCCATAGTAGTAGTAGTGCCCATAGTAGTAGTTCCCCTTGAAGTAGAGCCCCCTTACACAAACACACAGACAAACACACATAAAAACATACTTACGTGAAGCCCAGCTCCGGTGCCCGCCGCCGTCCGCCTGCTCCTCGTTCTGCACTGTGGGAGAGGACTCCCACAGTATGCATTGCATAGTCCTCTCCCGTCAGCTCCGCGCTTTGCACTGTGGGAGAGGGAGAGACGACATGACGTCTCTCCCCAACACGCACTGCAGGAGCCGGGAGGCAGAGCTCAGGAATGAGCTCCGTCCTCCGGCTGCAGGGAAGGAGTCGCCGGGCACATGCTGGTAACACAAACTCAGCAGGTGCCCGGCATATGGAGAAGGCAGCATCAGTACCTTATCCATATGCCTCTCAGTGGCGGGCGGGTCAGTGCTGGAAGTGCCGGTATACCATACCGTTGTATACCGGCTCACTTCGAGCACTGGCTGACATGATAGGGTCTCATGACAATGAAGTGATGATTTAAGCAGTACTGCATGTGAAATGAGGGCTACATATACTGGAGTGGGACAGAAAGAGAATACACTCTGTAATAATTTGGCGCTATTAAAAATAACATTTAAATTGGTAGCATTTCCCAAGCACTTTTTTAATGTCTCTTCTGAAGTAACAATAACGTTTCCATATAGCATTAATAGTTTACGTCACAAGGGGATAGTAGATGGACAGGCTGGAGAAATTTGCAAGAAACACCAACCCTGATACAGATGGTGCCAGAACCTGAAGTGATGGCTGTATGTGCCTAAGCTGGAGTCTGTAGATGTGATATAGGCAGACACTATAACCCTCCACTTCTGGCCACCTGAACAGCCTCATTTGGTTAAATGACTTTCATCTTCACAGCCGTTTTTAGTCACTCAACTTTTGTTAAAAACCTTATTTTAACAAGTGTGTACATTGCCCCACTATAATCAAATTTTGTTTTTAATTATTTTTACAGAATTTGTTACATGTTCTTGACAAATTCTAATATCTTGATGATGGTAATTATCTACAATACATTTTTTTTCTGCTGTTGGATATGTCCCCCCCCCCCCCCCCTGAGTATTGGGTTGAGGTACAGGGACTTTGTAGGTTCTTTTATATTTATAGGCCTTGTGCCAAGCAATGAGTTAGGATACAACAGATCTGCCATAAATTACTTTTTTATCCCTGTGAATACATGGAAGAGATAATATAGGTAGACTATATATTTTGTCATTATACAGAAGTATGCTAATGTCGGGATGATTTATTATTGACTAACCGTTTTTCCCTTGGTTTATTTAGTACTAGTGATTCCAAAGCGATTTGCCTGTCTTTTTTTGAAAAGGATTCTTGAGGGACCATGTGAGAGCAATAAATCCTGTACAGATCACATGGTGTTCAGTAAAAACTGTCAGCTTAGCCTCGGTAGACTTATGAGAAATGCAGTTAATGCACGTTTAGGGATATTTTAGTCAGGGGCTTTGTTTTTGTTTGTGAATTCTTTTTTTTTCAACTGATAAAACCCAAAAAGACTTGTATGAACTCTCTCACCTTTTATAAAACCAAAGTGTCAATAACCATTTGGGATCTATTTTGAACATCGAGTTGTAATGCTTGATTCTTGGTAATCCCAATGCAGAAAGTATGCCACTAATTCCTGCACGGATCAAGTAGTCTATTGACGATGGGCATTTAGGGCAACTGAGTCATGGAACAAGACTAAAGCAAAAAAAAAAAGGAATTGGTAATTTAATATTGACCCCGTGTTTACGGCTGAAGGCTTAATAGCATTCCTCTACTACCAAGGATGCACAGAGGGCTCTACCTCTAACATGACACTTATTAGTGACTGCTGAGACACTACAGAGTAACTTAATAATGCTTTTATAACCGGGTCTAAATAACCTTTGCCCTTATTGATCTCTATTGACAGCATTGGGACAGTACACCTTACCATGTCCTATTGTTTTCTTTATTATAGTTACATATTATATCAACATGGTATTCTCACTTGCGGTTATATCAGATTTACAGACTTCATTTTTGGTGATATATAAAAAGGAAATACAGCAAATGGTGTTCTATGTAACATTTATAAATAAGTGGCAATATTTAAGTGGGAGAAAACTAGTATCCTCATTATTATTATAGTAAATAAGAACAGCTGGCAAATGAACCAATTTTTATTTTATATTAAATCAGTGTTGATTTAAAAAGTGTTCTGCATATTTTTGTGTTTATATCACAAGCCCAAATTGCAGTCCATGACTTCATCATACAGAAGTAGGTTCCCAGTAAAAATTATAAAGTGTCTCTGCAGTATCCTAGTGCCCATCTCCAGATGACTGCTTCATTGGCCTGTACTTTGATTTTCATGGATGATTTTATTTGTTTTATTTCTTTATTTTTGCCTCCCTCTGTGTTTTACAGCGTTGACTGATAGGGCCCAGAAATATGTGACTGACTGCCACAATTCCCCAATCTCCTGACACCTGCATATGGGCATTGGGGAAATACAACATGTTGGATTTCTCTGATTTGCAGACCCCAACCAAAAAATTATTGGGATCAGCAAATCGCTGATCATCGATGTCCGCGGATCGATGGTTTTGACCACTGATCGGTGTCAGAGGATCAGAGAATTGTAGCATTGATATATTGGGCCCTATTGTTTTGTCTGGTTTTTTGGGGGGATTGTGAGGGTCCTCACAAATACAGGTTGAGTCTCCCATATCCAAAATGCTTGGGACCAGGGGTATTTTGGATAACGGAATATTCCGTATTTTGGAATATTTGTATATCATAATGAAATATCTTGGGAATGGGGCCCACATATACACACAGAATGCATTTATGTATTATCTACACCTTATACACATAGCCTGCAGGTAATTATATACAATATATTCAATAATTTTGTGGCTCAAGCAAAGTTTGTGTACAGAAATGAAATTCATTTATGTTTCATATACACCTTATACACACAGCCTGAAGGTCGTTTTACACAATATTTTTTTATAATTTGTGCCTTAGACAAAGTTTGTGTACATTGAACTATTAAAAATCAAAGGTTTCATTATCTGTCATGCCAAAATAATTCCGTATTTCGGAATATTCCGTATATCGGAATATTTGGATATGGGAGACTCAACCTGTAACACAATTTATATGTTCAGTGTATAATTCATATTTTGTGTGCCCTTTTTATTTTGTTCTGGCATTGTCCTTTTCTTTATGATTTTATTTGTTTTTCAATTTTGCCATTTTTGGGGGGAATAATTGCTCTTACTTCAGCACATTTATTCACTCGAACCAATAGAGGAAAAACCCTTCGTTAAAATTAAATGTTGATGGTTGTTTCCAGCAGCTGTTTTAATATTTCTACAGTGACTGGTTCATGTTTTGTGTCTTTGCTTCCCACTGTCTCTCCTCGTTCCAACCTTCCAGCACCACCAGTAGCTGTGTAAATGCCATATGCCAGTGACTGCTTTTATTATTTATTACTGGGAGCTGATAATGCTGCAGCCTAATGATAGCCACCCACACTTTCCCCACCAATTTTTATTCTGGTACCTTCTTTGCTCTTCACCCTTCTTTGATCGTAAGCTCATTTGGGCAGAGCCATCTTTTTACCTTCTGTTTCATGTCATTGTATGTCATTGTATGTCATTTGTGTCATGATCCCGTCATGTACTGCACCGCCTCATATATCAGCACTTTATAAATAAATGTACTATCTAGGAAACAGCGGAGATGGATGGGAATGCAGCCTAGCAGGTCACTAGGAAGCAGTAAACTGACAATCCTACCAGCAGATGTTTGTTTCACATTAACGGGAGAATTCAATTAGGAGCGTATCTGCGGGGCAGCCGCCGTGCTTTACGGTAGCGGGATCTCGTTCAAAAGTGTTTGCTACCCCATAGGGTAGTGAGCACTTTTGAGCGAATCGGGCATTCGGCCAGCCGGGTGAAGGGTGAGAGACGCGCTGCCTTTGCCACATTTAAATGCTGTGACAACGGCAATTCGCACCCTTTGCCTATAATTAAATTCCCCCCTAAAGCCTGTCACAAAATGAGGGAACAATTGATCAGGTTTTTTGTAAATCCAAAGGGGATTTTTCGCTGGTGGATAACTTTACTTTTGTTGCACATGTTCTCTGCTACTTTTTACAGAGTAAATTGCTTAATCTATCCCTCTTTCTTCTATGCCTTATAAACGTGTTTGTCAGCAGGTAGTTTTGTTTAAGGTACGTATGGACAAGTCACAAATTTGCTGTAGATAAAAGGGTTTCCAATAAAGAGAGGAGGACAGAGCTGTCATATTTGTGGCTCCAAAATATAATCAACTCTGGTCATATATAGGCTTGCTGAAAAGCACAGAACCGAAGTCTTTAAAACTAAAGGTCTGTGTTCGGTAGAAGTTGAAACAGGGCATGTGCAAACCATAAATGTAGGTACTTTGACGATGGATAACCTATTCAAACCGTGTTCTATGTTTGCAGATTATATGGAACATCTAAAACATGGTTTCCTTCAATGAATCAAGATGAGACTGTAGGTGTGTGTTCATAACCCCTGTGACAGCTAGTTTCCATTCAAAAGTGCAATCGGGGTCATTAGACCATTGCTTCTCAAATCTAGTCCTTGGGAGACACTAGGGTCTATTCATCATCGCTTAACATTTTCACCTACATTTGTAGAAATTAAGGATTGGGGCCATTCATAATAAAGGTAATGCAGAAGATATCACTGATATCTCCTACTTCCCTTTGAGTCCCGATCTGATCCAATGTCCCCATATGCTAATAGGGGGGACCTTAATTCATCAATTCTTCAAATGGCGTTTGCTCCCACATCCCTGTCCGGGGTTGCGAAGAGGGATCCTTTCAGATCCCTCCACACCTCTCTCTCTCTCTCTCTCCATCTGCCAGGGAATTGTGCACCTGCGTGACGAAAGTAGTAGTAGGGGGATCGCAGAGCCAACTGGTTTTTGGATCAGCTGTCTCCGCCTGTGAACAATTTTGAATTGCTTCAGTGAAATTGTATCCACTGCTGCCACGAATTGTATCGCAGTGAGTTGGATACTTAATCATCAGGGCTGCCCGACCCCCAATATTTAGCATGATGAATGGGCCCTTAACAGTGCATGTTTTCCAGGTTTCCTCACAGAAACGCAAGTGAAATAATTCAAACCACCTGTGGATCTTTTAAAATGTCAGTCAGTAATGAATACACCTGTGTTCCAGCAAGGAGATATGGAAAACGTGCACTGTTAGTGTGTCCCAGGGACTGGATTTGAGAAGCGCTGCATAAAATTGTTAAATTTGTCACATCACACACAAACATCATTTACAGGAAGTAAAACGTTACATTTTTTTCCTCTTGGCTCTGAGATCCCTTGTCAAATTTATAAAACTATTAAATACCATGATATGCTTTACATTTGTTATGAATTTTCTCACAAAAGGGATAACGTTCTCAATGATCTAAGTCTATTATTTATAAGGCATTATCCAAATTAATTCTAATTCCTTTTTGTTCAAACCTCTTGGCACTTAAATGAAAACATTGTTCATAAGTAGGTAAAGCTTTTACCATGACCATTAATTTTGCAGAAATTAAGAATGCGCAAATCCGAGAGCTGCGAATCCCCGCTAGGTTTATTCCTGTAACAAACTCAATCACGTTGTTCCAAAATACCATAAAACAACAAGCCACAATGAAATCTCCAGTATATGTCTCATATTTCAATTCTAAACCTGTAAATTTCCATTCATTTTGCTTTGTGAGGCAGTTCACAGCTTCCCATCGCACCAGTGACTAGCTTATCTACCAGCAGTCTTGTGTGAGAAATGCTTTCTGAGTGGGACCAAAAGATATGAGATTGGTGAGGAAGTACTCTCCCTCCACTATAGTATCTGCCACCCCACTCCGCGCACACAGGATGAGGAATATAGAGACATAGATCATTCTGTGGTTACACCTGCAGGTGCCAGCAATTGATGACTGGGGAGGAAGATCAAAGCCAGGCTGCAAGGTTAGCACAAAGTCTGAGGTCAGTTCAGTTAGATGCGATGGAGGCGACTTGTAACGACGTAGAAACCTAGTCAACAGCCCAACAACTTGCTCCCCCAATCTTATCCCAATACTTGAGTATTTATGTAAGCACATAGGGCTGAGAACAAAGAAAACTGAGTCTGGCGGTACCATAAGTGCGGCAAATAGCAACACTTACTCGGAGACGTAAGTTTAGTAGGATCAACCACTTTTCCTCTACCCAAACTGTAGTTTCTGAGATAAGGTTCATGATCTAATGCTGGGAATACACATTCAGATAAAATCGCATATATATAACATACACTGTGAAATGTCAGTGTACAGCACAATATCTGCGTTCCTGCACAGGAGAGGAACCATTACATAATTTGTCTCCTGTGAAGGAACAGGGGAAATGTTGGGCAGGCGGTTGACCAGGGCAGTGCATGCACTGCTGGATGCGGATGACTATCTGATCTTTCATCCATACCGGTCGATTTCAGCATGTCAGACAGACCGTTAATATTTGGTCGGTAGCGGCAATACACTGTACAATTATCTGGGTGATCTGGCGGATCGTCCAGATAATTGCGTAGTGTATGCCTGGAGTCTCAGATGAAGAGACACTGAAAGAGCTCTGAAGGTTAAAGCTTGTCTCTTTAAATTGATAAAAAATGGTGTGGAATGAGCCCAGTGTATCCTGTTACCTTTGTACCTAGTACACAAGGCCTACAGAGCACCACATGGAGTGTTACCACAGGATAGTATCTCGGATATGGGTTGGCATTTTATTCATACCGCCAGCACAGCTGGGGTCAATTTTCTGTAAACTGCTTTGTGATAAGTTTTTAAGCTTTGAATAAAGAAACTTTTCTCGCCATTAAACTAGCTAGTTATAATTTGGATTATTCTCAAGCAAAATGGTTAATTGCTCCTGTTTAAATTCCTATAACTTCTGACTAGGACCAATCCCTGTCATGTGTTGCACAGATAACTTTGCACTAAGGAAAGTCCTCTCATACCTTGTGCCAGCACTGGTTTAGTGTCCCCCTCAGTTGGCTGATATTTCCTGCAGCTTCTAGCCTTAGGCCATGTGCACATGGATATAATGTTCTAGTTCTTGGCAAGGGACTGGGAGAGAGACAGCTACTAGCATAGAGATTGCTTGTCTCGTGGAGATAGGCAGAGCATGTGGAAGCTTCACCGTGACAAATGACGTAACTGAGAAAAATAGAACATATTGTATATTAACCCATCTTCTAATAAATCACCTGTGTGCACCGACCTTTCATCCTTACACAGAACTCTGCGGGGGGAATTCAATTGTTATAGACTCCTCCCTCCTGGGCATCCATACGAATAGGCGCCCAACGGAGCAATTCAATTGTTGCTCCTTTCGGGCGCCTAAAGCTACGGGGACACACATTACTTCTCGCAGCCTCCTGAGGTGCGAGAAGGAATATGTCCAAAGCACTTTTTTTTGTTTGGATGCCATAACCACTTATTTTACAGGGTTAATTTTATAGCACTGTAAATTATACTTTTTAATAGACATGGTTTATAGATTTTTAGTTTCATAGGTCAAACAGCTGTTCTAGAACAATAATGCATGTGAATGTTCTCTTTCAAATATCACAGGGGATATTTTCATTTTTAATGAAAATATTCCCACTATGTTCACAGGGGAACTTGCAGGGACAACTGTTGCCGCTGTCCCTGCGAGTTATATCCCCAGCATTTAGTAGATAATTCTTGTGAAAGACTTCTCCTGTGGAAGCTGACACTGCGCTTGCACACAGGGCCTGATTTAGAGCCGGACGCTCTGACCAGAGTGCTCGCTCTGAATCAGGGCCCTCCTACATGAAAATGGAGCGGCCTTATGGATGCTCGCATAGCTGTGGGTTACCATCGCGACCATCGGGCTTGCGACGGAGACCTTGCGGTAGGGTCTCACTGCCGCAAGCCCTGGAGTGATTTTGGCTCTATCAGAGCCAAAATCACTTCCACTGACATCACTATTGATGTCAGTGGGGCCGGCTTCAGACGGTAGGCGTTCCCATGGGAACGCCTCCGTCTGGCAGCCACACCCCCGGCATGCCCACCAAAGGGGGCGTGCTGTCAATAAACATCGACAGCACGCCCCCTTTGGTGCGAGACCCGGAGCGACGGAGAGCCGGGTCTCGCGCATGCGCACGACGGAGCTCCCTCCATCGTGCGCATGCGCAGTGGGGCAACATCGACCCGCTTGCGAGCGTCCTGCGCTCGCGAGCTGGTCTGAATGACCCCCCCAGTGTCAGCTACCCCCACCGGCTGAAGGGCCTCCATGGGCTTAAAGCAGTTTATACCAACTGATGGCCACGGCCAAGCTCCATAAAGCTTTGTTTTTTTCGAGTTTGTATGTAGGGGTCAGATCATAGTCCCCATTGATAATAGTGGGGATTTCAATCTGCATTGTTAATTAGCACTCTTTCAGTTTCTACATATTTTAATAAAATAAAAAATAATTAAAAAAGCTTGATACATAGACCCCAAAATCTGTAATTGATTCTATCTTTTGTTTTATGTAAGATTTCTAGAGCTGGAGTACAGATAGCTTATTGTGAACTAGTAGCCCTCTTGCTGTGGTATAATAAGCAAATCTATACCCACTGTAACTGAAAGATTTCTTAAACTGTGATGTACTATACTAACTGTACAACTGATAGCTTAGACAGTGAGCTACCGAATATGGGGGACTGAGGAGTCATTGGACTTGTGTACCGGCTACATGTAATGTTCAGTCTGTTGGCTTGAAAAAGTTTTGTGCTCCTAATAACAGTAAGTGGAAGTACATATAATTCTGCATTGTTGAATACTAATTATCAGTATGTTATAGTAAAGAGTGCACACATGGACAGAGAGGACCTGGAATTGTTACTACACTCTACACATCCAAGTGTAAAGTTGTCCTCATCAGCTTATTGGCTTGGATTAGTCTCCTTCGTGTAATGCATACATTGCTGTACATCTGGGCTTCCTTCTGTGCTGATCAGGCAGATGTGGTTATTTCTCTCTTACCTGCCTATGCTGCAGGTCTGGTCTGCTCCTCTGTGCCCAGAGACCAGCGGTGTCTATAAATAAATAGCAACTCTTCAAGGTAACATAGATACAATTTATTGACACAGACAACATTTAAAAGGTAAAACGATGGATTTAGTAAAAGTTACTGGATGACCAATAATGTCATCTGTGTTCTCTCCAGAAAATGTTGCCATCCAGGTGGCATTAAGAAATAACAGAGCCCCTATGAAATGTATCCTTTACAGAACACTACATCTGCAGGGGGGTAATCTCTATAAACTTTGGGTGAAAAGTTGAAGTGCTTTTGGATGCTATGTAGTCCTATATAAAGACTGCATGTTTTTTTTATTTTTTTTTTATTTGTGGAATGGAGCTTTCATTTGTCTCATTCAAAGGGTTTATGTGTCAGGTCACAATTAATAAATCGCATACAGTTCGGAGAATAAAGCTTTCCCTTGTGAAAAAAATTAAATGTAAGCAGTTCTGTTATATTTTTGGTCTTTTAAGGCTCATGGTCCTTTGGGCGTTTAGTAATAATTGCTACCAGTTAGTTTTATAGACGAACATGTGATGGATTACGCAACCTGCTTGCCCACTGGCTTTACATAATCGGTTCAGCTAACGCCAATACTGCGAGTTTTTATTTATCCTCTTAGCTCTTGTAATCTATTTATAGATCAGTTTGACTTTCTCCAGAATATCCAGCCATGGACCTCCACCCGCTGCTGGATTTCAACTCTCATCATCTCCCACCCACACAATCTGTCGAAAAGGCTTTTACAGTGTTAGATAAGAGCTTAGTAAGTGCCTCTCTCACTATCACGTTCTCTTTTGATGCTAACTTTCAGTAAAACTCCATTTAAAATAATGGCCTACTACAAATTTTGAGTGGCGATACAGAAGCTGAACAAAGATATTATGTATTAAAGTACATACTTTGGTTGAGAAGTGCTATCTAAAGAAATCTAGAGTGGTAGCAGGGTACACTATATAATTAGCTTCTATCAATTATAGTATAGACCTGCAAATATAAAATGGGGATCAGCCTTCTCAATGAAAACATTTATTGCTGACCGTTGCTAGCATTATACACTGGTGTCTGTTGGTTTATAGGAAAGTACTGCTTGCTGTTACGGACTGTAAGAGCAGTGTGGTCTGTGTTTGTACAGGATAAATAGAGACTTACAGAGAATATGATTCACTTGTCTCTGACCACTGCAGTAATGGAAAAGTTTATTTTAGCCTGGATTTTCAGCTATATAAGACATGCTTGCATTTGAGCACAAACTTGTCTCTCTCATAAAACACACTGCTACCATTTAACATATGGAAACCTTAATGGCAAGCCTAGTGTGCACCATTATTTTAAACAGCCTGTTGATTTAAACGGAACAGACTTTACTTTGGCATGTATTCATTTTTTTGTTCGGAGGTGTGGCAGCCCGTACTGAGTAAGATGGAACAGTATTACTTGCATGAGGCCTGTACTGCAGTGCTTTCCTCAAAAGAGGAGATTCATTTTGTGACACACAGTATATTTTTACTATGGTCTGTTTGCTAACAATGCATTGAATTGTTAATAGGCAGTAGCCAAACGTACTGTGATTACATTATGTACAATAAAGCTTTGTTTGTATTGAAATGTGGTGGTACCAGTATGTGAGCTCCCGGGTTGAACATTGCTTTGACTATTATCCGTTCTGTATACTCCAAATCCTACCACAGTCAATGCTTTGTCCTGTAGTCAATTTTTATTAAATATCTGTAATGTGTGTGATCTACATGTGTAGGTACACTGTGTGTTGTGTAATTACATTTACATAAGTATATACCTGTTTATTTGTGCTCGCAGCAGTGTGTATGTGTGTGTATACGTGTGTGTGTGTGTGTGTGTGTATGTATATATATATATATATATATGTGTGTGTGTGTGTGTATATATATATATATATATATATATATATTATATATATATATTTATAATGATTGATCTTCTAATGCATAGATGGGGAACCATATAAACCCCGCAGAATGATTTGGTCTGAGCACTTGTCTGTTAGCCTCATCTGGCTAGCAGGGTGCCTGGAATGGCACACTGCAGCCAGAATCTATGCAGCAGAGCCGCCTGGAGTGTCCTTAGGACACTTTATAGACGGTCACATCGCTGCCCTTACAGCTCCATGGAGCATCCTCAGGATGTCCCGGACATTGCTGTAATCACTGGCTATTGTGGCCCCACCCCTGTGTGATGTCACATGGAGGGGACGTGGCCGGCACCAGGTCCATGAATAATGAGCCCTCAGCAGAAAAAAGCTACCCCCACCCCTGCTCTAATGTATCCAAATTTATATATTAAAGAGAAAAAAAACCTGATCCCCATGATTCCCTAGAAAAAATAGCGTTAACCTTACATAACATACATAACATTTCCATTATGTCATTTATTGTATTATGTCACTGTAGGAGACATCGAAACCTATGGGTGACACTAGACTTCCTTCACAGCTATTCCCATATAGCGTAAGCTGCATATTGAGTTCAATGTAATTTAGACATTTTAATAAGAAAATGTTACCAACTGCCTCGTACTTTTCAATATACACGTTCTTTAAGCATCCTTCCTATGGAGAGTGCAAATATGATGGGATGTTTCCTGCATAGCTGGTCAAATACAACCAGCTTGTCTGCAATATGTGATGGCAAGCTCTGCTAAGTTGTACATTGTTCAAACATATATCCAGCAGGGTTAATTCATGAGGCCATGTGTGGAAGTGATGTCAGGCACAAGTAAGAGCACGCAGAAAGGTGGTGTGGCATATTAGTCTTTATGACCACTCGCATTGTATACCACATCAGTACCCATGCTCCCTCTACCTCCAAATATGACCCTTCCGCAGTTCCATCCAAAAATAAATTGTGCAATAATAATAAAATAGAAAAAAAATATTGTTTCATAAGCCCCCATTTACTGAAACATCTAGTAATGCTGAATTTCTAATACTACAAAGCAATGAATGCCTTAAATATTGCTGACATTATGTAGGTGGATTGTGAAAGTTCAAAATTCTTCTAAAGTCGTAGCCACTTACAGAATAACAAATGTATATTTTCAGTTTTAGAATACAGTCAGATTATTCTTAGATCTGGGTAAATATTGTCTAAAAAAAAAAATACAAAACACAGAGCGGCTGGCATTACTTTTTGGCAACTTAAATCTGTAGGCTCATCATTCTTGTTGTGTATTCAGCATGACCTGTTCACTGCTGAGATTTGCTGTGAAATTTCTTCTCAAATTTGTGTCTGTGGGCAAGGTGACCCTTTAGTAGCCAGTGTGATGTGGATAAATTACCCATCAGCTCCCCACAGTTTACTAAACTGTGATGGGAAATGTGCAGAGAACGATAAAGTTAGAGGTTACTTTTCATGCTGCGGTAACACACCTGATTCTCTTACTGGCTCATTTAGTTGTCCTAACAGTACGGCTACCCATGAATAGGTGCCCTAAGTGTCATCTGTAACAGCAGTAACAACCTGTTATAATGTGATACAGAGTCATAAAGGCAGCTGACAGAAAAACAAAAAATAATCCTGACACACCAAGAGAATGGAAACTGTTATAGTGAAATAGTACATCTATATTTCAGTTTACCTAACCCGTTTCAAAACTCCCATTGTAATCACAATCTAGATTTGGGATGTTCAATAATGGGGCATATGTGATTAAGGACCTGTATCCCAAATTACAAAGCCAGCATTAGGTCTTTCTAAATTATGCCTTTAAAAAGATCAATGGAATTAGTTTGTTACGTGTAATTACATGTATTGACTTCTGCTTTTAAATCACTGAACCCTGCAACCGATACGTTGTTCAATGTTGGCCTTCCATAGTGAATGAATGTGTATACCAGATGATAAATTGGCATCCACTTTACGTGTCTGCATACTAATTGGTAGCTGGTGTTAAAGTACAGTAAGCACATAGTACACTAGATAGAGTAATGTGTATTGGCTTTGATAAATGCTTTCTTTTTTTTTTTTCCCTATCATATTGAGCAACATAATCATAGTATCAACATGATTACAATTGAACATTGATCACATTAACATTCATCATGTCGACACAATGACAATGTCAACAAAATGTCCCTGGTAGTCTAGCAGTGACTTACCTGGATGGGCCTTCTAATGTTGAGTATGCTTAAATCCTAACCTTATCCTCCCCCTAGTTATTTATTCCTAAATATTTTATATTATCACGGTATAATTAAAGTTATAGTACAACAAATTATGTGTGTATAAGTGTGTGTGTGTGTATGTATGTGTGTGTGTGTGTGTGTATGTGTATATGTATATATATATATATATATTTATTTTAGTGTGTGTATATAATATATTTTGTTGTACTATAGCTGATTAGTAACTAAAACAATATAGAATACTACGGAATAAATAATTTGTGCTAGTGTCATGCTGTCATGTCTAATACTCCTGCACTTATGGATGAATGGAAATGTTTACTCTCAGAAGTCAGAAGTTAGCTCATACATAGACAATAATGCAAATAAGCAGCTATAGCCTGTATTTATTTTACTCTATAAACAAAATGGAAATGAAATGCAAATAAGAGCTCTGTGAAGCTTCCATTGATACACATATGACAAGTCTTAACACGTAGACCCTGATTTGTGTTTTGTTTGGCCTGGTTGGTGGTTCCAAACGTTTTCAGGCAGGCTTGGACAGATGCTGCCATCGGAGAATCTCTTGGTGGCCCCATATTCCCAGACACCCCAAAAAGGGCAGTTTTAATTTGTGGTGATCTATTTTTCTTCTTCTTCTATTTTTTCTTAACCAGTTTTATGCCACTAAGAACATAGGTCTACTTATAACGTAATAGTTGATGTGCATGATTTGCATTATTTTAGAACAATGTCAACTAGTCATTTCAAATTTTCTGCTGCTTGAGACGTAATATACACATAGAGCACTCGGGTCATATTTAATAGATATCTGTTAAACTGCAGTAAAACAAATTCTATAGTCTACTAGAATAAATGTGAGATTCTATAACTCGCTCATGGATATTAACTGAAACATTCACAGAAAGCTAAAGGTGCATACACACTAAACGAAATGCTCACAATGCGATATCTTGAGCGATTTCCCTTGAACTCTCCCCGGCAGCTCCCAGGCTCTCCAGGACACGATATGGTGCTAAAAAAGTGTCCAATCTGACCAACAACTATCGAGCATCCTTAGCGATTTCCAGTGTGTATACGAGATTGGCAGATCTTGCCTACTGTAGGCAAGATCTGAAAATGTGATGTACAACCCGCGGGTACGCCGGTCGGCATCGTAAGTGGACACTCACGATTTGGACATATTTTACATGATTTGACATTCCGCTGAGTTGAAATCGGGCAAAATATCTTCTAGTGTGTACTCACCTTTATAAGAAGAATGGGTCCATATTGCCTGTGGCAATAGTATAAGTATTGAAAAAAAAAAAGTCCCTTTTTGCTGTTTTTATTTCTACACAGTTACGTGTTCTATACTCTTTACCATAATTGCCAGAAATGTCCCTCATTGTTCTCTAATTGCATTGCACTATAAGGAGCCCATCCACTAGCAGACATTGAAATCGTGCAGTCGTTTGTCAGTCTGTGATGAGCCTGCACTGAAGCCTGCACTGAACAAGAAGTCGTTCAGTGCAGGCTCATCAATCATCTGCAAACATGCTCAACCTGACGTTATCGTCAGGTTGACAAGCATGTTTGCACGATGATAGGTGTCTAAACGACCAGCGGGCACGCGCATCGCTGGTCGTTTGAGACATTTTTGCGAATGATTTATGAACGATCGTTATCGTTCAATCGCTCAACTTAATCATCTAGTGTTTCCTTGCTGATGCACAGACCTCATGACAACACTGTGGGCCATACTCAGAAGTTTCCCTATGTTCTGTGATTTGTGTTTCGTCTACCCTTGGTCTTAACTTTTAACAGAGGGAACATTTCTAAGAATTTCAGGTTTATCGCTAGCATTAGGTACAGTTCCATAAACTAAAATGTGGAGTAAAGTCTCTGAGATAGGCCCCTGTATTTACATAACCGTGCACTGCATAAACCGTGCTGAGGTGGAGAGTTGCCAAAGCTATGAAATCATGTTCCTGGGGATAAATGACATAGCCATTAGCTGTACAGCAGTAGAGCTGGAATCTGTTTTAATAGCACATTCATCTAATGCAGAAAAAAAAAGAATTAATGAAATAATGTTCTGCTCTTTTAAACATAGTCTTATTAAATTAGATCCCAAGCACAGAGAAGTAGTGTTGGAAAATAATGACTGAAATAGTAAAATATCAATGGCTGGTTTGGAAACATGTAGTTCAGTTTCACTAGCTTTTCACATTTGTAACGCAAAGCTTCTTTGTTATATCTGGTTTATAGAATGGCTTCACCCCCCCCACCCTTGTTTCAGGTGTCTTTAGTTGTGAGTATGACTCTTTCACTTCTGAATTGTAATTTTGTATAAGTCTATTTTATTCAATTGGTTAAATTGTCTGCACAAATGCAATCAAAATATTCCAGGCACAGTAAAAGGCGGAGAAAACAAAATATATTCAATAAATTATGTCATTTGGTAAACCCAATGAGTTTCTGTTGGTGGTGATGAAAATATTACAGTAGCCTGTAGGTTAGACTTTCTTAAGAAATGGGACACAGATTAGATGCAAATTAGCTTTGTAGTCCAAGGTTTGATTTTAATTGTTGTTCTGTGTATTTGTTCACAAATAACACGGTAGAGTACAATACATGTAAATAACTACATAGAGCACCTGTCATTGGTGCTTCGATTACACAGTTTACCTTGTAACTGTACAAGGCTTCCCTTATTAAACAAGGTACTGGTGGAATGATTAGCATCACAGACAGCAGTTTTGGACACTGGACCATGCTATTGGTTCATTATGTGCGAAAAATCTGTGTGCTACATCTGTACTGTTAATGACCTAAAAATATGTGGAAGAAAATATTTAAATGTGATTAGATTATTACTTGGTAGTAGGCAGCTGACCTGCAACTATAGGATGAGTGGAGTCACCCTACCTGGCATTATAACCCAATTTTAAAATCTTACAGTTTATTCAACGAATATACACAAGAACAATATTTATTTTGTATTCAGCTGACACATCTGTCATAGACATGCTGTCAGTTACACCAACTGGGAGTTGGCAGCAACTTGTCTTGTTAGGGAATAGATGTGCATCATATCAGCTATTAAAGTTTAACTGTTGCCTAGACACACAGCAGGCAGCCATTCAGGAGGCTGAACTGCTTTCATGACCATACTGCCTGCCACCTTATTAAGAACTAGTGACATCCCTGAGGCATGATACACAAAGGCCTATGTTAGTGGTTGAGCCCGTACAATTGTGTGTAAATGATAGCTACTCTTTAATCTATGGGGGGAATTCAATTCAAAGCGATGTTGAATAGCCGCGGGAGGGAGCTCCCGAAGCAATTCAATACACCGCACTGTTTGGGCTTGCTAAGGATTTCTTCTCGCACTCCCCTGGGGATGCAAAGAGAAATCCGACAAAAGTGCCGGGCGCACAGCTGTTTTCCTGCTTAGCGCGGCGCTAACAGCCGCACGCCAGGCAATTTAGTTAGGGAATGCCAGTTACTGCGACTAAACACCCATGTTAAGTCGTGAGAACCGGCATTCTCCGACATAACAGCACGCTGAATTGAATAGCTCCGGGAGCTCCCTCCCAGCGCTATTCCGTTCGCATTGAATTGAATTCACCCCCATGTTCATTAAAGCGTTATTGGGCTTCCTGAGTAAATATATGTACATAAGGTAGTATTAGTATTTAAAAAAACAGCACATGGTGTGGGGTTTAGTTATCAAAAATGCTCAGCATATTTCGAGAACAGATTGCTGTGCTAAGCCCGAGGTCTTTCATTTTTCAACATAATGCAGAGTTTTTCTGCTTCTGCTTGACTATACATTCATAATCTTATCAGATGCTAGTTTACGTCTTTTTAAACAGTACGGTATTTCTGTACTCGTGTCTGTGCCCTTTGTTAATGCAGCTGTTGCATTTGATGCTAGAAAGTGAGGCAGGTGGGTGAGGGCTCCATCCTGATGCAAAGAAGGGGAGAGGTGATTTTGTATGGTGAATACTGCTTGATTATAGGCTTCTGGCACATTTCATGGAGCTTGTCCATTCAGTGTCCTCATTATTCTAATACTTATGCTTGCCTATGCCCATGTATGAAGAGGCAAACTGGTAATTGGCAGTGATTGCGTTCTGCATAATTACACATCGTTCCTTTTCATTGAGATTGTCTCTATAGTGTACTGTAAATGTGTAGGTTAGTTTCACACAAAATGTAAAAACATAACTGTTTCATTTATACATAAATTAGTTATACAGATGTCCTTTTAAAGTGAAATAGTTTACTCGTATCTTAAATAGGTAGTAATGCATATTGGCATATAATTGCTGATTCAGGTTGTATGCTTTATCCCATAAAATAGACCTGGATATTGCAGCTTTCATTTTGTGAGCAGAGCTATGTGTTTTGTTGTAAATAGAAACACAAAAATATATTGATTTAGGGTATTTAACCTCCAATCAGCCTTACTAATTTATCAGATTGCCAAGCAAGAAAGAGAAACGACATAGATAGCTTATGGTGCAGCACCACCTACTATCACTCAGTATAATCAAACAAGTAATACCTAGCCTGTAACTGTTGCTGTACTCCAACAAAAATAACATCTGGTCATTTTTTTCTTCCTCTGTTGATGTCAGTGGATAAGTATCTTTCCTGACTCCCATCACACGTTCTGATGACTTCTAAATACCTAAATACAATGGCTAGAATTAAAGTTTTGCTATTTAGAGTGGTCTGACAAATTTTAAAAACAAATTTTCTGCTATGAAGTTGGCATTCATTTCTCTTTAAAAACCGTGTCTGCAAAATATTCGCCTCATTGGATGAAAACTTTGCACCTTTCACTGACGTAATTTGGTCTTCTGTGTCACCAGCTCAAGCCCAACTACTCAGTAAAGTTAATTAACCATCATTATCCCAATTCTGTTCATATTTACAATAAAGTGCAGAGTAGTGAAGCAAAATAACTAAGATTTTATCCCTGGAACCTCAAGAAATGTCCTGTCCTGCTTCACACACATGTTCACTGCAGTTTCACTCATCTACTGGTTACCGCCTTGTAGCATTGTACAAGAAACAAGAATGACACCATTGATCCACATTTTACTCTAATTTCTATTGGCTGATTGTATGGTTCTTTCAATATGCATCAATGATGCAGAGAAATGTTGGTTTGTGTGTGGTGTTAATATATGCAGGTGTACCTGGGCAAATAATTAATCCTTTTAGGAGATTTAGGGGAAATTCAATTAACCGTGATAACCTGTTTTCACATGTAAAAGTGAATTTCATATGAATAAAAAAAAAAAATCACCATTTTCAATTAGCCATCCAATTAATGTACACTAACCCTGCGTGGGGGTTAACGCGTCTTTTATTATCGGGATGCCTTATTTCAAGGTAAAATGTTGTGACTTGGTTCAGGACCACTGGGACACCCTCCCTAATGATTAATTGGGCACGTAAAAGTTTTTAATTGGCTTAAAATTACACAAAAATAAACTGAGGCATATTTATGCACCCCTTATTATAATACAGCATTTAATTTGCTGAAAAATACTTTCTTACTTATAACAGACATTTGATACACTTTAGAAATCTGCTAGTGGCCAAAAGCAAACTTTTTGTGGTTCTTATACTATTCCTATATTATTTTTGCATTTTTTGGGGGGGTACAGGCTGACTTCCCCATTTTCACCTATACTTAACGCGCATAATACCTGCAAGAATTATTGCCCGAATGCCGTAAGGCGACTTGTCTAATTGAATTGAGCTTCTAACGGGAGGTGATAAGTGACATTAACGAGCAATAGGTGCGTTAAATTAACACATGTTAACATTTTATCGTGGCTAATTGACTACCCCCCCTCTCCCTAGTGGAACGTCTGTCTTTTTAGCTTGATGTTTCTCAGTTTTCATATGTCTTTCATAATGTATTAATCTTGTTAATAACACGCAGTGGATATTTTATGTATGCCTTTTCTAATGTTTTCTTTTTCTTTTCTTTTTTTTGTAGCTCCCTGCTGATTTCACTAAACTGCACATCACAGACAGCCTACATCCGCAGGTAACCCAGGTGTCCTCCAGTCACTCAGGATGTAGTATCACTAGTGATTCTGGAAGCAGCAGCTTGTCTGATATCTACCAGGTAAGAGCAGAGGTCACCTTGTCTCAGATTCGCTAGTTAAGAATTTTATGCTTTTTGTACATTTTCAGGATTCAAATTTGACAGACTAATACCTGTAGCCGCCCATTAGTATAATTTGTACTATACTAATGAAAGCCAACAGCAACACACCAGATGGGTGTGTGGGGAGGATTGATGAGCAGCTTAATTAATTGCTATATAAAATGTAATGGTTTGTTCAGAAGTAAAGAAGCTGATCATATAATTGAAAGATGACATTAGTCACAAACTTTCCTAAGCATGCTGCTAGTATTAGGCTTTTAATCCTGTGTTGCTTAGAAGTAATGTATGTATCATGTAGCTATGATTTATAGCAGTTGTTATAATTGTTGTTTGTTTGTGGACAATATATATGTATGTATTACAAGGGCATTTATATTAAGGCTGAATTGAAAAAAATGGAATTCTCCATAGAGAATTCCAGAGGGGGTGGTGGGGCATGGTGTTTAAGGGTCTATACCTCAAAAACTATTGGAGGTACCGAGCTGAAATTTGGCATGGATGGGTAGAACTGTCTCTATGTGATTCCAAATTTCAGGTAAAAAAAAAAAAAAAAATTAGGATTTGGGAGTAATCTAAAGTTCCAACTGTCAGTTTTTTCTGACACACTAAGGGCCTAATTCAGAACCGGACGCTATTTGCGGACGGTCGTTTCAAAAAAGGGGCCGGCTATTTAAATTGAGCGCTCGCTCTTTGCGGTTTGTTGACTCCTCCATGTCTGAGCGAGCAAACGAAAAATGAGCTCGCTAATTTGTAAAGACTCCCCTTTACCGTTCGCAACACACGTCATCTTCGGTATTTATTAGATTAATCGGGTACATCGAAAGGCATCTCAACTGCTCGCAATGCTTGTGGTAGGTTTTTCTTACTGCTATCACTGCGAACAGTTCAGGCTAAAAGACAACCAAGTGACGTGGTCAATGACGCTCCTTTACTAATTCTGCACTCCCATTAAACGCCCTTTTGACCGTTTGGCACGCCTGCGTTCGGATCTCCACTCCCCCGTTTTCAAGCACCTTCCCCTGTTACCACCCACAAACGGTACATTATATCAATCAAATTAGCAGCCCCTTGCTCAGAGCGAACGAGCGGCCGCTTACGAGCGGCTCTGAATCAGGCCCTCAGTTAGGACCACTTTTCTGCTGTTCTTTATGGGGGATTTTTGGGAAGGCATGAGTCAGGGTACAGGGCAAATTTAGACTTGGGGTATGTTTTATTAGGTAGCTATTGTTCCAGGGTAGGGCCTTTTGGGGTTTAGGTAATTGAGAAAGTTAGTTTTTTAAACTATTATCTCACAATTGCGCCATTATAGAGATGGGAATCTTCACCTTGTTGCACAGCCTCAGTAGGAGCCTTCCAGCAGGGGCGTGTACTCACTGTAGCTTCACCTGGGTGCACCAAGATGGCTGCCTTTTGCGGGCGCTAGCGACAGGCTACCCGGCAATTGCAGTGGGCCGAACCGGTGGCGGGCCTGGATTCGAGAAGATCCTGTCCTTGCCAGCCATTCTGCCGAGTTCAGCAGCGAAGCCCATTTAAAAAAATTGCGCGAGCCAAGCACTGCTCACGACGTCATCGCCCTGCCCCCTCGGCTGGCTTATATAAGCGAGCTCGAGGCGGCGGCATGGCAGTCCGACGACTGAGAGGGAGCTGTCAAGATCTCCCAAAGGAAGAAGACGCCGGAAGTCCTAGTGGGCGGCAGCCATGCAAAAGAGCTTACAAAGGCAAACCACCCACTAGGTAAAGAGGACACCAGAAGCCCTAAGGAGGTGGCAGCCGCGCAAAAGAGCTAATAGGCTGCCACCCCCTAGGTGAAGACGCCAAAGCCCTGGCAAGTTGGCGCCCGCCAGACGAAGACGCCAAAGTATAGATGACAAAGTCCTAGGATGGCGGCGGCCACGAAAAAGTTTAAAGGCCGCCGCCCCGCTGGTGAAGGTGCAGATTAAATAATTTTTTTAAAAAAAATCGGTGTAGTCTTATTTTAATATTTAATTTACAGGTGTACTGCGGATACCAGTGTGCCCTAAATGCCCTACTTGCTGGTACTACTGGTTTTCCAAGTACCAGCATGCAGGAGAGGCTTGCTGGGATCTATAGTTTTCCTGCAAAAGACAATATTCATTCAAATGCACCACATTACACAATCAACCCGGCATCCACCGCCCGAGGGTTCCGAGGATAGCCTTGGGCTATCAGCCTAGACCTAGGGGGCCCTGGAGAGGAGGACCCCTTTATTGGAGAGGGTCCCCAGCTCCCCAGGGATCCCTGGCCTGGGTTGACTTGCAGTCAGTGTTGATGTTTCAGCTGGGGGACCTGGTGAAAGGGCTCCCCTGGCTGTGGCATTAGCCCCCCACTTGAAAATGCCCAGTGCTAGTTTTGGACAATACAGGGACCCCTACGCATTTTTTTTTTCCCCCTGTATTTCCAGAACCAGGACCGGCTCACAGCGCCAGTGCTGGTTGCGCTGAATGCAGGGGACCCCTACGTTGTTTGTCCCCTGTATTTTGGCAACCAGGACCGGCATTGAAGAACCCGGGGGTGGTTGTGCTTTAGGGGGAGGGGGCCACTTTACACAGTCAGCCTGGCACCCACCGCGGGATGCAGCCAGAAAGCCCTGACGGCTTCCCGACTGTGCAATCCCAACAGGGGACTAATCATTGGCGTCGAAATCCATACACATATCATTATTCCGACGCCCGGCATACCGAACGAAGGTAAGCCAGGGGTAGCAGGCGCGGACAGCCGCAGTTTTAGGCCAGGCCCCCCCCGGGAGTGTTAGGTTTAGGCTGCGGGGAAGGTGGGGGTTAGGGTTGGGCACTTCGATGGGAGGTTAAAGTCCGGCGGCGTTTCATACCGATCCCCCCCCACACCGCTCAGGGATAGCCCCGGACTGTCAGCCCAGGCCTGGGGTGCCCTGGAGAGAGGGGTCCCCAGGGATGCCTGGGCTGACTAGCTGTCAAGGTTGACGCTTCAGCCAGCTGGATGACTCGATGAATGGGCTCTCCTGGCTGTGGCATTAGCCCCTCGCTAGAAAAAGTCCGGTGCTGGTTCTGGACAATAGAGGGGGACCCTACGCATTTTTTTCCCTGTATTTCCAGGACCGGCTCAGAGCCCAGTGCTGGTTGCGCTGAATACATGGGACACCTATGTTTTTTGTCCCCTGTATTTTCACAACCAGGACTGGAAGTGAACAGCTCGGGGCTGGTTTTGCTTTGGGTGGAGGGGCGCGCATGTCCATTTTTTTTTTATTATTTATTTATTTTACACATGTTCAATTTTTAACTTGCATGTATAGATGGATCTCACTGATACATCCATGCATCTGTGTCTTGTTAATTTAAATTCTCAGATGCATGCCCAGCGTAAGTGAGCTCCTGTCGCCCACTGATGCCCCTGTGCACTGCTGCAACAGCTCCGCACCCACGCTGCCCCGCATTCTTAGAGCCCGCCCCCGCAGCCATCTCTCCCTGGTGAAATTTCAGCTCATGGGCTGTTTTCAATTTGAAGTGAAAAGCCGTTTTCACAAATTTTTGGCGAAAACTATTCGCAGATGACGTCATTTTCGCCTGTTTTGGTATTACACCATATTCAATCTGGAAGACTTTCCGCCTAGGCGGAAAGTCTATGCAATGTAATAGACGAAAAAGATTTGCCTATGAATGGGAGGCGGAAAAAAGTTCAGAATTGAGGATTTGGGGTTCAACGTTGCGGGAACCCCCGTGCAGCCTTCAAACAGTCCCCCAAAGGTAAACTGTAAAAAGTTTTTTAAAAAAACCCTTAAGAACACCCCAAAAAATCACTTTGAATTTGGGGGCAAAAAAAAATGTTGGTGGGCAAAGATAATAACTATCGAACTTGACTCTGGGGGGTCCCCAAGTATGCCCCAAGTGTTTTTTTTTTATTGCAGGTGCTTGCGGAAGGTGGATTTTTCACAATTTTTTCAACTTAACTTTAGCAACTTTTAAATATGCTGACCCCCTTTTTCAAGTACCCCAAATTTGCTGGAATAACTTATTTTCTGGAAAAAATACTCTAGAATACTATTCTGCACCACATATAGAAAAATGCTATTTAGCAGCTATTGAGCCCGTTTAAAAACAACAAATACCTTCAGCAAGCCAAATCGGGGGGTACCATAGTGAACCCCCATGTCAGAGCATCTTTTGGGGGGTGTCAGGCTGATTTCCTCAAATCTGACAGTACTTTCCGCCTGTTGAAGTTTCGCCAAGTCCAGTTTTCGCGTACTTCCATATTGAGTACGGGGTGTATCAGGGATGGCCGCGATACTTTTCCACATACAAAAGACGCGATGTAGGCGAAAAGTCTGGGAGGCAGAAAAGTATCGCGGATCCGCTGTAACTGAATACGGCTCGATGTCTAAAAAGTCTTAATGGGACATGTGAAACTGTAAGGTTTTTTTTTTTGTCTATGGTATATAATGTGTGTCGTGTTTATATACTATGTGTGTGTATATGTATGTATATATATATATATGTATATATATATAGTGATTCTTTGCAAGGTGAAATATTGTGTATAATAAACATGCCATTTATGATATTCATATAATGTTCCCCTACTGTGAATTATGAAAGGAGGAGTTTCATGTAAATATAAATCACGGAAATCTGAAGTGATCTGTAATTTCTCAAAATTTACTCAAGGGGGTGTTTTATTCCTTATAAATGTAGATTAGACCTCTGCTTGTAAACTGATAGCTGCTCCTATTACCTCCCAACCTGCTCACAACAGCAGCACATTGGGGCGATTCCATTGTTTTTCAGGTGGCGATAAATAATGAATGCGGCGACAGAGCATTTAGATTGTTTCGGGCACCCATCAATTATCGCGCCCAAAAGCTAAACCCTTCTAAACTAATAGGCAGGGTGCACAAAACGGCCGACTTTTCACACACTTCTGCTTGCCACCTCAGGAGGATGTGAGCAGAAATATGGGCGTCCGCAGTAATTGCACCTTATCGGAGCCACAATTGAATCACTACGTCGGGCTCCCAGAAATGACTGGCACTATGCCCACTACCTGAGAGCTGGGCTGCATTCAGGTAACACCAGTATAAGTGTGTGCTTCCCTCCATAGTACCAGCTTGGACAATCGCCCTTTTGTTTTGTGCTGAGTCTTAAATTGTATACCTTTTTATGGGTGTCTGTATACATACATCTTTCAGTTCTTTATCTTCTAAGTAGTCACAATTTTGGATGATTATAGGATAGAAAATTAATAAATGTGTTACATTAGTAGACTCTTGGGAGTGATTAAAACTATTGCAGTGCCATGGCCAAATCTTTCTGATCTGAAGTTCACTTGTATTAATGCTGACTCACATCTATTTTAGTCTGACCTTCACAACTGTATCCTGTCATTCAGCCAGGATGACCAAAGCACTTACAGGTTAAATTCCTGCTAGGATCACATGATTTACAGGCACTCAGCGGGTTAAATGTATAAAAAGACTATTGGATTTTCAAGGTGAATAGTTATACCAGGGTAAACGCTGTGAGGCAGAGGTTGCCTGAGTGTTAAATGACGTGTGCCTAATGCATGTATGGCTATTAATGTCCCTTGTTGCGTCTCCATGTCCGTTTAGGTGGAAGCAGTAACAAGTAGATTTTTCACATAAAAAAATAAATTAAACAAAAAGTTGCTTTAATTCCAAAAGTTCAAGACTTAAAATCTTATGCAGTGTGTAAAGAAGTACATTAAAAGAACATTGGATCATCCCAGGGTGGTATTGAAGGATTCTCCATAGATAGTTACAAATTATAAAAATATATTGCCAATTATTGCAACCCCCTTCAGCCCATCTTGAGCTGGCAGATGGCTTCAGAAAGCTCTGTCCTGTACATAGTCTGTGGGCAGCACTGTGAATCTGTTTGTAATTAAGTTAGTACGTAGAGACCTAAACCACTGAATCCAAATCTGGCAGATGTAATGTGCCAGAGTAGTCTTTATAATGTTGTATGCCAGTTCAAGATAAACTGAAGAACCTGGGGTAGATGACAATGCAGCTTAATTACCCCACAGCCTATTGAATGTGTCTTCTGTAGACAGGGTAAACCAATTAAAAATAAGGCAATGACTAAAATATTTAAGGCAACCTCCACTACCCTCTAATTCAACCTTTCCCGATGCCCTTTTCTGGCTTAGAGTGCTAATAAATATAGGATTGTACTTGGGCCAAAATGAGCCCCGCTACTGATCTGTGCTAGCTTCATCCCTATTCCAATCAAAATATGAAATAACCATACCTACATTCTCCTACAGCCCTACCCTCTTACCCCTGTAAGTTCTCCCAACCTTTGCAGGTTTCTTGCATTGGGGCAGCTAGGAGTAGCATGCACTGTGGGGTGAATTCCCATAATCCTCGATAATATATGTGTCACAGAACTTCTGGATGACTCCGAGTATATGGGATAATGATACATTATCCCATATACAAGTTGAGTCTCCCATATCCAAAATGCTTGGGCCCAGGGGTATTTTGGATATCGGAATATTCCGATCTTTGGAATATTTGCATATCATAATGAAATATTTTGGGAATGGGACCCAAATCTAAACACAATGCATTTGTGTTATATACACCTTATACACACAGCCTGTAGGTTATTGTATAAAATGATTTTTAATTTTGTGGCTCAAACAAATAATTTGGTGCCTTAAACAAAGTTCGTGTGCATTGAACCATCAAAAAGCAAAGATTTCACTTTCTCAGTAATTTTCAAAATATTCCGTACTTTGGAATTTTATGTATTTTGGAATGTTTGGATGTGGGAGACTCAACCTGTATTAATTAAAAGAAATGATGCACTGTGTTTGTTCTACAGATTAGCTTTAAATACAATTGTTTTGATTCCATTTTTCTTTCAGTATAGTTCCAATTTTTCATCTAGAAATATTGCGAATATTCCCACAAGTAAGATTTCTGATGCAACCACAGTAACAAGATAAGTAGGAATATGGGAAGTGTATCAAACTTTCTACAGAGGACAGGTCGAGAAGATGCCCATAGCAACCTATCAGCTTTATGCTATCATTTTATAGAAAGTATTTGATAAATTATATCTTGAAGCTTATTGGTTGTTATGGGGTAATTTCTTCTTTAAAAGTTTGATACATTTCTCCCAATGTTCTGATATGCTGTGCGTTCCACCCAAAGAAACTCTTGGAGTAGATTTGATGAAACGTCAGTTTGCATCTTTGTCCTGGTATTGTTTAAAAATGAAAATGAGCTTCAAGTACAATTGTTTGATGAATTTATGCCTCGATTTGTATTGAGGTTTGTTGGCGTGTAAAATGTTTAAATATTGAGTTAAAAAATTATGATGTCAGCCTGTTGGGTTATTTTACTGGTGTGCAATTAATATACACAATTCATGCAGTCAGATTGTGGTTAACACCAGTTTAGTATTTTATTTGTGAAAAGCAATATTCAACAATTCAGATTGTATAGCATAATGGGATCATAAAAATGATTTACCACTTTTTGACAATGGTAATATGTAATTTAATTTTTATTAATGACCATTTAAAGGTTTGTTATGATTAAGAGAACAAAAAACATTTGATTCATATGTATTGGCATGTTTTAGCAGATGTCCTCATGCATATTCAAATCAATAGAAGCTAGTCTGGTAACTGTGAATGAACACTGAGTAATATAAGGGCTGACATGGTAAATAAGGGCCTGCTATTAGACTGCCAGCAATTGAGTTGGAAGGATGGGTCCCTCTTGCCTAATCAACAGCTAAGCTAAATAACTAATCCTGAAGATTGTGTTTTTTTTTTTCCTGACGTTCCCTCTGTCGTCATTTTGCATTAACATTTACCACAAAATGTAATGGTAGCCATGAGAAGTGTGGCTGGCTGTTTGGTGGAAAAATGTCAACCTTCTTTTGTTTTTCTCCAAATGTGAATAAATCATGAAACTGCATCTTCAAATGGCTCTCAGCATTGATCTCATAACAGACCTCTTTAAATATTAATTTCACTACTGAATTTTGTATGTCAAGCATTTTGCATGGAAGAAACACTCATTAAGGAAGAGACAGACTTATTTGGTTAAATGAATGAGACAAAGCTATCATTCGATCATCTCCTGCTGAGAGCCACATTTGTGTTGAGCTGAATTTCATTGTTTTGTAGATTTTATTAAAACTGTGAAAGTATAAATATTATGGATCTATGTAGTAAAGTCATTCTTTAAACCAAGAACCCAATGCTTCTCTTTTATTCAATATTAAATAGTATATTTTTAGTATTTTTTATTTTATTTATTGTATTTTTTTTATTAATGGAACTTAGGCCTTAACGCCACAATTTACAATTAGTTGGGCGGAGTGAAAACACATTTTCTATCACAGTGATTAGTGGCCAAATAGAATCATACTCCTCGCAGCATATTGATATGCAGTATAGATTTTCACCAAATACATAATACTGTTTCAGAAGGAAATGGTTATTAACATTCGATATGAGAGCTTGCAGGTATGAGGAGCACTTTTAATTTGAGATGTGCGCGGACCTCCATGTTCTGGTTCTAAATCCTCATCGTGTTTTGGCAAAGCCACCCTCAAATGTTTTTGATCTGGATTTTTAAAAAAAATAACAGATAAAATCATGTAATTTGGACCTGTTTTTTTTCCTACAGTATTAACATCAATAACATTAATTTCCAGTTAATTTTTACCACCTCACAGCTCACAATATTGTTTTCACCAATATTTGCTAAAGGCTGCAGTGAGTTGGCTAGCTAAACTAAAATCCCGTACACACTGGACGGTGTGTACAGAGCAACCTCGTCAGCAATGGACCTAGCAGGGGTGCCGGCATCGGCAAGTACATACACACTTGCCGATTCCGGCAACTATGAATGATTGCATGTAGGAGCAGGGCCATGCTGCATTCTTCAGCATGGCATCGTTAACGATATCCCCAGATTGAGCTGCATGTTCAGACAACTGGGGATATCGTTAATGAGGGAGCGCGCATCGTTAAACGCCTAATGCATAGTGGTACAGCAGAGGCAGACCGGATCGCAGATTAATAAACTATATGACCCTATAGAATGTTTTCACTAATCAAGAATTAATAGCCTAAAAGTAAAAACTAGTAGAAAAAAAATATACTATATTACCAACACACTTCTCCAACCAGAAAATCATAAATCACATGCCTCAAGTGATTTAAGCCAGAGTAACAGGCAAGTAAGACATTCATAATTAATTAAACTAAGCAACAGAGCAGCATAAACACATGGCAGTTAAAAAGAATATAGCACATCTATGAAACATAGTAGCAGACAGGATGACGTTTTAATAAACTATATGACATTATAGAATGTTTCCATTAATCAAGAACTAAAAACCTAAAATTAAAAGCCTAGTAGAAACTATATTACCTACACACTTCTCCAAAGTTACTAGTTTAGATGCTGCTCGTAGCAGCAAAATCTAAAAAAAATTAATTTGTCTCCCTCTGTAGGGTCCTCCGGCCATAATGTCAACTAGCCCCAAACTGGTCAAACCAGGGCTGGAATTCCTCAAAGTGGGGACCCCAAAATATAATGGGGCCCCTCTACCGGGGAACTACCAGGGCTTTGGGTATATGGGAAATAGTAAAATATTAGTTAATAATGTTGTTCTTTATAGGTGGACTACAGGATCTAGCAAGCCAGCACTTGTGGAACAATAAGTGCCAACATGCCCGGACATTAAGGACCCACTGGCACCTGTAGCTGCTTGTAAAGAAAATATTAAAATAACCGTGATACACGGACGCAGGTGTTAATCCTTTATTTAAAAAAAAAACACACACACACCAATGACATACTTGCCAAACCCTTGAGTGGCCGCCTCTTTGATCCATGAAGGCATTTATAGGTCTTGCTAAAATAAACGCAAACCCAATCCCCACCGTCAGCACTGCAGTCTATACAGTTCCTAAACCCAAAATTACTGTTCACTCCCATTAAAATAAATGGAGAAAGCATTGATTGTCTGACAGCGTGGGAACGCCACTCTCAGCAAATTGGGGCTTGCGTTTACCTATTTATGTAAGTGCATCCAAAAACAGACAACTATCTTGTATACAGATGTGTCTACATACATCTATCCTCCATTCGCTACAAGTCGCGTTACACAACGCATGAGCGCCGTGTGACTCGGTAGCATCTTATTAGCAAAGTAATGCAAATTGGATGCACAAGCAGCTTATTCTGATTAAAATTACTCATTTTAAGGGATAGTCACACAAAAAGATGCCCGGTGCTACAGAGTCAAGCTATGGCATGGCACTACTAGAAGAGTTGTTTAACGTGCAAGGAGGCGAGATATATGTGGACACATCTGTAGCTCATTAGTGCACTTATGCCTCATTTTTCATCAATGAAGTGAGCAGGAATCATGCAGCTCTTTCCCGCAGAGGAAGGAGGGAAGACTGCACGTCCCTCCTCTTCTGATCTCCGATGTCCTGCGTGACCTCCCTGCATAGTGAGGAGGGGTCATGTAATGCAATAATTGGTTGTTTAGGGCAGAAGCTAGAGCTGAGGCCACGAGTTAAGCTTATTTGGCACAAAGCAGAGGACGAGCTGGGGCTGACAGAAGAACAGAGCAGTCATAAAGCAGACAGAGATGAGAGCCTTAGGATAGGACTCTGAGTGCAGGAAACCCAGAAGCTGCCTATTGCCAGTCACTGGTTTAGGGATAAGCAGGTGCTTAGTAATTGCTGCCATTATTTACATTTTATTTTAAATAATTGGCTGCATTCCTGTTGCAGCAATCTGTTGTGAACATTGATGCAGGCATGTTTATGGGGGCACTGGAGGACAGGCCTGAATGTATGCCACAATGTATTCTCTAAGATTAGCATCGGAAAGTGTCTGTTTCCTGAGTATGTTCTCCTGTATCCATAAAGACTGATTTGTATTGGGCTGTGCTGTTACAGATGCAAGGGAAGCCACAAGGGATTTCTCTAGTTAGAATGGGATGTATGATGGAAGCTCTCATTTGCCTTTATTTAAGACTTGTAGATGGCAAATGAAAGCCGCATTTGGTAAAGGAAATGAATGAAAACAATATTGGGCAAGGCTGCTGCTTTTAAGATGGAAGTCTTCACTGCAGTCACATTAATTGCAGCAAAATGATTGTTTCTGCGTGTCTAGTTGTCTATATTATACGCCGTGGAATTGGGTGTCATTATATGAGAACAACACTGAGGACTTGTTCACACACGTGCTGTGAGAATGGATAAAATGTTAAAATGACGCCCACTTTCATTTTACACGATTTCCATGTTTTATTCTTTGACCAATTTCTTTCTTGAGAAAATAGCTAGAGTGGCATTATAACCTTTCAACATGGCGTTATAATTTGACTGTGCTAGTTATTCTCTAATAAGCATTTCATGTACTCATTGTGTGAAGAGCAGAAAAAGTGCTAGTAGGTGTGTGCAAGCCCTTAATCGTGGAGAGTGTGGCTGTTGTCAGTGTAGTCCTTAGATGCTGATTCAGATGGGGACATGCTGGCCAAGTTATTAATATTGCATAAAAAGTGGAGGGTTTGGATATCACGGCAATGTGTTCCCATATATGCAGTCTCTTCTTTTTTCAATTTTCATAACTTGCACTTTGTCTGATCAGATCCTGAGGTTCTGCTGTCTGTGGCTACCGAGCAATAATTGATAGCAGTGGCTTGTTCACAGCGGCAAATAAGGAAGACTGCGTTAGCACAGACAAGTTGTTTGTCCGTTCATGATATCCTTCGCAGAAGCATTGTCACACACATCTGTTTTCTTGAATGTTGCTTTTAGTCATTTATTTCCTTAATACTTTAAGTTTGAAGCATTGCAAATTACTGAATTATAGTTTTTCTAAAAAGGGATCAGAAGTAACCCCAGTAGTTATACTTAGACCTTGCCTTTATTCAAATGAGCATATGGATATTCTTGCTGGACAAATAAAATTGTACCACTTACACAAATCAAATCAACAACTGTTTATCCAGCTGTATCTCTCCTTACTGATGCTGGTGAGGAGGGACGGGGCTGATAAGTCTAACTGGGGCCTGCAGTGCTGATGATCCTCTGCAGCAAACTGCTTCCTTGTCCCAAGCTGAAGTGTGATGGTGACCAGAAGCAGTTTGCAGGAGGAATCATCCGTGCTAGGGGCCCCCTGTCAGACTTATCAGCCCTGTCCCTTCTCTCGTCCAGTACTTACTCCACCAAAAGTTGGTGCAGGGGAGAGGCGGGGTTCCATAGCAAGTGCACCCATGGTAGCTATGCCCCTCTTCTTTGGTCTTCATTTTTTTATACCTTTCCTTTATATTCACAGTGTGACCAGTAGTATTTAAATTAGAGGGGGATCTTTTATCCATTACAGTTGACCTTTTTTTTTTTAATGATTCACAGGTATAGGCGAAGTGAATGTAAATTTCTAGGGCAATGTTTTTCATCTGTGTAAACTTGGAGCTTCCACAGCACATGGGTTGAATGCAGCATTTTTCTGTGTTTTTGTTTTTGTTTTGTAAAAAATAAAAACCCACAAATTTGACCACAAATAATGAATGGAGAGGTTGTAATTTTACTTTAAGTGCTTACTGGCTCGCAATAAAAATACTGTCTGTAACAATCTGTTTAAGTGTAATTTGTAATACAGACAAATTTGTTGGTTTTAGGGGGTTGCAATCTTTAGCAAACTAATATATATATATATATATATATATATGTATATGTATATATATGTATGTATATATATATATATATATATATATGTAACCAGATCTCTTGTGTTGGAGTTCCCTTATAAAGTTTATGATACCGGTATGGGAGAAGCTTTGCTTGATAACCTGCTGTCTTGGCCTGGGATCAAGTAGAAGTATGCACGTATGTGCACTTGGGCGTCTTTGTTTACTCCCTATTAATGGTATGTCACAGAGAATCAAAAATGCATGTTAGTTTTCAGATCCGTCCCCATTGCGATGCTCCAGTTACTATATCTGATTGTGTTCTTCAATGTACTTAAACATAGGCAGTTTTCTGTTCATTGGAAAATATTCTTCCCCAACTGTTACAAATTGATTTTGGATATGCTCCACTCTAACCTGGTCTCTTGGATGTTTATTCAGGCCACGGAAAGTGAGCCAGGAGATATGGACCTAAGTGGGCTACCAGAGACTGCTGTGGACTCAGAAGATGACGACGATGAAGAGGATATTGAGAGAGCATCTGACCCTTTAATGAGTCGGGATATTGTAAGAGACTGCTTGGAGAAAGATCCCATTGACAGAACAGATGATGATATTGGTAAGCTGACTAAAAAGACAGGTTGCAAGTATTGTTACGGTACCACTTTTTTATTCTTTTTTTACTGGTTTACTGCTGACATAAATATGAACTAGTACATTTTAAACACATGCATATCTGTGTGTATGCCTAGCAACATGCCCAAATCCTTGTGATGACTTTTATAGTCCCTTTTTCCAAGACCTTGCATTTCTTTCATCAGTATTGGTTTTTCAGTCACTCAAGTTTTTTGCAAGGATGTGTCCGCTGTGTATTGAGTTTCTTACATGGCCGTTTTTACTTCCTGCCATTGTATTTGCACAACTGACATCTTCTGAAAATGTATCTTACAGAATTTTGCATCCAATCATATTTAGTCATACTTAAATTAGAAGGATTTAGATAAAGTTTCCAAAGAGAAACATGTTAAGCCAGTTTCCCAGAGGGAGGGTGGCACACCCAGTCACATTACCAATGTCCAGAGGAGTGTAGTGCTTTATTTCACACTGCGGACGTCCAGAGGATTGCAATGCATCAAGTCATGCTACCAACTTTCAGAGTAGTGTAGTCCGCCAAGTTATGCCCCTGACGTGCAAAGGAGCATACAGTAGTCCAACAAGTCACGCCCCTGACATGCAAAGGAGCATACAGTAGTCCACCAAGTAATACACTCCCAACATTTAATGCACCAGCACTGTACGTCGGGACTTATCACATTATACACTCTCGGAAAACTGTCAGTGGTTCTTGTAAGAGTTTTAAATCCGTCCTAAACACACATGGCATAGTGTTCGTATGTTGGATCTCTGTTGGATCTCTGCTAATTTGGGAGCAAAACAAAAAGGAGTGACTTTAAACCTTGGCAAAAATATGCTGCACTGCAGGTGGATCAGATTTAAAATATGTAGAACGATTAACATTTGGGAGGGGTGTGTTCAAACTGAAATCTAAATTGCAATGATATATAAAGCTGTCTAGCTTTTGTGGGCCACATGCTGTGTTTATCTTGCATGCATAAAAAATGTATTTGCAGCCCTTGCCTTACAACATGATTTTCCCAGTTGCAAAGTTAATCATGTATTGTTATTGTTTTTGTTTTTTTTGCTTTGCCCCCAACTCCTATATCCGCTACATAATCATTCATTTCTGTTACCATTACCATATAGGTTTTTAAAGCTGGCATTAATATAAATGTCTACACTTTCAGTAAATGATTTTAGAACACTTTCTTTCCAGTTTTATTGAATTTTAAGGTATTTATGTCCACTAATACAGGTTTAAAGAAAAAGTGAAAACATTTTAGATTTCAAAGTCATAAAAAAATGCCTTTTTTAGGGAAAAAGTAATGGGTTAAGAACTTGCAACAGTTCTGCATCAATAAGAAAAAACCTTGCCTGGGCCTGGAAGAGGTCTTATTAAATCTTTGGCTCATCAGACCGGGTGGAGGAGGGTGCGTGCTGTTCGGGGGCTCTATTGCTTGATCCCCAACTTGCAGAGTGACTGGAACGCGGAAACAAAAAAGCTACCACAGCAGTTTCAGTACCATGCAATGCCCTCTGGTCTAAGCCTAGTTAATAAAGGGTTCATCCTACTGTCAGATAATGACCCTAAATAATACTCCAGGCTATGTCAGATCTGTCACAAGAGTGTTGGCAGCTATATCTGCAATAGGTGGCTACTTTTAGTCAGAAATTTGGATTCAATTTTGGTAAACAAAATGATTCTGTGATTTTTTTTTTTTTTTTTTATTTCCAATAGTTTTTTTTTTAAATGCTATAAAACATTGAAGTGCGCATTAACTAATAGATACCCAATTCAGTTGTTGCTCCGTTCAGGAGCAAGTGCAGCCGACATTTCTGCTCGAACTCTTCTGAGGTGGCGAGCAGAAAAGTCTGGGACCATAGACTGGGTCAGCCGCTTTATGCTGCTGAACCCGATATTTTAGGGTGTGTCAAGTATGATAATGGCCATCCAAAACAATTGAATTGCTCCATCGGGCACCCATTAATTATGGCCGCCCAAAAAACTATTTCATTCCATCCATAGTGTATACCTATACTTCGTTTGCATTTTTGAGGGGTAACCTACAATCTTTATGGCTATATAAATGCACTGTTGAATAAAAACAAAAATATCAGTGCTGCTCTTTCCTAGTCTGACTATCTAGCAAAATAGAAATATCAGTATGGGTTCATATTCTGATCAAAACATTTATGCATGTAATCCAACATCAATGATACTTATGTTTTTGGTCTCTACAATTACATTTATTTCACGGCCACGTAGTTATAGTACCTCCCATTTCTTCATTCGCAGTTCGTTCCTTCAGATTTATCATGCTCATTATGTTCATATTTGTGTTGGCAGTGCTAAATGCTGACAACAGTTTCCAAATACAATATTGTGTAATTCTTGTTTTTTATTTTTTTACTTTTTCTAACTTTTATCATGTTTACACACAAACTAATTATTGTGATGAATTAACCATACTATACAGCAGAGGTGCACAATTTATTTTTTGGTCTGAGACTGCATTGGGAATTTATACAAATTTGAAGGGGCTGCAGTGAAAGTTTCCTGGCTTAGACCTGAAAATACAGATAATTTACTGTAGGAAAAAAAGTACCTCTTTGCAGTAATCTCATGTCTTTAGTTATTCTATAAATTTCAATATTGACAAATCCACAAAGATGGTATGGTTATACCTCATAGTGGGTGTGGTCATATTGGTGTTCATTCTAGGATGGGCAGGGCGGTATGCAGTTGGGAAGCCGGCGGACCTAATCCCGACAGCCGGCTTCCCGACTGCTTAATCCCGGCGAGGGTTAAATGACAGACGTCTAAATCTAGACTCCTGTCATTTTACCGACACCGGGAGACCGGCGCCCGGCATCCCGATCGTAGTGATGCCGGGCACAGAGCGCGGATAGCCGCGGGGTGAGGGTTAGGTTTAGGGATCCCGGGGGGGACTTAGGGTTAGGCACCCCCACGGGGACTTAGGTTTAGGCGGCGGGGAAGGGGAGGTTAGGTTTAGGTATTTAGAGGGGGGATTAGGGTTAGACACTGGGGGGAAAGGTTAGGGTTAGGCACCCCTAAGGGAGGGTTAGGGGGTAGAATTAGGTTAGTTAATACTTACCTTAGGACGATCGGGATTTCCTCCTCTGCTGGGATGCCGCTGTCGGGATTCCAACCGCTGGGCATGGGTCCGGCAGTAAATCATACTGATTCCGGCAGGGCGGCTGTGTGCCGCTGATGAGACCTCCTATGTGTGCACCTGAAACGAGGTGTGGTCACTGGAGAAGGGTCTTGTCCTTCAGACGTACCCACTTTTCATCACTCACGGAGATACTGGGCTGCCCTCAAGCTCTCCCCGCAGTGTGAATAGATGCCATGCACACAGCATCTATTCATTTGCTGGTGATTGTTTCACATTCCCCACTGGTACACTGCTGCCTATGGGGCTGCTTTTTCAGCAGGGCGGCGCCATAAGGGTAGGACACATTTCAGCATCTTCAAATCGGACAGGACGCAGCACCCTACTGAAACAGCCTAGCAGGAAACTACATATCACATAAGGAACTTTCCATGCCTGCTTCCGTTGCACATTTAGCCATCCTCATATCTGTAGTAACAGACCCACCCCATCCATCGCCTCTATAGTAATGCACCCACCAACCTATCACCTTTGTGGTAACAGACCCATCCCCTCCATCACCAATGTAGTAATAGACCACCCACTCTCTCACCTATCTAGTAACACAGCCACCATCTCACTCACCTCTGTAGTAACAGACCCACAATGATAAATGTACAGATTTTACAGCATGGCTGACTTCCACAGCCATTTTGCAATGTGAAACGCAGGGAACCACAATGCCGGTAAATTAATACTACAGCTGTCTCGCCGTATCTGTGCTGCAACCTGACAACCACACAAGTTGGCCCTGCGGGGGACGCATGTTGCACATCGGTGCTGTAGCGTCATGAAAGTGCCTAATTTTGCTAAATTGTTGCTCCTATGACAAATAACTTGGCTGTCATTAGGCCACTGTACATTATAGTACTTGCAGCTATAGCTATAAACAATGTACAAAACCTTTTGTATAGCTGCACTGTACTGTTATAAACACTTTGTCCATGTAACAAGGACAGAAATTGGACTGTACAGTTTTCTAGGGCTTCATGGTCTGTATGTGTGGTGCTTGCTATCATTTGCTACACTATAGAAAATGTTTTCATGTCCTTGGCACATTAGTCTGGGAAATGTATTTTTTTTTTCTCCTGACTAGGTGTCTGCAAAACAGCTGCTGGTTGTGAACACATAAAAAATAACTTTCACCTACTTTGAAAAGAGCTTAGCTCTACATATTACGCTTCAATAATGCTGATCTCTTAATATAATCAATGAACTGTAGAGAAGAGCTCATTCTGTAATGCTGTCTCCAGCATGTACACTGCACGTGTTCAAACTATGCATACTGTTTAAACAACTGATCTGCTTCTGGACTATAAGAATGGCTTTTATTTGTGTAATACTTATCATGGTTTGTTGTTGAAGTTTTTAGTGTGTGCTGCCGGTATTGATAGTAGTCTGGAATACAAATTGTGCATTTTGCTTAAGAATTAGGCACCTATCTATTGGGGTTAGACCCGATAATGATTAGTTACCGCAGTATAACATTTTTATATGTTGCCGGGATGTAAAAAAAACACATACAGCGACGGTCGTACCGATAGGAGCCCGTATCGGCAATGTGCAAAAGAAGAATGATTACTAATTCAATCACTTTAATTTCTGTTTCGAGAACTGACCGCACTACTGCACATGTGCGAGTGGAGAGTAACTTTTGCAATCTTTATCCCAGAGGCTACAACATCTAATGCCATCTGAAGAAGATAACTCCGATATCTGCTGCCATCGTCCATAGACACATTAGGGGGATTCTTAGTATTTCCAGGTACTCCACGAAAATGAGTGTTTTCGGGGTATATCCCGCAAATATTCTTTCTTAAATATGCCCCT
Organism: Taudactylus pleione; assembly: GCA_031769625.1. NCBI lineage: Eukaryota > Metazoa > Chordata > Amphibia > Anura > Myobatrachidae > Taudactylus > Taudactylus pleione. The sequence continues at coordinate 2,823,404 of JAUIMM010000169.1, read as the reverse complement.
TAAGAAGATTATCCAGCATCTTTTATCCTTCCTCAAGTTGAGAGTCAAAACTCATTATCGCTGTCCATCTTTCTTTACTATAAATAATAGATTCATTTTTGTGATAGTGTGGATTAAAAAAGTTATGTAATTATTGAAGCTGCCCTCTGAGATGATAAATATGTGCAGATTGCATAGAAGCTTATTTTCTCTCAAATGTTGCCAAAATGGTTTAATTGTGAGACTTTCAGTATTTAAAAAATGTAGCATTTTTTCTAAATTCCTTGGATACATTTGCAATGCTTAGTCACTGATGCCCCTTTTCCACCAAAAACCTGGCACCCACCCGAGACACTGAGCACGAAGTGAACATGGGTAGGAGCTGTGTTTTACCCCTTTTACACGGGCAGATGGACCCAGGTTACTCCCCAGGTCCAGCCTTTCACACCGGACCTGGGTCTTCTGGCATTACATTGGTCGCTTTGATGCATCTCCAAGCGCTACTGAAACCAGCCAATGCACTGGTTTGACGCATGACCCGGGTCATTACATTTACACCAGATCGTTACCTGGGTCGTTCCTGTGTTCAACTCTTCTCGCTGCCTGGGTTGGATTCCCGGGTCCCTGGACCAGAGTTATTTTTCAGGGACCCTTTTCCACTAAGACTTGACCCAGCAATAATCTGGGTTATTGCAGCAGTGGACAAGGGATGTTATACTGGTTTTTTTTTTTTTTAATCTATTGATTCACATATGTTTTGTTCATCAAATTACGTGTTTTAGATGAATGTAAACCACAAAAACAAAAGCATGTAAAACAATTTGATACATTAATTTGTGTGTATATATGCATTTTTTGGTGTATTGACTATAACACCATTTATTTGAATGTATTGCACAAAAAGGTAAATGTATTTTTCATTTGTTATGATTCTTTTCTTATTGCGTGATAGATGCGATTAAAGCCAAGTACACACTGGAGCGATGTCGAGACGATATTCCGTTTCATAATGACATATCGCCTACATCGCTAAGTGTGTACGCATGATTGCGTGCTCCTTCAGTCGCTATCGGTGGTCTCCAGGCTTGATGTGCTGCACAATAAACCTAGCAATATCGCTAGTGGTCAAAGCATTGTTAATGAATGACATAATCGTTACATAGTTTATTAGAGTCGTCCAGTGTGGATGCACAATCACTGTTGACGGGCAATCGTTCCAATGTCTGAACGAATGCCCATCGCTCCAGTGTGTACCTAGCTTAAGTCTTAAGTGTGGGGCTGTTGAGACCATTTAAACAAGGCTTTAAATCGGCACAAACAATTTTGTGGTGACTTCTAATATAATTTCATATATTACTTGTGTTCCTAATAAATGAAGAACTGGCGTTATTGCTAATCACCAGTGTGCCTGGATAGACTTTCTCTGCCAGCCACAGATGGGATGCAGTCAGGAAGCAGACGGTAGATCTGCCGGCTTCCCGACTGTCTGATCCTGGCAGGGGCCTAATGATAGGTGTCGAAATCATTATGTCCTTTCTGCTCCCAGGATGCACCAGGTCCTCCCCCATATACCCTGCCCCTAGTAACAGGCCGTCAGTTGTTCTATTTGGTGCGAGAAGGCACCACACTAGCAGTGGGACTGCTGGAGCAGTCCCAAAGACAAGTTTATTTATTTTTTTCTCTTTCTGGGCAGGCGGCACAGGCTGAGAGCTAAGCGTCTGATGAGAGACACACGTGTCACCTGCTCCATCTACCCCTCTAATGACTGGTGCTTTCGGCAGGGGCTCAGGCTCTGGACCGCGACCGAGTACAGGGGATGCAGGTGAGTGTGGTTGAGGCGCAAGTGCGGTCCGTTCCCCGGCGTGGAGACTGGCCGGGGGACTGCTGTAGTGGGGTTCCAGCACCGTTTGCCTCCCTTCACTTGCCCACCGGGACGTGATGTTCCTGACAGCCATGGAAATGGCGGCGGCCATGTCAGTGAGCTGGGTGCATCCACATAGCATAGGGGAGGTTTTGCCTCCTCGGCAGCCCCTCCCCCGACCTAAACTACGGCCCTCACGAAGGTTTCCTGTGTTTTGGTTGCTCCTCCCAGCCTTTGAGGCTGTCACAGTTCACTCCTGGTGCTTTCCATGGCTGATTAACTCAGGAGGAGATGGGTCAGTCTCCCTGTATGCCTCTCTTTGGGGACTGGTGATACAGAGCCCCGTATTCTACTAAGCTTCGGGCTGTTTGTAGTTCATTGGGAGCCTAGATTGCATAAGTTCTGCTAAATTATATATATATATATATATATATATATATATATATATATATATATAGCGCCATTGGTTCACCGATCTACAAAATCTCTACATGGACACTCTGGGGCCTCTTCCTCTGAGGCAGAACCTGTTAGTTCAGGGTTCGTGTTTGTATCCGGATCTTCCTTGTCTGCCTTTGACTGCGTGGCTCTTGAGGCCTCTGTCCTCAAAGCTAAGGGGTTTTCAGATTCAGTGATAAGGGCACGGAAGCCGCCTTCTGCCCGCGTTTAATATAGGATTTAGCGCTTGTTCTTTCAGTGGTTTAAACTGAGGAAATATGACCCTAGTGTGTTTAAGGTCTCCCGAGCGCTTTCTTTCTTCCAGTTAGGTTTAGAGCGTGGTCTTCGTCTGGCCTCCCTGAGAGTGCAAGCTTCTGCGCTTGGGGTTTGGTTTCAGCGCAGCATTGCTCTACTAGCTGATGTAAGGACTTTTTTTCAGGGTGTTTTAAGGGTGCAGCCGCATTTTGTTCCCCCGGTAGCTCCGTGGGATTTGTCATTAGTACTCAAGGCGTTACAGGCCCCCCTTTTGAACTTTGAATTCGGTAGATCTCAAGTGGATGACAGCAAAAACAATTTTTCTTCTGACCATCGCTTCAGCCCGTAGGGTGTCTGACTTGGCAGCTCTATCATTCCGCTCTCCTTTCCTGGTATTCCATCAGGATAGAGCGGTGCTGCGTACCAAAGCAGGGTATCTGGTTTGATATAAATGAAGAAATTGTGGTCCCAGCCTTTCAGGCCTTGGGACTGTCTGTAGGTGAGGCCTTCCTGAATGTTGTACGTGCTCTACGTATTTATGTGGATCGCACCAACAACTTGAGAAAGTCTGATTCTCTTTTTGTCCTTTTGTTCTGTATGGCTGTCATAAACTGAGTTGGCCAGCCAATAAACAGACCTTAGCAAGATGACTTCGTATGACTATATCACAGGCATACACTCAGTCTGGTCGTAGGGTGGCAGATTCGGTCAAGGCACATTCTACTCGGTCTGTGGGGCCTTCGTGGGCAGCCCGCTGGGGCGCCTTGGCGGAACAATTGTTCAAGGCAGCCAGTTGGTCGTCTGTCCACACCTTTATCAAGTACTATGCATTTGACACCTTTGCCTCTCAGGATGCCTCCTTCGTGCGTAGGGTCCTCCTTTCTTCCGAGACACAGGAGCGTCCCCGTCCTTAGGGGTACTGCTTGGGTATATCCCCAACGTAATGGCTGTGGACCCCATGGGCCCTGAAGAAGAAAATAAGAGTTATGGTATGACATACCTTTTAGTTAACTCTTTTTTTTCGAGGTCCATGGGGTCCACAGGACACCCACCCTAACGCACCTGGTGTTAATGGGTAATTCTTTGTATCTCTCGGTGTTTCCCTCTTTGGTGAGAGATTGGTCTGGAGAACATGTGTCCTTCCTTCTTATCTGTTTGGACCTGGTGCATCCTGGGAGCCAAGAGCTTGGATTAACTGTTTGGTGCCTGGATACATCCATATACCCCAACGTAATGGCTGTGGACCCCTTGGACCTCAAAGAAAAAGAGTTAACAAAGGTATGTCATACCATAACTCTTAATAAATAAATAAATATATATATAGCCACAATGGTCCGGCACTCTTACACATTAAATATCTGTGCCTGGATGATTAACAGCAAAACCACGGGTGCGGCACTCAGGGCTATATAAAAGCATAGAAACTACAACACCGCAAGTTGTTGCTTCATATCAACTTGCGGTATTGTAGTTTCTATGCTCTTACATAGCCCTGAGTGCCGCACCCGTGGTATTGAGATATATATATATATATATATTAGCATGTAGATGGGCACTCAAGGTAAAAAAGTTTCTTGCGTGGTGCCTTCTGAAATTAGAAGCAGACGGCGCTCATCCGGACTATGTTAAAGTATAAAGTGCATTTATTAAGCCGACGTTTCAAACCTGGGATGACCTTGTCATCAGGGTGTAAAATACAAACAGTGCTTACTTTTATATAAGATACCAATACAGGTAAAAGTGCAGTTGTGCATTCTTGTGCCTCCGTCTGCCGAGCGCCATGGGACTAATGGTGCATACACACGGTCAGATTTTTCCTTCAGATATGAATGATAACGATTTAAAAATCGTTCAGTCGTTCATATCTGAAGGAAAATCATCCATATCTGACATGCCTGAACGATGGACGTTCCCGATGGTCAGATAATGATTTCTGACATCTGATGTGTTTGCAGTCAGACTTGGACGATTCCATTCATTTTAATGCAGTCAAAAATCGTTCAAATCGTTCAATCGTTCATCTGACAAATCTGACAAGTCTGACAAATCTGACCGTGTGTATGCTCCATATGACGTCATCACCCAGAGACCAGTGGCAAAGCACTCTGGGGCGGTAGCTAAGGATGCGATCAAGTCCCAGCTGAACAGCAACTCCTTGGCAACGTGCCACAGCTAGTGGGTATAGAATGTACAAAAACCAATCAATGATAATATGCCATGCCAATATAATTATTATTGATTGTTTTTTGTACATTCTATCTATTCCCTCCAGCCGTGGCACCGGGGAGCGTTGCCAAGGAGTTGCGGTTTAGCTGGGACTTGATCGTGTCCTTTGCTACCGCCCCATTTAAGACATGAAGGTCGGTCGATACGGAAAATTTCAAGAACTTTGAATGTATCCTCAAGTGCAGTTGCAAAAACCATCAAACGCTATGATGAAACTGGCTATCATGAGGACCGCCCCAGGAAAGGAAGACCAAGAGTTACCTCTGCTGCAGAGGATAAGTTCATTAGCGTTACCAGCCTCAGAAACTGTTACTTAACAGCACCTCAGATTAGAGACCACATAAAGTCTTCACAGAGTTCAAGTAGCAGACAAATCTCAACATCAACTGTTCAGAGGAGACTGCGTGAATCAGGCCTTCATGGTCATTTTGCTGCGAATAAGTCACTACCGAAGATTAACAACAAGAAGAAGAGAATTGTTTGGGCCAAGAAACACAAGGAATGGACATTAGACCAGTGGAAATCTGTACTTTGGTCTGATGAGTCCAAATTTGAGATTTTCGGTTCCAACTGCCATGCCTTTGTGAGATGCAGAGAAGGTGAGCGGATGGTTTCTGCAGATGGTTTCCCACTGTGAAGCATGGAGGAGGAGATGTGATGGTGTGGAGGTGCTTTGCTGGTGACACGGTTGGTAATTTACTCAAAATTCAAGGCACACTTAACCAGCATGGCTACCATGGCATTCTGCAGCGCCATGCCATCCCATCTGGTTTGCACTTACTGGGATCATCATTTGTTTTTCAACAGGACAATGACCCCAAACACATCTCCAGGCTATATAAGGGCTACTTGACCAAGAAGGAAAGTGATGGAGTGCTGCGTCAGATGACCTGGCCTCCATAATCACCCGACCTAAACCCAATTGAACTGGTTTGGGATGAGTTAGACCGCAGAGTGAAGGACAAGCAGCCAACAAGTGCTCAGCACCTCTGGGAACTCCTTCAAGACTGTTGGAAAACCATTCCAGGAGACTACCTCATGAAGCTGGTTGAGAGAATGCCAAGAGTGTGGCTACTTTGAGGAATCTAAAACATATTTTGATTTGTTTAACACTTTTTTTGTTTGTTTACAACATAATTCAATATGTGTTCTTTCAGAGTTTTGATGTCTTCAGTATTAATCTACTATGTTGAAAATAATTTAAATTAACAAAAAATATTGAATGGGAAGGTGTGTCCAAACTTTGGACTGGTACTGTGTGTGTGTGTATGTATGTATGTATATATATATATATATATATATATATATATATATATATATATATATATATATATATATATAGAAAAGAAACCAAAAAATGGTACACCAATGTTCAATGCAGAAAAATATTTTATAGTTCCATATCAAAAAATCGACAAAAACAACATCATATCAGTTCACTAAAAGTGCCAAATAGTGCTAGGTAGTGCATATCCAAAAGGGTACTTATCAGTGACCATACAGCATGAACCGATATAGCAGCATCGTGAGAGGAAGCCCGACAGCTGTTTCGGCGCCCACCGGCACCTTCCTCCTGGGGCATAACTGACAACGCTCGTCTGTCCCATATATACCATCACAAATGAATCACACCTGTTGGTCAATCAAATGCACCTGTTTATCGCACCTTAATCATGTTTCCATATCCATGGCCATGCTGTCCGCCGTGTCCAACGGGGACCCAGAAGTGACGCGTGCGTGCCAATGGAGTTTGCGTGTCAAAGACCGGAAATGACATTCCGGTCACATAAACACTGCAATAAAACTAATGCTTTGAACTAGCTTGCTCGGTGCAAAAAGTAATGACCTCAGTAGTGCTTACACTATGTGATAGAATACAGGACAAACAAACAATTAAACACTTATATATAAGAAAAAAAAAAAAAAAAGTATATTGCTGTACTAACGAAACGTAATCACAAAAAGCAATTAAAATTCAGTTCTTCGTTTAAACCTGAAGGAGATAGTGTTTGTAGATTATATATCCATCGACTTTCACTCTGAAGCAGACGTTTATTACGATCTCCGCCTCTTGGAAATGGAGGTATGTGGTCAATAGGCATAACTTTAAAATCCAGAGGATTATGTTTATTCTCAACGAAATGTCTGGCAACAGGAGGAGTATTACCATCAATAGTCTGGAAGGCTTTGCGTATAGAAGATCTATGTAACGCAATACGTTCTTTCAGCATTCTGACTGTTTTGCCAACATAAAGATGGTTGCATGGGCATTTAATGATATATACCACAAATTTGCTTTCGCAGTTAAAACGATAATTGATGTGATATAATCTCTTAGTCTTGGGGTCTTCAAATTGGTCACCAGTAAGTAAAAACCTACAATTAATGCACCCTGAGCAACGGAATACTCCTTTCTTCAAAGACAGCCAAGTTCTAGGGCTCTTGATGCTGATATCAGATTTGGTAATGATGTCTTTCAAATTATTACTTCTTCTATAACTGAAGAGTGGTGGATTTTTACAGCATTCTGCAAGAAGAGGATCCGTTTGCACTATGTGCCAATGACGTAGCACTGCACTTTTTATAATTGGTGAACTGATAGAAAAAATAGTGTTGAAAAACAATCTTTCTGATTTTTTATCGGTAGTTTTGCTGCTATTCAAAAGCGTGGTTCTATCAAGTTGTATACATTTCTGTACAGCTTCATGAATTTCATTAGGATCATAGCCACGAGCTATGAATTTTTTGCCCATTTCGTTTAAAGCACTGATTAAATCATTATTACTGGAAGTTATGCGTACCACACGGAGAAGTTGTGAGTATGGTAAACCCTTTTTAAGAGGTAAAGGGTGAAAACTGTCTGCGGCTAAAAGAGTATTTTTATCTGTTAATTTCGAATAAACAGAAGTCTCTATTATACCAGTAGAAACATCTACAAACACATCAAGATAGCTAATTCTCTGTGTACTGAAACTGATGGTAAATTTAATTGTACTTGTACCAGTATTCAAATCATCCACAAGTTTAAGGAGATTCTGTTCGCCACCAGTCCACACCATGAAGATATCGTCTATATACCGTACGTAAAAACTTATATATTTAGCCAAATGATGAGACATAATATGTTTTTTCTCATACACGTACATATACAAATTTGCGTATGCCGGGGCCATATTCAAACCCATCGCTGTGCCCCGGCGTTGTAGGTAAAAAGTGTTATCAAAAAGAAAATAATTCTTATGTAGAATTATATCAATGAGCAAAATAACAAAATCTGCTGGTGGACCTTCTTGGTATGAACTGGTGGCAAGCAGCTCTCTTATGGCTGACATGCCATCTGTATGTGGAATATTGGTGTAAAGATTAATGATGTCCATCGTTACTAATAAGACTTCGTTAGATGGTAACGAGAACTGTCTCAACAAATTAAGAAAATGAGTGGTATCTTGTATGTAATATTCAGATTTTTGGACCAGTGGCTGTAACAGAAAATCAACGTACTGGGAAAGTGGTTGGCATAAAGAATTTTGAGAAGAAATTATCGGCCTGCCAGGAGGATTAACTAAACATTTGTGAACCTTGGGTAAGATATACAATAAGGGAATCACAGGATTCATGGCAGAGAACAGAGACGTGCATGGAATTCAGGTGTTGGCTATAAGAAAAAGCGGATAAATAGATCTTACACTGATTTGGAGTCATATACATCTTTGAGTGACTCAGACAGTGTTCACTCAAAGATGAATGTTTTAAAAGGAAAAACTTTTATACAGATGCAACAAAGGCCAGAAAATCAAAACCCTGTAGAAGGGGAGGGGTCAAGTGCAAATCTAGACAAAGAAAAATCCGGCAGAGGCAGGAACAAGTCCAAAAAGAAATAGTGGTGTTTAATCTATCAAAGTATACTCCGACAAATAATGAACTTGATGTACTTTCTAAGGGACTTACGTTTGTGAAAACATTTAAACAGAAGCTTTTTGACTTTGAAGTAGACCTTTTTAGATTTCAACGCCAATTAAAATTAAGACATTTTTTTGGAACAAAGGGAACACAAACAGAATCAAAGAAAAAAATTTTTAGACCAAAAAGCACGTTTGATCCGATGGTGCAAAGTCCTTTCATTGATACCTTTATCAAATTAGTAAAAAGAGATGTAGTGCCTGCTATATATAAACAAAAAATGTCATATAACAACCTCACTGGTGACCAAATAGCAGCCATTAATTCTCTTCATAATAATAAAGAAATATCAGGCCAGCCGATAAGGGCGGAGGCATAGCCATTTTAAATAGATCTGACTATGTCAATGAAGTGATGAGACAACTATCCGATCAGACGTGCTATCAAAAACTATCTACTGACCCTACATGGAAATATAAAAAAGAAATTGATAATATCATTAATATGGGCTTATCTAATTTTTGGTTAGATGAAAATACAGCAAAGTTTCTAACTCGAGATTATCCTGTGATTCCCTTATTGTATATCTTACCCAAGGTTCACAAATGTTTAGTTAATCCTCCTTGCAGGCCGATAATTTCTTCTCAAAATTCTTTATGCCAACCACTTTCCCAGTATGTTGATTTTCTGTTACAGCCACTGGTCCAAAAATCTGAATATTACATACAAGATACCACTCATTTTCTTAATTTGTTGAGACAGTTCTCGTTACCATCTAACGAAGTCTTATTAGTAACGATGGACATCGTTAATCTTTACACCAATATTCCACATACAGATGGCATGTCAGCCATAAGAGAGCTGCTTGCCACCAGTTCATACCAAGAAAGTCCACCAGCAGATTTTGTTATTTTGCTCATTGATATAATTCTACATAAGAATTATTTTCTTTTTGATAACACTTTTTACCTACAACGCCGGGGCACAGCGATGGGTTCGAATATGGCCCCGGCATACGCAAATTTGTATATGTACGTGTATGAGAAAAAACATATTATGTCTCATCATTTGGCTAAATATATAAGTTTTTACGTACGGTATATAGACGATATCTTCATGGTGTGGACTGGTGGCGAACAGAATCTCCTTAAACTTGTGGATGATTTGAATACTGGTACAAGTACAATTAAATTTACCATCAGTTTCAGTACACAGAGAATTAGCTATCTTGATGTGTTTGTAGATGTTTCTACTGGTATAATAGAGACTTCTGTTTATTCGAAATTAACAGATAAAAATACTCTTTTAGCCGCAGACAGTTTTCACCCTTTACCTCTTAAAAAGGGTTTACCATACTCACAACTTCTCCGTGTGGTACGCATAACTTCCAGTAATAATGATTTAATCAGTGCTTTAAACGAAATGGGCAAAAAATTCATAGCTCGTGGCTATGATCCTAATGAAATTCATGAAGCTGTACAGAAATGTATACAACTTGATAGAACCACGCTTTTGAATAGCAGCAAAACTACCGATAAAAAATCAGAAAGATTGTTTTTCAACACTATTTTTTCTATCAGTTCACCAATTATAAAAAGTGCAGTGCTACGTCATTGGCACATAGTGCAAACGGATCCTCTTCTTGCAGAATGCTGTAAAAATCCACCACTCTTCAGTTATAGAAGAAGTAATAATTTGAAAGACATCATTACCAAATCTGATATCAGCATCAAGAGCCCTAGAACTTGGCTGTCTTTGAAGAAAGGAGTATTCCGTTGCTCAGGGTGCATTAATTGTAGGTTTTTACTTACTGGTGACCAATTTGAAGACCCCAAGACTAAGAGATTATATCACATCAATTATCGTTTTAACTGCGAAAGCAAATTTGTGGTATATATCATTAAATGCCCATGCAACCATCTTTATGTTGGCAAAACAGTCAGAATGCTGAAAGAACGTATTGCGTTACATAGATCTTCTATACGCAAAGCCTTCCAGACTATTGATGGTAATACTCCTCCTGTTGCCAGACATTTCGTTGAGAATAAACATAATCCTCTGGATTTTAAAGTTATGCCTATTGACCACATACCTCCATTTCCAAGAGGCGGAGATCGTAATAAACGTCTGCTTCAGAGTGAAAGTCGATGGATATATAATCTACAAACACTATCTCCTTCAGGTTTAAACGAAGAACTGAATTTTAATTGCTTTTTGTGATTACGTTTCGTTAGTACAGCAATATACTTTTTTCTTTTTTTCTTTTTTCTTATATATAAGTGTTTAATTGTTTGTTTGTCCTGTATTCTGTCACATAGTGTAAGCACTACTGAGGTCATTACTTTTTGCACCGAGCAAGCTAGTTCAAAGCATTAGTTTTATTGCAGTGTTTATGTGACCGGAATGTCATTTCCGGTCTTTGACACACAAACTCCATTGGCACGCACGCGTCACTTCCGGGTCCCCGTTGGACGCGGCGGACATCATGGCCATGGATATGGAAACATGATTAAGGTGCGTTAAACAGGTGCATTTGATTGACCAACAGGTGTGATTCATTTGTGATGGTATATATGGGACAGACGAGCGTTGTGTCAGTTATGCCCCAGGAGGAAGGTGCCGGTGGGCGCCGAAACAGCTGTCGGGCTTCCTCTCACGATGCTGCTATATCGGTTCATGCTGTATGGTCACTGATAAGTACCCTTTTGGATATGCACTACCTAGCACTATTTGGCACTTTTAGTGAACTGATATGATGTTGTTTTTGACGATTTTTTGATATGGAACTATAAAATATTTTTCTGCATTGAACATTGGTGTGCTGGTGTACAATTTTTGGTTTCTTTTCTATATGCATTATATGACCAAGCACCCAGCATTTTAAAATATTAGTTTGAGTGTGCAGGACTTGCAAAATATTATATATGTGTGTGTGTGTGTGTGTGTGTGTGTGTGTATCTATGTATATGCTTTTAAATACATCGATTTCCCATGCTGCTCATATTCATTAGTCCTTACACCTAGACTTAACCCTTTAAGTGCAGGCGGTACTAGGAGCTAACTGTCCCACTTCATAACACACTGTGCCCTTTACACGCATTAGTACACTAGCCTTTAAAGCACAGCTCCAACCATCCCCTGTCAGGTGCCACAGTGACCACTTTGTCTTCATGGGCATGCTTTTTCTGTCTGATCTTTTCGGAGCCAATCCAATTAGGTGTGAAGGGAGCGAATTTCTGTTGGAACATCATAGAATTGCCGGCAACAGAACAGCAATTTTGCCCCCTCTCGGCCTGATATCACCCTGGGCTCATACATTTTTTCTTGCAGCCCTTACTTGTTGGTGTGAGGATTTCGCATCTAATTGGATTGACCCCTTAATGTACAGTTTCCTTTCTGATTGTTGCATTTAGGTAATATTTCCAAAATCTTAAATATAACATTCATTTAATCTAATTTTAGAGCTTTTGCTCCCTTTTCTATAGCCTTTATGAGGAAATATGTTCAGCACCATTATATCAATAAGAAGTACAGTACTGACAAACCTCACATCTATTAGACCTCTAAAATGTTACTATTTGTATAAGATGCGAGCGACATGTAGTGGCGTTTACCATTGAGCAAGTATTTTTACTAATAGTTATGTAAATACTGTAAATGGAGGTTTCTTTTAAGGTTTTATCTTTGTTTCAACTGGTTATGTTAGAAATGTCTGACAGTCATCATTTATTGATAACCGCAGTGGGATTTTTTTCGTCTATTCTAGAACAACTCCTGGAGTTCATGCATCAGCTGCCTGCTTTTGCCAATATGACTATGTCTGTCAGGCGTGAACTGTGCGCTGTCATGGTGTTTGCTGTTGTGGAACGGGCAGGAACCATCGTACTAAATGATGGAGAGGAGGTAAGAGATTTGGAATTATCACGTGTATCTGACTGGAATGTTATTGCAATGGCTGTATAAAGGAGATGTTTTAGGGACTGAGAAAGTGAGTGGGGTTGGAGAATAAGCTCCATTATGATTTTACCATTTAGGATATTTTTTACGTCTCTGTTGTATATAAATGTAGAAAACTAATAGTTAAAATACCAAAAAATGTGTATATGTGTGTGTGTATGTATATAACATATATATATATATATATATATATATATGTGTGTGTATATATATATATATATATATATAGAATTTGATTTGCCAAAAGTAATGGGACTATCAACTCGACAGCTATTTAATGGTGGACAGGTGTGGGCTATTCCCTCGTTATTTCATTATCAATTAAGCAGGTAAAAGGTCTGGAGTTTATTCTAGGTGTGACATTTGCATTTGGAATCAGTTGCTGTCGACTCTCAATATGAGATCCAAAGAGCTGTCACTATCAGTGAAGCAAGCTATCATTAGGCTGAAAAAGTCAAAACAAACCCATCAGATATATAGCAAAAACATTAGGTGTGGCCAAATCAACTGTTTGGAACATTCTTAAAAAGAAAACGCATCGGAGAGCTCAGCAACACCAAAAGACTCGGAAGACCACGGAAAACAATTGTGGTGGATGACAGAAGAATTATTTTCCTGGTGAATAAAAACCCCTTCACAACAGTTGACCAAATCAAGAACACTCTCCAGGAGGTAGGTGTATATGTGTCAAAGTCAACAATCAAGAGAAGACTTCACAAGAGTGAATATAGAGGGTTCACCACAAGATGTAAACCATTGGTGTGCCTCAAAAACAGGAAGACCAGATTAGAGATTGCCAAACAACATCTAAAAAAGCCATTACAGTTCTGGAGCAATATCCTATGGACAGATGAGACAAAGATCAACTTGTACCAGAGTGATGGGAAGAGAAGAGTATGGAGAAGGAAAGGAACTGCTCATGATCCAAAACATACCACCTCATCAGTGAAGCATGGTGGTAGTGTCATGGCGTGGGCATGTATGGCTGCCAATGGAACTGGCTCCCTTGTATTTATTGATGATGTGACTGCTGACCAAAGCTGCAGAATGAATTCTGAAGTGTTTCGGGCAATATTATATGCTCACATTCAGTCAAATGCTTCAGAACTCATTGGACGGCGATTCACAGTGCAGATGGACAATGACCCGAAGCATACTGCAAAAGCAACCAAAGAGTTTTTTTAAGGCTAAAAAGTGGAATGTTATGCAATGGCCAAGTCAATCCCCTGACCTGAATCCGATTGAGCATGCATTTCACTTGATGAAGACAAAACTGAAGGGAAAATTCCCCAAGAACAAGCAGGAACTGAAGACATTTGCAGTAGAGGCCTGGTAGAGCATCACCAGGGATGAAACCAAGCGTCTGTTGATGTCTATGCGTTCCAGACTTCAGGCTGTAATTGCCTGCAAAGGATTTGCAACAAAGTATTATAAAGTGAAAGTTAGATTTAGGATTGTTTAGTTTGTCCCATTACTTTTGGCCCCTTAAAAAGTGGGAGGCACATATAGAAACCGTTGTAATTCCTACACCGTTCACCTGATTTGGATGTAATTACCCTCAAATTAAATCTGAAAGTCTGCAGTTAAAGCACATCTTGTTTGTTTCATTTCAAAGTCATTGTGGTGGTGAATAGAGGCCAAAATCTGAAAATTCTGTCAATGTCACAATATTTATGCACCTGACTATATATATATGTGTGTGTGTGTATGTATGTATATATATATATATATATATATATATATATATATATTATAATATAATATAATTTTTTATTTTACACTTTTGTGAGTGAGTGTGGGAGCTGGGATTTGTACAGCCAGTGAATCATCCAGTGCCGATGGTAAGGATCAATGCAAGTGGCAGAGCCTTACTAACCCTGAATCTCCCTACCTTATCCTTCGGCAGTCTGGCTGTTGGTAAGCTGTTCTCATGCTGTTTCTTCGTGGCCGGTGGTAAAGTGACTCAGTTTTGCGCTGCTAATCTCCGGTACCCTTCTGGTCGTCCAATGTTTCATACCAAGGGTCTTATTCAATTAGCAGCGAAAATGGGCATTTTTTGCCAAAATACCAACAGGTGGAAAAAAAATGGAGAAAAGTAAAGTTTTCTCCATCCCAGACCAGGAGGTAAAAATTCAAACTTATTTTCGGCTAAAAATGTGAGGATTTCTTTAAAAATCCTTTGAACACCCCCCCCCCCCCTAAATTATAAAGTACAAGGAATTTAAAAAAAAATTATAAGTTGCGCAGTTTACCGAAAAAAAAAAAGTTTATTTTTTCGGCCAAAATTTGCACGGTCGTTTTTTCACCAAAGTAATCAACTTACACATTTTTTTTCTGGCAATTTATCATTAGGAGGGTTTCCAAAGGGTTTTGAAATAAATCCCCACATTTCTAGCCGAAAATAGGGATTTTGCATTTTTTTCTTCTCCTGGTCTGGGATGGGGAAAATTTGTCTACTTTTTTTTTTTTTGTTATCTGTTGCCTTTTTCCCCTGTTTTTTGGAAAAAAATTTGCAGTTTTTTTTGTTGAAAAACTGCCGTTTACGCCCCAAAATGTTGTACTTTGTCCATGAAAACCATTGTAGCTTCTATCTCTGACTGAGCAACTTCATATACCTCCACAGCGCGGATTACATTTATTTCTTAAAACTCACAGCAGCCAATAGACATTTGTGACACATTTGGAGGCCTCATATATGCAAGTTTTCTTTCTAAATTGTGTAATAACGGGGATAATGTACTCTCTAAAGTAAATTGAAGGTTTTATGCCTTCTCTGTGGTCACAGTACTCCGTTACACCTTGTAATTCCCTTACTTTATTTTGCCATAGGATGTATATATTTTACATTTTATTTTCTCACACTTCACTTGGTACATGATGTGTGCATTATCTTCCTTTCCACAAATATGTACCTTTTACATTGCTGCATTCTGTACCACATGTCTAATGTCTGCACTTTATATTAGAAGCATTTTTCCTCCTCAGGTTTTCTGTACAGGGACAATTGTCTTTTAATTATTTCCACTGTGATTGTAATGTCTTTTTCTCCATTTTTGGCCCTGTAGCTCGATTCCTGGTCAGTCATTTTAAATGGCTCAGTGGAAGTGACATACCCTGATGGCAGAACAGAAATACTTTGCATGGGAAACAGCTTTGGCGTCTCTCCAACCATGGATAAGGAGTACATGAAAGGAGTGATGAGAACCAAAGTGGATGATTGCCAGGTATGTAGGTGAAGAGCGGAGCCAGACAGCCAGCACAGTGCTAGATTTCATCTAACAGCCGGCCCCTTCATGTCACATTATCAGGAGTATCTCAAACAAAGTCCTGCTTATTAGTGTAGTTTAATGTTATTATTTACAAAGTATCAGACCACTAACTTATTGTTAGAGCTCACACATATGGGTGATAAACATTAACTGTTAGATGTATACAGTAAGCAAAACATTGTGCTTTCTCAAAGCGATAAGGTGTGTATTGAACACAATTACCATGTGTTCCATCGATTAATCACAAGGTAGTATGACAACAGGTGATGAATTAATGAAGATCAGCCAAATTGGCTGCAGTTGTATCAGCTTATCAAAAAACTAACTGCAATCCTTTGAAACCAGGTACACAGGTAACTCACAGGTAATAGTCCATTGTTCTACATTGTTCTACATTGTACTAGAAAAAGACAGTTGGTAATATCCACACCTACACGTGCGGCAAACTGATTCACCCCTATTTGAACTGCCTCCTTGGAATCTGTGTTTGTTCTACTATTTGAGCATTTTCCAAGTTATCAAATCAATTTCTCAGATGATAAAGTCCAGTAAGCACTTTTTTTGGAAAAAAATGACTTCTAATTAGCTATTTAGCTAGTAGTAGATGTTACCAGTTAGGAGTATAAATGTATGCACTATTGAGTAGTGATAGTGGTACATAGTTCAGTCTTCCTTCTCGTACATTAAGTCTAATCATATCTGTCTATATCTAATTCACCAGACTGATCTTCTATATGCTATAGATGGGCAGTTCTATTTTTCGCTCAAAATCATTTATTAGAAGGCCAATTATCCAAACCAGCATTTGTCATTTGTTGGTGAATTCACATATCTTAATGATAGTGGAGAAAATGAGAGTAAAGCTGGCCAGACACTAGACCAACTTACATCCAACCAGCCAACTAGTTGATTGGATGGAATGAAAACCTGGTAAGGTATGAAAGCAAATGACAATCAGGAATTTGCTCCCAAACGCCAGAAAATGAACAAAAACTGTTTGAACAAATAGTTTAGATCAAACATTTAACAAACTTGTCTGAATGACCATTTTCATCTGTTTTCTGGCATTTAGGAGCAAATTGCTGATCATCATTTACTCCCATACCTTACCAGATTTTCATTCCAACCAATCAGCTAGTTGGCTGGTTGGATGTAAGTTAGTCTAGTGTGTGGCCAGCTTAAGTCTATAATTCCTGGAGCCAATACCTTTAGGAGGGTGTAAGTGCAGCTGTCCCCATTATGTCATATCTTCTGTGGTACTGACTTTCCCCCTAAGGCGGTATGATCTTGATTGGGACCAGGTTTATTAATTTATTACCTTACAATTATATTATGTGTAGTCTTTACTGCAACTTAGTAAACCTAAACCAAGTTGTAAACCCGGCAAAGTCTGTTGACCGCGATCCTTAACCCCGGAGTACAACATGCTGCTGGGCGTGGTGGGATGAATACAGTTAATGTGCAATATATAATTTAGAAACAATTTTATGAAACTGGTTTATAACTGATTTTTTTTGGCCTTGACCTAGACGTAATCTTTGTTGTTCTTAAAATTGTATTGTTTTGTTTTTTCCTACGTATTTATTTTTTTTATTCAAAATTTAAAGAGTTTAAAGTGAGAGCATTTTTCGTCCTGTCCTGAGGCTGTAATTGTCTCACACACAGTACAGAATGTGACCTGTGGTACCCAGTAGTAGTGCAGGCTAAGAATCTTTATATCATACTGCAAGTGCTGTCCACACGGGCGTTATTGGTATAAGCATCTGGGACATTACTTGGATAAGCTTTTGCTTTATTTTCTCACTTACACCCTGTGCCATATACTTTATTGCTGCCTGTGTGACCTGTTGCCTTGTGCTTTTGCTTGGTCGCAGAACTTATTGGCTTATTAGTACCAGTATGACCTGCATTATCCTATATACATGTGTCCTGCTGCAATTAAATGTGGCATCTTCATTTCGTGGTAGTGAATGTCGCCAGTTTTAAATTTACATGACTATAGATGTATAGATCATAAAAGCATTTTGAAAAGAAACCTAGAAATACGAAAGAGGTAATTTATCACCAAAAAAATCCCCAAAGCTCAAAACCGTGTTGCTTCCGTTAAGAGTAAGTGTAAATACTTTTTTCTTCTTTCCCCAGTTTGTTTGTATAGCACAGCAAGATTATTGCCGCATCCTGAACCAGGTGGAGAAGAACATGCAGAAGGTGGAAGAGGAAGGGGAAATAGTGATGGTGAAGGAGCACAGAGAGCTGGATCGCACTGGCACTAGGAAAGGTCACATTGTCATCAAGGTAACAAGATTAGTTAGGGCTTTTTTTTTTCACCTGAATCATCAAAAACTATATAACATTTAAATATGTTGCTCTTTAATCTTTTATAAATTAGAACTACTTGTTTTCTTCTTCAGGGTCCATAGGGCTCCATAGGGAGACCTTGGGGTGTAGGTGGTGGTTGAGGACCGGGCACCACACAGTTAAAGCTTTCAGGATGCACTGGTCCAAACCCCCTATATAACAGACGCCCGAGCAAGAGGACCCTCACTTTCGTCGGTGCCTGGCCAGAGTTGGGTCACCATTATGCAGTGGGCTGCTTAGGCAGCCCACAAAGCTTTTATTTTATGATTTTATTTTTTTGTGTTTCCTGCTGAGCGCGCAGCAACAGACTATCCACAGGACGTCTGCGCTGCCGCTCCGTCACCCCTCCAGCCGCCGCAATGCCAGCTTCAGCTGAGGATTTCGGCGGGCATCCTGGGGTCCTCGCTAGCTGGCCCCGTGGAGGGACCCAGACTGCAGCCCGGACGCAAGGGGACAGGCAAGGCGGGTCATCCTTTGCGGTGACCCGCAGATTGCAGTCGTTCCTCCGGTCTCAGGGGACAGACCGGAGGCGCTGAGAGTGAACACAGGCTTTGTCCAAAGTGATCCACTAGACCCCCAGGGTACAGATGGAGCGGGAATGCCGCGTCCCGGGGGTTAAAAATTGGCATGGGGAGGTCAGCTTTCCACATTAAAGAGTCCCCTCAGCTCAGGTCTCTTCCCTGAACTGCTCTCCTCCTCTGACCACACCCCCTCAGAGGTCTCCAGCGGCCATTTTCTCCAGGCTCAGCCACAGCTGGTCCCCCTACATACCTCTCCCTGGAGTCAGGTTATGTAGCGCTGTAGTCTTCCAGATGTTGAGTCACTGACCAGAGAATCTGTGTGGTTGATTGCAGTGCCATTCTGCAGTTCTATTGTATTTCTGCATTGTATGTGACTTATACCAGCGCTGCCTGTCTGTTTATTTCTCTATACTGTCAGTATATATCTTTCCCTTTTTTTCTGACTTTGCCCTAACATACAGGTGTATTCAGGGTTTTTCCCAGTACCTCACATCTCTACAATAAATGTATTAGTGAGGGTTGTCACATACAGTTGGTTACTGCACAGTGCCATATTTGTGCTGTGGGCTCCTGCAGCTTGCCTAAGCCGACGACACGATCAGTATTCCTACTTGTATCCTACATACCCTGTTGTTGCATCATACCCAGTGCCATATTGTGTGCTTTACTACTCTACAGCTGTGTATATCAAAGGCAAGAGTAGCAAGCAAGCATCTGCACCCATACTGCTATCATGCAAATTATGTGCTGCAGTCTTAAGTGAGGAGGATTTGATACAAGATGGGTTATGTGTTAAATGTTATACTCAATCAGACCCCCCAGCTCCTGCACAAGAGCCCCTCTGGGCTTCCTTTTCTCAGGTGCTGGCTACTATTGCGGACCGCCTAGTGGTACCGACTGTAATTCCCCCTATGGGGTTACCACAACAGGCCGTAATTCCCCCTATGCGGTTGCCACAACCGGTTCAGGCAATACAGGTACCAGTTGGGTCTCCCATATCCAAAATGCTTGGGACCAGGGGTATTTTGGATATTGGAATATTCCGATCTTTGGAATATTTGCATATCATAATGAAATATCTTGGGAATGGGATGAAAATATACTCACAGAATGAATTTGTGTGGTAATTTTATACAATATTTTCAATAATTTTGTGGCTCAAACAAAGTTTGTGTACATACATAAAATTCAGTTGTGTTTCATATACACCCTATACACTTAGGGCCTGATTCAGACCTGCTCACAAACACTTTTCGCTTGCAAGCGGGTTGATGGCCGGTCAGCTTTGGCCGGGCAAATTCTCTCACTTCGGGGCTTGCTACAAACGGGGCAGCTATCGATGTTGATCGACAGCTCGCCCCGTTTTGTAGGCGGGGAGGGGGGGTGGCATTGCCAAACGGAGGCGTTCCCGAACACCTGCCGTTTGGGGGCGGCCCTACTGACATCAAAAGTGATGTCAGTAGTGAGCTTCCGGATCTATTAGAGCCGGAAGCTCACTGGGGCTTGCGGCAGATGAGACCCTACCACAAGCCCGATGGTTGCGACCACAGCTTAGCGAGCGGCCTGGAGGCCAGCTTAAAAATAAAAAAGCGGTCGCCCTGATTCAGAGCGATCGCTCGCTGTTTGCGAGCGGCTCTGAATCATGCCCTTAGCCTGAAGGTAATTTTATATAATATTTTTAATAATTTGTGCCTTTAGACAAAGTTTTTGTACACTGACCCATCAAAAATCAGAGGTTTCATTATCTCAGTCAAGCCAAAAAAAATTCCGTATTTCGAAATATTCCGTATTTCAGAATATTTGGATATGGGAGACTCAACCTGTACTTCATGTGTGCCCCCTCCATGGGTAGATGTACTCTCTCTAGCTCGGTACAGAGTCTGGTGGCTACCGCTACAGTCTTTCGAACTATGTTGAAAGGTGAGAAGCATTCTAACCGTCCGGTGTTATTTTCACAGTCCATGCAGCTCTCAGATTCTGAAGTGTCATCTGAGGAGGCAGAAGATGCTGATCTCTCTAACACTGACTTCCCTCCGAGGGAGGACGAGAGTCAGTTTAAAATTAATATTCCTGCCTTGGTGGAAGCTGTTAGATCCATCTTACTAATAGAAGATGACAAGCCAGCCCCTATATGAAAGCACCCACTGTTTAAACGACAAAGTGGCTTCAGCAGAATTCCCTCTATTGGACCAATTAGCTGAACACATGGGGGCAGCCTGGCAGACGCATGGTAAGAGGTTTCAACCCCAAAAAAGTCTGAGCTCCTTTTATCCATATCCTGCGGCTCACTGTTCAAAATGGGAGAATGCAGATTCGCATGTTACATGGTTAATTAAAATTGCTACGTTACCTATCCCTACTGTATCCCCTTTGAAGGACCCTACGTATAGAAAGAGTCCAGAGTCTCGGCCACAGCAGTGTCTGCCCACCGTACCCTGTGGCTACGCTCATGGAGGCAGACGCGGACTCCGAGAAAGGCCTAGATGTGTTACCCTACAATGAGGAGATGTTGTTTGGCCCAGACGTTGATAAGATTGCAACCACATTGACAGCATCAAAAACTGCATTTCTCCCTTCTGCAACTACTACTGCAAAGCCTCGGACTACATCTTTTAGAACCTTTCGTCCTCAAGCAAAACATAAAGGTCAGTCCTTTCCTTGGCAGTCGGCTTCCACTAGGGCCGCCAAGCCCAGTACCAAGCAGGCCTAGATGCCCAGATGCCCGGCTTCAAAATCCGAGGATAAGCCCTCATCCTGACGGGACGGGCCTCCCTCTGGGGGATCCCAGAATGGGAGGCCGACTTCTTCAGTTTGCCTAGTCCTGGGATCAAACTGCCGTGGATGCTTGGGTAAGAAAAGTGATCTCTCACGGGTACGCCCTCTCATTTCTTCGACGGCCACCCCACCAATTTTTCTACAAAGGCCCTCCTTCAGACCCAAGCAAGGCCTTACAAATCCAGAATGCCATACAGTCCTTGCTGCAAGCAGGGGTAATTGTTCCAGTCCCGCTATCTCAGCGGGGGACCGGTTACTATTCTACTCTCTCTCTAGTTCAAAAGCCGAATGCGTCTCATCGGCCTATCCTCAACCTCAAATCCCTGAACATAATTCCTTAGGGTACCCAGGTTCAGGATGGAAACCCTACGCTCTATCCTAGCTATGGAGCCTGGGGACTTTATGGTATCTCTGGATATTCAGGATGCGTACCTACATGTACCTATAGCGCCCTCACACCAGTGATATCTCCGGTCTGCTACACTACAGCAACACTTCCAATTTTAGGCTCTGCCCTTTGGACTATCCACAGCTCCACGGGTGTTTACCAGAATTATAGCTATCATAGCAAACCACCTGCATGGTCAGGCTGTCCGACTGTTGCATATCTCGATGACCTCCTGCTCTTAGCAGGATCCCCAGAAGTGCTTCACTGCCATCTGTGGCTAACCATTGCTTTCCCTAACAAGCACGGATGGTTAATCAACTTGAAAAAGTCTGAGGCGCAACCCTTGTAGACGCTTTATCAGTGAAGTGGACCTTCCAGTTTGCCTACCCATTCTCTCCAGTCTCCCTTTTTCCTCGAGTTATTCGGAAGTTCAAACAAGATGGAGGCACTGTCCTGCTGGTGGCTCCAGTTTGGCCCAGACATCATTGGTACTCAGATCTTCGGAGTCTCTCCATCGACACTCCGTTCCTGCTGCTTCAATGACCGGACCTGTTGTCTCAGGGTCCTTGCCTTTACCCGGACCTGGGTCATCTGTCTTTTGACGGCGTGGCTCTTGAGACATCCCTCAAGGGGTCCAAAGGATTCTCTAGCTCTGTAGTCAAAACTATGCTCAAAGCGCGTAAGCCAGCCTCTGCTCGGATTTACCACAGAGTGTGCCATACATATTTCCAATGGTGTCGTACCAGAAGCTACGACCCCCAAGATTGGACCTTGGACTCACTCAAATTTAGCGCCGCTCCTGTCGTTCCCCATTTCTGATATTCCATCAGGACAGTGCTGTGATTCGAACTCGTCCTGGTTTCCTTCCTAAAGTAGTTTCTCGTTTCCACATTAATGAGGAAATTGTAGTCCCTGCCTTTCAATCACCAGACCTATCGGCAGGTGAGGCCTCCTTGGATGTGGTCCATGCCTACAGGATATACGTGGACCCGTACCAGTTCCCTTCGGAGATCAGACTCCTTATGTGTACTCTATGGATTTCACAAGAAGGGATGTCCAGCCAACAAACAGACATTGGCTAGATGGCTTTGCATGACTGTCTCACAGGCTTAGACGCAGGCAGGCCTTTCTGTACTGACTTTACTGTTACTGCTCACTATGTCGGTCCTTCGTGGGCAGCTCGCCATGGCGCCTCAGCTGAACAGCTTTGTAAGGTGGCCACGTGGTCTTCTGTCCATACATTTCTGAGGTTTTATGCCTTTGATACATTTGCCTCTCAGGATGCTTCATTTTGGCGCCGGATTCTCTGATCAGCGCAGGAGCGTCCCCACCCTTAAATAACTGCTTTGGGACATCCCCATGGTCTCCCTGTGGAGCCCTGTGGAGCCCTATGGACCCTGAAGAAGAAAATGACTCATGGTGAAACTTACCTTTGTTAACTCTTACTTCGAAGTCCATAGGGTACACTGGCACCTGCCCTAATGCACCTGGCTTCATATGTGCTATGTTTCTGGTCACCAGTTTCCCGTCTCCTCCTACATGAGTGTGATTGTTGTGTGTACCAGTCTTCCTTCTCTCTTCTTCTCCTCCTCTGACCTTTTTGGCTTGTCACGAACTGAGGTGCCTCTGGCTTGGGGGCAGGGTATGTGGGGGTTGGATCAGTGCATCCAGGGAGCTGAAAGCTTTAACTGTGGTGCCGGTCCTCAACCACCACCCACACCCCAAGGTCTCTCTGTGGACCCTATGGACTTAGAAGATAGAGAGTTCTTACCATAACTCTCATTATACGCCCCTCCCTGCATGCAGTGCTTTTAGTCCATACAGTGAAAGGAACTAGTATATATTTTGCATCGCAATTACTGGTGCTCAAGCCATGTAGGTTTTATGGCTCAAGCCATATTGTGTTCTGATTTTAATTGCGTTTTTTGTATTGTTTCTCCATAGGGAACTGCGGAACGTCTAACAATGCATCTCGTAGAAGAACATTCTGTGGTTGACCCTACGTTTATAGAAGATTTCCTCCTGACCTACAGAACTTTTTTGTCAAGTCCTATGGAAGTCGGAAAGAAGCTGCTGGAGTGGTTTAATGACCCCAGCCTCAGGGACAAGGTTAGGAAATATTGATAATAAAAGTCTTATTTTACAGCTGTATAGAGCAGATGGGATTCTGGTGGCCACATACATTCTTCTCTTTTTCAGTTCTGGGCACTTTCAAGAATGTGGACAACTACTCTTACCCTTTCTATAACAACTTCTTGTGGGTGTAGTATATTGAATTCTGTACAAGTGGAGTTAACAAAGACTTGTGCAGCCCTTGACATTGCAGTTTTCATAGATCCACAATTGTGACTGGCCACCAGGACATGCTGGGTTATCTTGTACCATTGTTTAACCTCATGACCAATGCAGCTTTTCTTTCAAATACTTTCAGTTGTATAAATTTTTTTTGAGCCCTTATCAAAAAATGGATGATAATATCATACCTTTCACTAGGGTATATTTTATTTTCACCATGGACATCCTACTGTGTCATGTAATTGTGTTGCTGTCTATAATCTGTAAGGTTGCTTTAGTATAAATTGTATAGCGGGATAAAACATACATTTGGCAGTGCACACAATCCCAGCCCAGGGAATGTCAGCAGTATATTACAGTACATCCTGTCCTTTAACTTCCAGGTGACTCGAGTGGTGTTGCTCTGGGTGAACAATCACTTTAATGACTTTGAAGGAGACCCTGCCATGACCCGTTTTTTAGAGGAATTTGAAAACAACTTGGAACGAGAGGTAAAAAATTCTCTTTATATAAACTTCTGCTTTAGGATTAACAAAAAGGTCCATGTAGCGTGAAGATGGATTATGTGTAAACTCCTGGTCCAACCAGTAATTTTTATTGCAAAGGAGCAAATTTGTTTGGGTATTCTGAAAACTAGGAGCAGCTTGTACAAACCATTATCTGTTTTTTTTTTTTTTTTACATTTAAATAAAAATAGATTATTTTTCTTTTTGCTTTCAGAAAATGGGTGGACACCTGAGGCTGTTAAATATTGCATGTGCTGCCAAGGCGAAAAGAAGATTGATCACGCTAACAAAGCCATCTCGAGAAGCCACTTTGCCTTTCACTTTGCTGGGGGGGTTGGACAAGGGATTTGGAATCTTTGTTGACAGCGTGGATCCTGGAAGCAAAGCAGTGGAGGCTGGCTTAAAGAGAGGGGATCAGGTATGGCAGACCCCCTTCTCCCTATGAAATCTCTGCTATTTACTGCTGGTGAAGAAAGGGAAGAAAGAACCAGCTCAATAATTCATGTCAATTAAGTACATTACCTCTGCAATTCCTGTACATTAAAGGGAAAAAAAGCCAGCCCAAAACCATTCTTTCTCAGGAAGGTAAATGTCATTGCTTGGATTATTAATCATGTTGCGTTACTTGCCCTTTACTTAGATATTGGAGGTGAATGGTCAGAACTTTGAAAACATTCAGCTAACGAAGGCTATGGAAATCTTGAAGAACAATACTCACCTGTCTATCACTGTGAAAACCAATTTGTTTGGTAAGTGGATTACTTTAATATGGCTTGCATAGCAGGTTGTGTGCTCCTGTTTTCTCCTCTACAAAAATATAATTTAGTATTTGTACCTATGTCCTTTTTATTAGGAATATGCATTGCATCTTAATACATATTTATTTAATTTTCTGTATAATCATGTTCCACAAACCTGCCATCCCTCATTCTGCATCTTAGAAAATTAGGATATAAGTGTCCACATTTGAACATCAAATTTGATGATGGTCTTTATACTTTACATTTTTTACAGCCTTTATTTATAACTTTTTAACAAACAAGAGACATCCATTCACACTTTGATGACTGTCTTTGAAATAATTGTTAGTAGTTAATTTATTGACAATAATAGTTATCCCAAAGATTGTCACTTTAGAAGCATCCATCCTTGACCCCTAGAATTTAAACTTTATCAGGACAACCCCAAGAGGTGTAAATTAATTTATAAAATCTATAAAAAAATATCTGGAGTTGATCATTTCATGTCAGACTCCCTTTAACTTCAGAAAATCGGAAAACATTATTTAATTAGACATTTGACAAATTGTCTCAGCTTCTTTTCAGCCTCTTTGTGCAGGTAGACCAATCTGAAGCATTTCTCATTTCTTTCATCCCTTATTTCTTTGGCTCCATCATAAGTTTGTTTTCATTTATTAAGCTTTTCCATTTAAATTACAATGTTCCTCGATTTTCTTTCTCCAGTGTTTAAAGAGCTGCTAGCTAGAATGTTGGAAGAGAAGAGAAATAGTGCCCCACACTTGCCGAAAATTGGTGACATCAAAAAGGCTAGTCGCTATTCTATTCCAGACCTTGCTGTTGATGTTGAACAGGTTATAGGACTTGAAAAAGTGAGCAAAAAGGGCAAAGCAAATACTGTTGGAGGACGGAACAAGTTGAAGAAGATTTTGGATAAAACACGGATCAGCATTCTGCCTCAGAAGCCTTACAAGTAAGAATATTTTATGTACTGTACACCAATTTATCAAAATCGCACCTTTATGTGTCTAGTCAATCCTTTTAGTGGAGACAATGCATTCGATTATAGAAGGTTATTATTAGGGTATATATAACCCTGATAAATTCCAGCGAAATGTTCAAGTGTGCTGGTTTACTGAAAAGGGGTCAATATACACATGTATAAAAAAAAAAGAATATACCAGTAAATATTATTAAATCCGTACAAATGTATTTAATAACCAACATATGCTAAAAAAAACATTCCTTGATATCATATTAATATTTTCAAATAATGGTTCCTGATGTACATAGTAGAAGAACAAACTACTGAAAAAAACAATCTCTAAATCAACAAAAATGTTAAAATATATATATATATATATAAAATGTCAGGTCCAGAAATATTGGGACATTGACAGAATTTTCAGATTTCGACCTCTATTCACCACCACAATGGTTTTGAAATGATACAAAGATGTGCTTTAACTGCAGACTTTCAGATTTAATTTGAGGGTATTACATCCAAATTGGGTGAACGGTGTAGGAATTACAGCAGTTTCAATATGTGCCTCCCACTTTTTAAGGGGCCAAAAGTAATGGGACTATCAACTCAAAAGCTATTTCATGGACAGGTGTGGGCTATTCCCTTGTTATTTCATTATCAATTAAGCAGGTAAAAGGTCTGGAGTTGATTCTAGGTGTGACATTTGCATTTGGAATCAGTTGCTATCAACTCTCAATATGAGATCCAAAGAGCTGTCACTATCAGTGAAGCAAGCCATCATTAGGCTGAAAAATCAAAACAAACCCATGAGAGAGATAGCAAAAACATTAGGTGTGGCCAAATAAACTGTTTGGAACATTCTTAAAAAGAAAGAACACACCGGAGAGCTCAGCAACACCAAAAGACCCGTAAGACCACGGAAAACAACTGTGGTGAATGACAGAAGAATTATTTCCCTGGTAAAGAAAAACCCCTTCACAACAGTTGGCCAAATCAAGAACACTCTCCAGGAGGTAGGTGTATATGTGTCAAAGTCAACAATCAACAGAAGACTTCACAAGAGTGAATATAGAGGGTTCACCACAAGATGCAAACCATTGGTGAGCCACAAAAACTGGAAGACCAGATTACAATTTGCCAAACAACATCTAAAAAAGCCATTACAGTTCTGAAACAACATCCTATGGACAGATGAGACAAAGATCAACTTGTACCAGAGTGATGGGAAGAGAAGAGAAGGAAAGGAACTGCTCATGATCCAAAACATACCACCTCATCAGTGAAGCATGGTGGTGGTAGTGTCATGGCGTGGGCATGTATGGCTGCCAATGGAACTGGTTCCCTTGTATTTATTGATGATGTGACTGCTGTCAAAAGCAGCAGAATGAATTATGAAGTGTTTCGGGCAATATTATATGCTCATATTCAGTCAAATGCTTCAGAACTCATTGGACGGCGCTTCACAGTGCAGATGGGCAATGACCCGCAAAAGCAAGAGTTTTTTAAGGCTAAAAAGTGGAATGTTATGCAATGGCCAAGTCAATCCCCTGACCTGAATCCGATTGAGCATGCATTTCACTTAATGAAGACAAAACTGAAGGGAAAATGCCCCAAGAACAAGCAGGAACTGAAGACATTTGCAGTAGAGGCCTGGCAGAGCATCACCAGGGATGAAACCCAGCGTCTGATGATGTCTATGCGTTCCAGACTTCAGGCTGTAATTGCCTGCAAAGGATTTGCAACAAAGTATTAAAAAGTGAAAGTTAGATTTAGGATTGTTTAGTATGTCCCATTACTTTTGGCCCCTTAAAAAGTGGGAGGCACATATAGAAACCGTTGTAATTCCTACACCGTTCACCTGATTTGGATGTAATTACCCTCAAATTAAATCTGAAAGTCTGCAGTTAAATCACATCTTGTTTGTTTAATTTCAAAGCCATTGTGGTGGTGAACAGAGGCCAAAATATGAAAATTCTGTCAATGTCCCAATATTTATGTACCTGACTGTGTGTGTGTGTATGTATATATATATATATATATATATATATATATATATATATATATATATATATATATAAAAAAGTCCAGATATTATTGAATAGGTTGATATATAACGTGATTTATCAAGGCATGAATGTTCCTTTAGATAAAACCATTTACCAGATTCCTTTGTGAGTGATGCTTTAAAAAGTTTTTACCTTTTCGAATGTTTTCATTGGATATCCAACACTGTAGTAGTCAGTGTAGCGCTGATACAATTTACACTGCAAATGACACTTTGTATACCACTAGCGCTGTGTCCGGACTTCAGCGCTGTGAATGGAGGCAACTTTAATTGTGCCGTGCTGTAAATAGCCTCCTATTTCAGGCAAAGGTTAGGAAGGAGCTGTGAGACCCGTTTGCATAAAAAGGCCACTTTGATCTGGTAGTCTGGATGTAGTGACAGCGGGTAATTAGCGGCATCTTAATCACCTCCCGATCCTAATACAGCCTGTTAGAGGCAGCAAGTGTCAACCGGCGTCTTCTCACCTCCCGGTTTTAGTACAGCGTGTCAATGACTGGGGGACCCACTGGCAGCGTGAAACAGCCTACTTGTTTAGCAGTGCTGTAAATTTAGTAGCTCATCACACGGAACAGGTCAGCATCAGAAGCCTGGATATGGTCTTAAAAGGACAGGCAGACAGCAACACGTTTCGTCCACTGATAGATTCCACTCTGGTTTTACTTTCCATCATAGTTTAAATCCTATAGCTTTCCATGATGCAGTTAGCTAAAAGACCTCTAATCCCTGATGAGTCACTGTTTGCATGCCACATCTTTACCCCTCTTACTGCAAATAATCTTTTGCATAGCTAAAGTTAATAAAACCTATTTTGTTCCTTCTGATTTTCACAGCTGTCCCTTTGTTTGTGAAGCCTTGTCAGTGCAACTATCAGTGGAGAGATTTTAGTTTTGACCTCACATGTTTTTATACAAGATATTGAAGCAGGCTTTTTGGAGATTCTTCGTTAGGTTTAATAAGATGAGTTAGGCAAGATTATATTTTAACCATGTGATACTGTACAGCCCTTGGCCGTTATAGCTTGAATGGCTTATTGTTGGACAATCTTGGGTGTTGCAATTCATAGTTCCGTTTAAAGTATAATTTGTGTTAATTTTTTTGCTCAATTTTACAGTTATTCATTCTTCCAGAACTGTCCAACGTTATCTCCTTCAGTATATTTATATCACTTGTTTGTTTACATTGCTATGAATACAATTCATAGCAAACTCCTCGCTGGATATAATTATTACTGAACAGAGACAGCATAGTTGCCGTATATCCAGGACCAACAAAATATAAACACCTCTCAGGAGCCAGAATGATAAAACAGTGTATTTAGTAGATGATGTACAAAACCTTTACAAACCAACAACTTTGCCATGTGAAAAGGCAATATTTACAAAACACCATTCCTATATCAAACTTCATAGGTTACACTACACGTGACAAGGCAAATGACTGACTGTAAGGCCATATCCACACTTTATAGTATCCAGTGCCCCATGATTATAAGTTAAAATAGTTTTATAAATGTTTATAGTCTGTGTGTGCAATGCAGCCGGTGAACACATTGTGTGTTCTGGTGGATAAGAATAGTAAAGGCTGTAGTTTCCTAACCAGGTCTGCCTTGAATCAGTCCACTTCTCTTTATTATGAGCTGATAAGTAATGCTATATATTCATTATAGCAGAGTGTGATAGAGAGGATAATGGAATACATACACCTCCTCATCCTGCTGTCTGCTAATAGAAATCTACATACCATATGCCATTATGACAGCTTCCTATTTACATCTGAAAAGGGAATTTTTGCAAATAGGAGTGAATTTAATATTAACAGTAACCATCTACGTGAATGTGTGTCCCTATTTCTTGTAGGTGTTTGCGTTTAGTGTCTTTCTTTTGTTGTAGTTATGCTCTGCATTATTTTAAATGTATTCATTTTGGTTTAACATCTCTGACTATAATTTGAATACCTATATTAAGATCACCTACAAGTGGAATTGCAACAGAAAATGTTAAGGTGGAAAGTGTCTGCCTTTTTATTGTGGTATTCTAGGAGAAAATAAAGATGTTGTATCCCTCTAATAGGGTATTATCAGACTCCTGCTTTACAATATAACTTAAACAGTATTCTTTAGTTTTTATTACATTGAGTAAGACATATTTAATTGGAGTACACACCCTTTGACTAATACTTGCTACTTTATGTCCTGAAGTAATAAAATAGTCCATTGTACTGCTGAGGCCTATTCTCCCAGTCTTCAAAGGGTCCAGTGATTGCTTTTCCTGTGAACGGAATTGAGCCTCGCCCAATCACATTATATTCCGAGACAACAAAAGCTTTGGGCTTTAAGATGTGTGTATTCACATGATCCACCAACTGACATAATTTTTATATAAATGAATTAATCAGTGGGAAATGGCAATTACTTGCCTGACACTCTGAGTTAGAAATCCTATGTTTCCCCTAAGTGCATATTATTCATGCCTTCAGCTACAAAATTGTAGAGTAAACATTTGCTCAGAACCGTGCAGCTCCTGGCTACAGCTTGATGTAATGTACCAGGAGAAAGGCACCTGTAGCTTCACCAGTGATCACGTTTGGCTGGAATCGAGGTGTCAGGAATACATAATAGCACAGCAACATAATAACATCATTGTGTTTCCAGCACCCCTTGCTGGAGGGAACTTCAGGTGCAATTTTTACTGTTGTGCTTTGGAGATCTACGATCCCATATAGCTCTTTTGTCTCTCTATTTCACATCAATTACTGGTTATCAGAACAGATATGGAGAACATTTACACCTGACAGGACTTTTAGATTCCCCTTAGCAATTCTCTTGTGTCAGTTGAAAATACTTTTACCTCCTTGAAGTTCACTGACTTTTCATCCCGTCTCTGCAAAGTATGATCACAGCCCAGTGAGTGGGTGTTACACCGCCCACAGGCACACGACCTGTCTGCAATGAGTAGTTAGGTTAGGGGAAGCACTGGCATATTCTTAGCGTGTACCGCCTCTGTGAGCTCTGCCTTGAGCGGATGCTGAATATTTAGTGCAGGGAACAGGTAACTTAGTCAGTGGCTTATGATTTTCAGATATTCACTCCTGTTGAAGACATCACTAATAACATAACAAAAAGAACAACTCTGAGACATTATAGTGAGAGGGCTGAATAATCAGGGCAGCTTTAGTACTCTGCAGGCCATCACAGAGTGGAGAGTACTTTGCAACATATGTTCCATATGGTGGTCAAATTGCACCAGATTCTGCCCGGGGGCTGGATCACACTTGTTAGCGTCATTAGACTAGAAGCACTGCTTCTAATCCTACAACAAGAACAAAACAGTCTTGTAGCAGCAGGCATTTTTCTATTGCTTACCACACTGCCTTATCCATATGACTTTAAATATTTAATAATCTCTTAATGCCAAAATAGAATATGTAAGCTTTTATATGTTTTTGTTGTCAATTCATTTTATTAGTTTTAATAATTAACCTTAAATGAGCCTGGTCGCAATGTTTGCGTTATGGTGATCTCACCTTAGCCACACACAGCTCCTGTATGTGGGTGTGGGATAAGAGTTTCAGGTGGGGCAGGACAATAAGTGTCCCTCCAGCTGTTGTTTAACTACAAATCCCAGCATGCCTTGCAACAGTATTAGCTTGGCCAAATAGCAAAGCTGTGGCAGGGCATGCTAGGATGTGTAGTTCTACAACAGCTGGGGGCCGCTTATTGCCCACTCCTAATAGACAATCACCATGTCCATTTTCAGAATGTCAATTAGACCATGTTGACCTTGTGAATGTTAATCAGGTCTCGAAGTCAACATTTGACATGTTGACATTATGCCCTTGTCAACATGTTAATATGTCGACCTTAGTATTGTCGACATTCTCACCCTTGACATTAATATCAAACCATAACCGCAGCCTAATCCGAACATTGATCTGTTCATGATATAGAAATACATAATGCCAATATTATCAACATGTTGACATTGTGAACGAAACTGTAGACACTCAGAACCATTCAAAATTAGTGTCAACATTGTGAATGTCGACAATATTACTACATACCCCTGTATGTAATTCCAGCGAGGCTTCACTCCCTGTAATTAGCCTACGTACAGTACTACAAGCTGCCCAGGGTGCAGTTGCCCATGTCGCCTAATGACTTTTGCATACAGATCGTGTGAAATCTCTTATCTTTTATCTCAGAGCTCATAGAAGTGATTAGATTTCTGCTTTGAATAATCTGCTATTTTCTCTGCAGTGACTAGAGATGTGTCAGATACATAAAGTAATCTAATATCTGCTTATCTTCTATTCTCAGTGACATTGGAATCGGGCAGTCTCAAGATGACAGCATTGTTGGTCTGCGGCAGACCAAGCACATGCCAGCCACACTCCCTGTCAGTGGGACACTGTCGTCCAGTAACCCAGATTTACTGCAGTCTCATCACCGTATCTTGGACTTTAACACCACCCCAGGTGAGAACTCGCACAACCTGTATCCTGTTGCTGGCACCTTTCCCCGCTGAGTTTATTCACTTATCACTTTGCAGTGACATTCTGAAGGAGCTGCTAATGCTGATCTGTTTTCATTAACTCTGCTGATTGCACTAGTTCTCTTTCAAACAGCTGTTAACTTATGCTTATGTTTATTTTTCCACATTTCAGGCTATTTTTAGCTTGACTAATGATAAGTAGTACATCATTTAGTATTCGAAAATAATGTGCCGGCTTATTATAATGAGCCAATTTGTTAAATGTTCTAACAAATGTATTAAATTGTTTAATGGTTCTATATAGGAAAGTATTTTGCATCATATGTTTCACACTTTCGCTCTTTTGTTTTTCTTCTTTTTTTTTAAATTGCAAAAACAAGTGGGCTTGGAAAATGCTTATTTGTACATGTTCATGCTGCTTTGTATTATTACAGTACTTCACCATGGGAACAAAAAAGAATGCATTGTCACAGTTGAGATAATATATAGATCTGTTTTTTTTTTATTTTAAAATGTGATATTGTTTCCCCAGATCTTCCTGACCAGGTACTGCGGGTGTTTAAGGCAGATCAGCAGAGCCGCTATATAATGATAAGCAAGGACACCACTGCCAAGGAAGTGGTCATTCAGGCTATTAGGGAGTTTGCACTGACTGCCGTACCTGATGCTTACTCTTTGTGTGAGGTGTCTGTCACGCCTGAAGGTGTCATCAAGCAGAGGCGACTCCCTGATCAGCTGTCTAAGCTGGCAGACAGAATACAGCTCAGTGGCAGGTATTGTCCTACTATTATTTCAAGTGTCATTGTCGATTCTGTTAAGTGAAATGGTGCTTCTGGTATCAGCACATATGCAAGCCTATTAGTATTTCTTGTAAAGAACATATTTCATTTAGTGTTTAATTACTCTATAAATATTTTTTTTTTCTAATGAAAATGCTACATCTTAAAGCTGTTAAAGTGTATCTCCCCAGACATATCACAGATAGAGTTAGCTCCTCATTGTAGCTCTTGCAGCCAACTCACAGTTCCCTAAATATAGAATGTTACATATTTTATCTCCCATCAGCCTTCTGATCATAATGGGTTGAGATTGGACTTCCATCCTTGGAGAGTAACCTGCACAGATCTTCCACTAATGGAATTTGTCATTTTAGGTATTACCTTAAAAACAACATGGAAACAGAAACGTTATGCTCAGATGAGGACGCCCAGGATTTGCTAAGGGAAAGTCAGATATCATTGCTGCAGTTAAGTACCATCGAGGTGGCCACACAGCTGTCCATGAGGAATTTTGAGCTGTTCCGGAACATAGAGCCCACAGAATACATTGACGACCTCTTCAAGCTGAAGTCAAAAACTGGTTGCACCAACCTCAAGAACTTTGAAGAAGTAATTAACCAAGAAACCTTTTGGGTGGCCTCAGAAATCCTAAGGGAAACTAACCAATTGAAGAGGATGAAGATCATCAAACATTTTATCAAGATAGCGCTGCACTGTAGAGAGTGCAAGAACTTTAACTCTATGTTTGCAATCATTAGGTAAAACCATATTCTTTACTTGTAACCAAATTAGTTTATAGACGAGAATAATAATTTACAATGTCCTATTGGTTTTAGAATTATTGTCATTAAAATTTGCAGCAACACTGTTTGGACAGTGTGACAGAGATATTTGTACCTCAGTCATCTTGTGAACACAATTTTTTGTTTCTCACTTAAGGGGTGATGTATCAAACATTCTAGAAAGATGAAGTGTAGAAGTTGCCCTTAGCAACAAGTCAGCTTCCAGCTATTATTTATCTAGTACAGTCTATAAATGACAATTAGAAGCTGTACCTGTCATGGATAGACAATGGCAATTCTCTCCATCTATTAATGGGGGGGTACTAGGCTTTGCTATATCCAGCCTACAAGCTTTCAGTGTTATAGCAGCTATTATCCATTTTCTAATACTGGTTAGGTATTTCTTATTGCCAGTACCTAACCAGTTATTTCGTATTAGACTTTGTCTCTGTATTCTGCAATGTAACAAACTTGCATGGGCATGGTTTTTACATGTCAGAAGACAGCCTGCACCAACAGTTAATCTGCATTAAACCTAATTCATAGAAAATGAAGGTAGAATAGAGAAGGAAGGGCAATTAGACAAGCTATAGTATTCTATTTTTTCAAAATGCCAAGTGGTGTCTATTTATCATGTATCATCATGTGTATATATGCATATATACTAAATAAGTATGTTCACATGTTCTATGTCATTTTTTTGTTAAAGATGGGAATATCAACAATGTAATAGTACATAGTATGTTTTATTGCAGTGGCTTAAATTTAGCAGCAGTATCAAGACTGAGAACAACATGGGAAAAACTCCCTAGCAAATATGAAAAACTATTTCAAGATCTCCAAGACCTCTTTGACCCCTCAAGGAACATGGCAAAATATCGTAATGTACTGAATAGCCAGAACCTACAGCCTCCCATTATCCCACTATTTCCTGTTATCAAGAAAGATCTTACTTTCTTACACGAAGGTGCTTATATTATTACATGTAACGCCTATTAGTATACAAATTGATAAAATGCATGCATCATCTTCACTTTTTTTTTCCTCTGTTCCCCAACCAGGAAATGACTCCAAAGTGGAAGGACTGGTGAACTTTGAGAAACTAAGGATGATTGCAAAAGAAATCCGGCATGTTGGTCGTATGGCATCTGTTAACTTGGACCCGTCCCTTATGTTCAGGACAAGGTACTTTTAGAAAGTCCTAATTATTCTTTTCAGAAACCATTCTTCTTGCACAATTGATTAGGGTTCTTTTTACATAAAGTAAAATGTGTAAATATGCTTAGTGGGTGTATTGTGTAGCCTACTATATGTGTTACGTAGGGGTGAACAAAAATTGTAGGTAATGACGTATAGTTGAAAGTTAGTTTTTGCTCTCAGCTGACATTGACAGTCTCCAGTGACCATGCTCTGACTTGGAGTTTTAAGAATTGTGTTATTACATTCTTGACTGCTTTTGTCAGCTTGCAGTTGACTATGCTTTCTCAAAACCCAAGGGGACGTTGGTGAAAACTGATACACAGACTAAAAGGTTGCAACAAATAGCTAACAATCGGATACTAACTACCATATTTCTAATACAGGTTACAAAGTGTAAAGTCTGGCTGCTTTGATTTATAGCACCTATTTCCTGTGCAACCAGTTTATTAATGTTCAGAATTGTGTAACATCTCTCACAATTGTTGTCAAAAGAAACAGGCCGGTTTCACCTCTATGTTGAACACCTGTCAGTGTGTCTAGCAGAGGGGATGTAGTGGCCTTTTTGTGTTTTGACATCCCATGGGGAATTATGCCCACACCTGCCCCTGCTTCCCAGTTTTTGCCATTTAGAAATGTCTGTTGGCTTCAATGTGTCTTGTCTTGAGGTCTGAGCCTTTCTTTCTGAGCTTGTGATCTTTCTCTCTCCCTTTCTCTCTGTTTCTATACACTTGCTTCTCCCTCCGTGGCTCTCACTTGCAGGAAGAAGAAGTGGAGAAGTTTGGGGTGAGTTTGTTGGTGGCCTTATTGCTCACTGCAGCACATTATTTTCATTCTAGCCATTCGCATTGTTTCCTTTCTTTTTGCTTTTCGCTTTTTGTTACCTTTTAACCATCTTGCCTGCAGACTGTTGTTTTACTCAACCCATGCAGATTTAGTCAGTCCCGAAAGAAAAATGAATAGCTAAAAATACATTATTTTGTTTACTTTTATATGAGCAAACAAAATATGAATATATTGTTGGGAAACAAACTTCTAAAAGTTACAGTTCTCATAGAGAATTATTTAGTAACCAGAGAAATGCTATAAGCACTAGCTACCAATCCTATATTGTTTTCCTTAATCCTGATACCTGATTGACTGCTAATATTTACAGCATGTGTGCTAATTGTAATGTTTCTATGCAACATTTGTAATTATAGTTGCAAAAAAACTGAAAAAAAACTAAACCATAAACCAGTGGTCAGTTTAGGTGTAGCAATTGCTTATTTTCTGCATTCAATTGATGTTTTCTGTGGGCTTTGTAAGTGAAAAGTCATGAAGAGGGTAACTAAAAGTGACAAAAGACTGCTTCATCCTTCTCATAACAGTTAAGGGTCCATGTTGCATGAAGGTCAATCCGAGTCTCCTCATATACTAACTGACTACTTTACTGACCTTAGAACATGAGTAGTTAACACAATAACACAGTAATAATAATTCATAACTGCAGTAAAACCACCAAGATTTTGCTGCATGAGCTTCTTACATTGTTGGTTATATAATTTTTTTTTAAATTTATTCAAATTGCTTTATTAGTTTAGATTTAATGCAAGGATCATGAAAAACTATTTTGAATTGAGTTCTTCAGGAATAGATCTGTTGGGACAAGATAAACAACACAATACTATAGCGATGGCTTGTTGTGTAGTGCTCTGAGATCCTGCAATTATAGCTGGTAGTCTTTTTTGGTTTTATCATTTCTAGCTTTTATTATCTCTGACTTACTGGAATGAGGCATGTTGAGCATACATTACCTTTGTGACCATTGCATGACTACATTTTATCAGTCCGAGTCTTAGAATGTTTCATTTCATTGTCTTGTGTCTTTTTTTGCAGGTCACTCAGTCAAGGCAGTACTAACGCAACCGTCCTTGATGTTGCACAGACGGGTGGTCACAAAAAGCGCGTGCGCCGTAGTTCCTTCCTAAATGCCAAGAAACTGTACGAAGATGCACAGATGGCTCGCAAAGTCAAGCAATACTTGTCCGATCTTGATCTTGAAATGGATGAAGAGAACCTACAGACGCTTTCTCTGCAGTGCGAGCCAGCTACAAATACATGTAAGCAGCATGTTACCATTTAGTGCAAAGCTGTTCACTTGGAAATGGTTCTGGATAACATTTATGATACTAGCCATGTGCGCTCAGGATTCATGAAAACTGTTTGAATTAAGCATTGATTATATACCGTTACAAGGCAACATCTCTATTGGCAGGAAAGCAGCTACTATAATGTCCTTTTTGTATGTACTTGTTTTTTGCTTTATAATATTTCATATTGAAGTCTTAAAAGTTCATGGTATTAATATGAAGGGTACATATAGTTAGGTCCATATATATATTTATTTGGATACTAACACAATTTGTTTTTTGCTGTTTACCAATGCATATTCAAGTTAGTTACATAATGAATATTGTTTTAAGGTGCAGACAATCAGCTTTAATTTTAGGGTATTCACATCCAAATTGGAGGAAGGGTTTAGAAATTACAGCGGTTTAATATGTAGCCCCATCTTTTTCAAGGGACCAAATGTTATTGGACAATTGACTCAAAAGATCTGGAGTTAATACCAAGTGTGCATTTGGAAGCTGATGCTGTGAACCCACAGCATGTCGTCAAAGGAGCTCTCAGTGTGAAACATTTTCACTGTTACAAAGTGAAATAGGCCATCTTTAGGCCACAGAACCTAAAATCATCCATCGGAGAGATAGCGGGAACCTTAAGAGTGACCAAATCAACAGTTTGGTACATTCTGAAAAACAAAGTACGCACTGGTGAGCTTGTCAACACAAAAAGGCCTGGACAGCTATAGAAGACAACAGGGGTGGTTGATCGCAGGATACTTTCCATGGTAAAAATAAACCCTTCACAACAACCTCCAGGTAGAAAGCATATCATTATCCACGTCTACTATAAAGAGAACACATCACAAGAGCAAATACAGAGAGTTCACCCTAAGGTGCAAACCATTCATAAGCCTCAAGAATAGAAAGGCCTGATTAAACTTTGCCACAAAAACATCTAAAAATCCCAGCCCAGTTCTGGACAGCATCCTTTGAACACATGAAACAATGAAGTATGATGATTGCTTGGAATGGCTCATGATCCGAAGCATTCTACATCATCTGGACGGAGTGTGACGCCATGGGCATACATGGCTTCCAATGGCACTGGGTCACTACTGTTTATTTACATAACATACTGCAAAAGCAACCTTGGGCCTTTTTAAGGCAAAGAAGTGGAATATTCGGCAATGGCCGAGTCAAATCACCTGATCTCAACCCGATTGAGCATGCATTTCACTTGCTGAAGGCAAAACTAAAGGCAGAAAGACCCATGAGCAAACTGAAGACAGCTGTAGTAAAGGCCTGGCAAAGCAGAGCAAAGGAGGAAACCCAGAATTTCATGATTTTCGTGGGTTCCAGACTTCAGGCAGTCATTGCCTGCAAAGGATTCTCAACAAAGTATTAAAATATTATTTTTATTTATGATTGTTATTTTGTCTAATTACATTTGAGACCCTGAAAATAGGAGACTGTGTACAGTGCCTTGCAAAAGTATTCACCCCCCTTTGCATTTTTCATGTTTTGTTGACTCACAACCTGGAATTAAAATGGATTGTTTGAGGGTGTGCATCATTTCATTCACAGAACATGCCTACAACTGTGAAGTTGTGTTTTTTTTTTATATTGTAAATCAAACAACATTTAGGACAACATAACAGAAACTTCAGCGTGCAGAACTATACACCCCCTAAAGTCAGTACTGTGTCGTGCCACCTTTTGCGGCAATTACAGCTGCAAGTCGCTTTGGATAAGTCTCTATGAGCTTGCCACATTTAGCCCCTAGGATTTTTGCCTATTCCTCAAGGCAAAAGTGCTCCAGCTCCTTCATGTTGGATGGTTTCCGCTTGTGAACAGCAATCTTCAAGTCTGACCACAGATTCTCAGTTGGATTGAGATCTGGGCTTTGACTAGGCCATTCTAACACATTTAAATGTTTCCCCTTAAACCACTCGAGTGTTGCTTTAGCAGTATGCTTCGGGTCATTGTTCTGCTGGAAGGTGAACCTACGTCCCAGTCTCAAATCACAGGCAGACTGAAACAGGTTTTGCTCAAGAAGATCCCTGTAGTTAGCACCGTCAGTCTTTCCCTCAACTCAAATCAGTTTCCCATCCCTGCTGCTGAAAAACATCCCCACAGCATGATGCTGCCACCACCATGTTTCACTGTGGGGATGGTGTTCTCGGGGTAGTGGGATGTGTTGGCTTTGCGCCAGACATAGCGTTTTCCTTGGTGGCCGAAAAGTTCAATTTTAATCTCATCTTACCAGAGCACCTTCCTCCATACATTTGGGGAGTCGCCCACATGCCTTTTGGCAAACTCAAATAGTAACTTCTTATTTACATCACTAAGTAATGGCTTTTTTTCTGGCCACTCTTCCATAAAACCCTGCTCTGTGGAGTGTGCGGCTTATTGTGGTCACATGCACAGATACACCAGTATCTGCTGTGGAACTGTGCAGCTCCTTCAGGGTTACCTTTTGCCTCTGAGCTCCCTCTCTGATTAATGCCCTCCTTGCCTGGTCTGTGGGTTTTGGTGGGCGGCCCTCTCTTAGCAGGTTTGTTGTGGTACCATGTTCTTTCCAATTGATGATGATGGATTTGATGATGCTCCGGAGGATCATCAAAGATTTGGATATTTTTTTTATAACCCAACCTAGAATTGTACTCAACTTTGTCCCTGACTTGTTTGGAGAGCTCCTTGGTCTTCATGGTGTGAATACTCTTGCTTAGTGGTGTTGCAGCATCTGGGGCCTTTCAGAAAAGGGTGTGTTTATACTGACAGATCATGTGACACTTAGTGAAATGAAGTCCACCTGTGTGATATCTAATTATGTGATTTCTGAAGCTAATTGTTTGCACCAGAACTTTTGAGGGGCTTCATAGCAAAGGGGATGATTACATATGCACATGCCAATTTTCAGAATTTTATTTATAAGGATTCTTTTTTTATATATATTCTCATTTCACTTCACCAAATTAGACTATTTTGTGCAGATCCATCATAAAATTCAGATACATTACAACCTGTAGTTTTTGGGGTTTTTTTGTAACAAAAAAGGTAAAAAGCCAAGGGGGTTGAATACTTTTGCAAGGCACTATATAAACATGGTTGCAATTCCAAAATGTTTCATACAATATTTTTGTTCAACCCCTTGAATTAAAGCTGAAAGTCTTCAATTCAGTTGCATCTCCATTGTTTCATTTCAAATCCATTGTGTTGGCATACAGAACCAAAATTATGAAAATTGGGTCCATGTCCAAATATATATGGACATAACTGTATTTTTATTTATTGCTGTTGTTATAACTTGTATACAAATGTTTCCACAGTGCCAAAAACGCCTTGCGACAAAAGATCAGGGAAACCGGACACATCACCAGTAGCACCACGGGCAGCAACACAGCAGAAACAACAGACAATGAAGGTGAATCAGGCATTGCAAGTTCCAGCTGTGTCTCTCTACCCTTCTCGAAAGAAGGTGCCCGTCAAGGATCTCCCTCCCTTTGGTAAGTGGAAGAATTGGGTTATTGAGTTTCATATAGTGAAGTTTGGTGTATCCATCTACCCATAATAAGTTTCTTTCATTATATGGGTTTGGGAGTATGTTATTTCATTGGCAATATGGACAGTAGGTGTTCCTTGGACACTTACTGTCGTAGGAAAAAGACATTCTAAGTACAAAATGTTTCATGGACAATTGGGAAAGCATTCCTAGTTATGTTTTCTCACAAAGGCAATCAAAGTGAAGTTTAATCTAATAATAATATGATTGTGATCCAAATGGGGCTTGTCTGTAGCAATGCAGGTTATTTTTATTCTACACATATGAAGAAATTACTTTTCCTATGAATGTAACTGCTCACAAATATGGTCATAGGAAGTGTCAAGTATCTTTTTTAAATTTTGATTTCTTGTGTACAATTAAGTGTGGCTTAGCAAATAGCACAGGTGCAATATCCCCTGACTTTTCAATAATAGACAACAAACAAATATATAATATAATCTGTCTTTTTCAATTACAAATACTCAGCTACCAGGTATTTTCCCACTTGAAGTGGTCTGTAAGCATCATCTTTTCAGAACAATCTACTTTGTGTAACGTTGTTACTCTTCAGTTTCAATGCTTTTTTTATCTGCAAAGACCCCTTTTACTGTCTTTTAAAAGGCATGAACTCACCACAAGCGTTAAAGAAAATTCTTTCATTATCAGAAGAAGGAAACGTAGAACGACTGAAGAAAGCATCAGAGGACACTTTATCCAATGCTTCATCGCACCTCTCTTCCCCTCCCACATCTCCACAGAACTCGCCAAGAAAAGGTAATCTAAAGAAAACACTCACGCATTATGGGAAGTAAAAAGTGCTATACATAGGGCATACAATCAAGCAGGATGCAGAATTGTATAATTGTGCTATTTATGGCAACACCGAGCAGTGACTCATTCATTAAAGACCATTACATTCTCAGCACGATCTTATACTCTGATTCAAGACCAAATGGCTCTGATCATCAGTACAGCAATACCACTTAGTTTTCTGGGCTACATGTTTACGTTCCTTCACTTTCCATTTTGAGAAAGCCGAATGGTG
The DNA here is from genome assembly GCA_031769625.1 of Taudactylus pleione. Taxonomy (NCBI): domain Eukaryota; kingdom Metazoa; phylum Chordata; class Amphibia; order Anura; family Myobatrachidae; genus Taudactylus; species Taudactylus pleione. The sequence continues at coordinate 2,780,944 of JAUIMM010000169.1, read as the reverse complement.
CTGTCAGACTGGCTGGCTGTGTAGCCAGTGTACCATCACTGGTGCTTTAGGCTTTAAAGGTGTTACAATTTGAACTTTAATGACAGCAGTCTTGTCAAACAACCCAAGATATATATAGATAGATATAGATATATATATAATATTTATTTATTTTCATTTTTTTCACCATATGGTGTGCTACACTAAAGGGCTGTATAAAATAGTGTTGTGTGCCATAATCCATAGTAGCTGATGTTTTCTGATGTTAGGCAAGACTAATATTTGGGTAAATACAGCCTAGTGACAGTACTAAGAGCACCTGATAGTGTGGTGGTTGTCTTCTCTGCTTTTGAAGTTCTTCTTTCATGTTGCACAAAGGCCTCTCTGTATCATGATCAATTTCTTTTTTTACAGGTTACTCCCTAGCAGCAAGTGGCACTGTGGATAATTTCTCAGACTCTGGGCATAGTGAGATCTCCTCCAGATCCAGCATTGTCAGTAATTCCTCATATGATGGCATGCACTTGCATGATGATAGGCGACAGAGGCACTCAGTGAGCATTGTGGAGACAAATCTAGGTGTGGGGAGGACTGACAGAAGAGCCATGATTGACGCTGACTCTTGCTGCATAGGGTATGTGTCCGAATATTCCCAGTCCTTCCACATGTAGTATGTGCTTATTATTCATTGTCCATATTAATTTATCATATGAATGAAAACTATTCATATATTGTTTGTTAAAAAAAATTGTAATAAAACAAGAAGTAATTTACTCCTGTTTGTAAACCTTTATTTAAAAGAGACTGTCTTTCATTTTAATCTCACTTTCAATTTCCCAACTGTAAGATTATTTATAAGTGTTTTTATTTAAAAGTTTTGTATAAAAGTCAGTGGTAACATACAGTATCTATATGTCTTTACACATGTTTCTATTAATTATTCACATCTTAATACAGTATATAGAGAGCCAGTGTAGCTCTAATACTTATTACTTGATCCATTTCTTTTGACCCCTAAAGGCCAAGATTAATATACAGAAAACAGACCACACATTATATATACATAAAGTGTAAAAAACGCCATTTAGTTGGATTACAATACTGTGCCATCTAAACAGGCATTAACCTTTTACAAATATTCTACTGGCAACATCCTGTACAGACATCTGATGTTTACTATGCCTGTACAGGAATTGAGAAAGTCAGGGCCAGTTTAACCATGGGGCAGATAGAGCTACAGCTACATAAAAAATAGGCCCATCGTCATGACAGCATGATGATGACCATCTCCCAGTTGATCACACGGTCAGCCATAAACCATAATATTTCTATTTTGCTCACAAAATGATGCAATATTTCTGCGTCTAAATGTTTAGGGAGACAATGGGGCTGGTAGTGTAGGGGATATATACACACGCCCACATGGCACTGGCCACACCCACACAGCACTGATCACTGCTCCTCCCCTTCTCACAATAGTCCTATGATGATGTTTAGCCCCAGGCCCATTGGCCCTTGAACGTGCCCTGGAGGAGGTGATACATTGATATGCAGTTGTTGAGGAGGATAGAAGATGTAGAAACCTCTACAGGCTGTCCCTTATTACAAATATAGTCAATAACTGGATGATAGTGTTTATTGTACATTTCTTTTATAGCATAAATTTCTATCTTCCATCGTGTGGTGTTAGACACCACCTTTTCAAAACTGTCCTTGGTTGTAATACATTGTGGCACTACCAGAACTAGTTGCACAACTTGGGGAGTATCTGTGTTGTGCTTATTGTTGTTTTTGACCCTTCAAATCAGAGCTGAGGTTGTGAATAAGCAGTGCGTATAGAGACATTTATAGATTACCTAGAAGAAGTTGGATTTGTGTGTACAACTATATTGTTAACTAATGCCATTCTTTTTTTTTTTCTCGCTTCCAGCCACTACGCACATTCGGCAGAGAGCAGAGGCATATATGCTGGTGCCACAGTTCTGTCTTCTCCCAGCATGGAAGAGCTCTCACAGGACCAAGGAGACAGAGCTTCCCTAGATGCTGCAGACAGTGGACGAGGTAGCTGGACCTCTTGTTCAAGTGGGTCTCATGACAACATACAGACTATTCCGCACCAGAGAAGTTGGGAGACTCTCCCCTTTGGCCACGTTCATTTTGATAGCACAGCAGATGGGGCAGGTTTCTGGACGTCAATGAGTCATCCAGACCAGGTCACGTTTTCTGACCATAGCACAAAGTATGGCAGACACGGTCAAGGAAGAGAGACTTTAGATCAAGCACAGTCCAGAGCAAGTTGGGCATCGTCCACTGGTTATTGGGGTGAGGACTCTGAGGGGGACACTGGCACCATTAAGAGAAGAGGTGGAAAAGATGTGAGCCTCGAAGCAGAAACTAGCAGTATAACGTCACAGACTTCAGATGACTTAAAGCCTCTCCCTGTGCCCACACACATAGCTGTAACCGCAGCTTCATCAAAGGGTCTAATTGGTAAGAGCAGCTTGTTCTACTTGTTTTATCACACTAGTGAAACTACTCTAGTAGTAGTCAGATCAGTATATACAATAGCACTCCCATATATAATGTTACACCAAGATAAATGAAAACAGTATGGAGTCATAGTCTAGCAGTCTCTCCCCCTTACCAGTCTCTCTGGATGCAAACTTTATCTTGTGATGAATAGTATTTTTCTTTTCAATTCCATATGTTCTGCAGTTACATAGCATGAGAATGAACTAACAACAAAAAAAAACAAATATACGTTAGTAAATACTGTAATACACCTGACGCATGTGAGTAACCACCTCTTACTTGCTGTATTATAAAATAATAAGTGATAATACTACAATCCAGAACTGTGACCGCCACTCCAAAGCACAGGTGACATATTTTCCCAGTGAAGCGCTTTGTGATTGCACTAACCTGAAAGAAATGACCTAAGAGCATATATAACCCTGTCTCCTCCTTATGTGTAGTAATTCCACAATCCCAGGCACCTTCAGCTCTCCGTCATTGTATAGGGATCACTGTAATGTCTTCATGTTGTTGATTTCTGTTATGGAGATCTTAAGCAAAAGAGAGAGAACAGGAATAATGATCCTGGCATATTACCTTTTTATTAAACTGGTTTAAAACTGATAAAATATTTTAACATGCTAAAAGTACATCTCCTCTATAAAATCCCCTTTTGCGGGTGTAGCAAGTCTTCCTACCCTACACAACTGACAGTGTGTGCAGGGAGAGCGTTCTAAATGGAATTCCCAGGATACTCCATACAAGTCCCTCTTATGCCTCAATAGGAGCCTGCTTTCAGATCCCACACAATCCAACCCATGGTCTTTATCAAGGTGGTGGGGAACGGAGTAACCACCATTGTTTTTATAGTGCATTTGTCCAATTCGAACTCAGTCATCAACAAATGGATAGACAAAAAGAAAATTAAATAATTGCTTCTTTGGCTTATTAATGCAATATATACGCAGACATTCTCAAAGAGTTTTAGTCACTGTGAAAAGCACTGCTAAACTCTGTAGTGAGGAAAATGACTGGGTGCTCCTAATTATGTTGAAAGAATGGTTAATCACATTCCAGATAAACATCCCCATACCTGTAGTGTTACATGTAACCTTGCTTCAGATATGGAATGTATACTAAAAATGAGTGACCTATAATGTCGTAAAATAGTTTTCTGAAAGCATTTGTATTTATAAGCTTAGGTTTTTCTTTGTGCTGATCTAGAATACATTTCCAAAAATTACATTTCACAATTACTTGCTCCACAAAAGTATAGGGAAGATTTCCACACTTCAGTTAAGCGCCACTAAACGTAAATACCAGCCATTTTGAATATACGTAATACACATTGCAGTAGGAGAATTATAAATTCCCTGTTAAACTGCACAATTAAAATCAAACATGCAAATAGGAATATAAAGACGTCCACAAATATAATATAATTGTGTATTGTAAGATAAATTTTACCACAGTGCCTATTTGCAATATACTACAATGCATGGCAATCTTTTTATTACTGTGTGGTTGCATCAGTTTGATGTACACTGCTGTAATTGTACAGCTTGGTGTCTGCAAATTTGTTGTTTTTTTTTGTTGTTTTTTTTTTTTTTAGTAGCATGCATTATGCACGAATTATAATTTTTGATAAAATATTGTTTCTGTCTAAATGTTCGCTGCCTATAATTATTTTACATTTATTTTATATTATATGGGACCATTGAATACCCTTACGTACCCTACTATATGCCAAGGAGCGCCAATGACCTATTTAAGCAGATAGACTAGTGACGTTTATGATCAAAAACTACTAAAATCTACTCATTTACTAAGCTGAAACTTTAGAAGCCATGTGCTTCCATTCCCAGACTGATAAAATACATATCAGTCTGTAGTTAGAATTTATCAAGAATTACTAATTTATTTCTCTATATTGACATACTTGTCTTGTGTGCTCTGGCTTATGTATTTATATAATTATTTGCATTTTCAACATGAGCGGTATGTTTTTGGCTAGGTTAAGTTCTTATCTGAAAACCGAATCTTATTGGCTATCCGGGTAGCATGTGTTTTGGATAGCCAATGAGGTAAATCTAAACTTGTTCTAATTTGTCGAAATGAACAAAGTGAAACCGAACCGCTCATCTCCATTGTTTTGTTTTACAATTTTATTTTTCTTTGTTTTTCGTTTCTGTTTTGACAATAATTGTCTCTTATGGTAGTGTATTGTGTTACCACAGCACGGAAAGAAGGGCGCTACCGAGATCCACCACCAACACCTCCGGGATATGTAGGAATTCCCATAGCCGAGTTTGCTGAAGGACACCCCCAATTATCCAGGAAGCCCCCGGACTATAACGTAGCACTGCAGCGCTCCAGGATGATGGCACGGAGGAGTGACAGTGAAGGAGCACCGGCAACATCGCCACCATCACATAATCAGCCACCTAACAAGCCAGTTAACAAGCCCCAATGGCATAAACCAAATGAGTCGGATCCACGACTAGCTAAATATCAGGCACAAGGACTTACTGAAAAAGATGATGGTAAGTATTCTTGGGTTTAGTAATAATTACCTCTGAGTTGGGAGTTTAATTATTCTTTCTATAAATACAATTTGTGTTCTTGGGTTCTGCTGATGTAGTGTGAGATGTGACATCACAATAGGAAATATGACCTGAACAAGTGTTAATTTGAGCTTTGTAGTAGGAACTTTATATATGCAAATGTTGCGTGTAAGGAATTTACTGCGCATAGCCCAGTTCGTCTAGTATTTTTAATGTTGTTTTTTTTTTTTTTTTTGCATCAGATGATGAACAAGTATCTGCTGTATGAGGATGAGATGTTGTCCTGTTCTAGGATAAGCCACCTTAAAAAGGAGAGCACAAGAGAATGCCCCATATGATTGGAGCCTGTGGACCTGTTTCCCCCTCTGCCTTAAAGCAGCACCGGGCATCGTATATCCTTCTGTCCCACTCCCTGGCATGTAAAATACTGTGAAGACATCACCCTGGCACTTTTCGCCCTCCGCAAGCTGTGTTGCTTGAAATAGTCAGTGCAGGAACCTGCGATCTGATGGTAGCTGGCTGAACCTTGCACAGTATCATTCCAAACTTCCCAGTCATCACATCAGCAATGACAGACTTTGATTGCACTTCTTCATGCCTGAAGGGTGTCTTTCTTTTTTTTTTTTTTAAATCTGTTTTAACTCCTATACATAGCTTTGTCTACTGGTTGTAGGAAAGCTAGTCATGTGCTTATATCAGCCATTTTTAACTTAAGATGAGATTGCATTTCAATAGCCCCTGTACATGGATTTTGAGTTGGTTTTGTCTTGTTTACAATACTGTTTGTTACAATATGGCCCCTTTAATGCGTGAGCAGTCCTCGGCAGTAAAGAAGGCGCACGGTTTGAGTTCAGAGAGCTTATATGTTACATCAGGATATTTACAGTGTTATTTCACACCTAAGTTATGACTTATTTTTTTATGTTTATATAGAGATTTTTAATTGAAAAAAAGAACTGGATTATATTGAGTGATGGCAGCTTGGGACTCTCAACAAATGCTACTAGTTGTTAATACTGAGTGAACAGCAAGCTCTTTCATTGCCCATCTGAAAAAGCACCTCTTCAATGACCAGTGGCATTTTCTAGGACATCCCTAGCAACGCAGCACACTTATGTAGATGGAAAGCAGACTGAAATGCCATTGTGGGATACCGCAGAGAAGGCTAATGTGTAGCAATCATCTGCTCACAGCTGCTATGACTGAAATCACCATCCCTCTGCACAGACTCCGGATACCTGAAGGCTGCCAATCCGAGTAATACTCCTGTGTTGAGAAACTTGTGATCTTGGATTATTATGATTTTTTTCCATTTGAGCTGATCATATTGATCAGTGGTTAAGCATATATATATATATATATATATACAACTGTAAAGGAAACATGGAAACAAATTGCAGTGTTTTTTTCACTGTTTAAAACAACGTCAGTGCTTTATTTAATTATTCTCTCTCAATCCTGTTATCATGGCTTTTGTCTACCCTCTATATCACATTGTCAGTTATGCCTATGTAATTTTACATGTTATATGCATATATTTGCCAGCTTTTTTTATGTAGGCAGTGGACCTCGTGCACAGAGGCAGACAGAAGCCCAGCTCTATCACACATTGCACAAATGTTCTAAGCATCATATAATGGTAGAATATAGGACTGCTGATCTCAGTTCGCTCTGTGATGTCAAGTGCAGAATGTACAACTAACTGGTGATTTCATGATACTACTTGTACCTGTATGTCTTTTAGAAAGACATTGGTAGAGTCTGTATCCCTTTTGTATTTTTAATACAATAATTGTACATATTGGTTATATTTTTGTTGAAAATGGTAGAAATGTACTATGTTTATGCTTCTACATCCAGTTTGTATGAAGCTGGAGAATAAATAAATATAACAGTAGTATTTGGTGGCTGATTACTGTAATATACAAATAACATTTTGTACAAGGAGGATTTCAGTGCTCTTTCAGTCTCCTGTTACTATGTTCCTCCAGCTTTGTTTCTCCTTTTTTTGGTAAATGTACAATACGCATCAAGGCTGCTGTAAGCTTAGAAGAAATGTACACAATTACCCAGGAATTTAGAGTAACTTGTTAACCAAGTTAAAGGGCAGTCGTCCTATTCAGTCTTAAATAATCACCTGTATATGTATCATATTCCTCAGTCAAACCTCAATTGTATGATGTATTTAGACATTAAGGGGCCTATGTATCAAAGCTTGATGTGATATATATATCACCAACCAATCCGCTTCTAACTTACATTTTGCATGCTGTGTTTAATGATAGTTTGGAGCTGATTGGTTGGTGATAAATGTTTCACAATTTTATCTCACATCAAGCTCTGATACATATGCCCCTTAAGCCTTTATTTGTACATCAGAAGGGTATTTTGAAAGTTACCACGCAACCATAATTGATTCTTCCCCAACTTTACCTGAACTGATGTGCAGATTCCTCTATTATGGTGATGGGATCCCTGAGGAAGGCAACTTGTTACAACATGATTGGAAGAGGAGATGCAGTCCCCACCCTACATAAAGTTGGGAGACTAGAACTAAATATAAAATAAGTGACTTGCAGTGAAGGCTGTCATTGGGCTCATACACAGGGGTGATTTACAGAAGTCCATGCTGCAGAGTATTTTAACTCATTCAGGACATCTCAAGCAGGGAAGCTATAAAGGCTTTTAAGAAAATGGCTCATTAATCTAGGAGATATGCATCTAGCATACCCATGGGTCACCTTTCACATTATGAGCTGTCCTTTCTCTTTTGCCAGCATACTTGTCTCTTCCTTTAATTCCATTCCGTGCCCCCTGGTCTGCACCTTTTTCTCATGTCTGCCCCTTTGTCTATGTTTCTTGTCTTCGGTCTACTGCCCCTGTCTTGTCTGTCATCTCCTGCCTCTTTCTGCAATACTTGCTACCACTATGGCTCTTTAGCAGGCTTCCCTGTGCCTTATGTCTGCCACTACATCACTCTTGCAAGACTGACCCTTGTTTTTATTAAGTCTTTCAACTTTCATTATTATGAGTTTTTGCTAAAAGGAGTGGGGGACATGGAGAGAAACCCAAGAGGACCAAGTGGACAGTTTGCAATATAGTCCGTTTCACATTGATGACAGCTTGAGGGAACTGGATGTGAAAGGCATTTGTATCGCAAACATGATTTGCAGAGAAAACTTGTAAGGATATAAAAAATGCAGGCAGTGGGAAGCACAGAGATAGTCATTGCTTCACTGGAAATACGAACTAATGTGCAATGAAATACATCTTGTTATAGTGGGATATTTAACACTAAAACAAGACTGTTTCACATGTACGTTACATCGCTAATCTGTTGTGTTATGGGGACCTGCTGCTTCCACTATAAAACTGACTAGCTTTATAGTCGGGTTCCTGACTGTCATATCCCGGCGAGGGTGAAATGACCAGCGTCTAGATGTAGATGCCGCTAATTTCACAGACGCCGGGAGACCGGCGCCCGGCATCCTGATCGAAGGGATGCCGGGCGCCGCAAGTGGACAGCCGCGCGCGGGGGGGGGGGTGTTAGGTTTAGGGCTCTCGGGGGGGACTTAGGGTTAGGCCCCGACCCGGGAGGTTAGGGTTAGGCTAGGGGGAGGGAGGGTTAGGGTTGGGCACCCCCGGGGGGATTTAGGGTTAGGCACCCCTAAGGGAGGGTTAGGGGGTAGGTTAGTTAGTACTTACCTGGGGACGATGGGGATTTCCAGCGCTGTCGGGCTGCCGCTGCCTCTTCCTTTGTCGGCCTGACGCTGCCGGTATTCGAACTGCCGCCCATGCAGCCGGTGGTATTACATACCGATTCCATTTCACATGTACCTTTTAATGGATATGACAGTTAATCAGACCACATATCATAGTACATTGAGGGTAACTGGATACCTAAAGAAGCAGGAGGGCTGGTAGAGAAAAAGTAGTACAGTGTACCAGATATACATATACCAATCATGGTGCTTTATAGACCTGGGTCAGAGAGCGCTTCTTGAGTTTCCTGAATATAGAGCTCATTGTGAGGAAAGGATAAACAGGATACCTGTGATAAGCCTTCATTATACGGGACATGAAAAGAAGAGAGGGGAAAGGTATGTCGTCTCAGATGTAAGTATGCAAGAAATAGATGTCATGATTTAGATGGAAACCAACAGAGGTTTGGTCTCCTAATAATCTGTCTAGGGAGATCAAGTGGCTGCAAAGTTATTGGGAGTATTACGAAGTGTAGCATTGATGTGTTCCATTCAATTTGTTAGCTAAATACTATTGCAGTGAGTGGTTCAGTATGTTTCCAACTGTAAGCGATTTTACAATTTGCTGTGTTTAAAATGTGTCAAGCTTTTGTGTATGTTTAGGACACCTGCGTTACAGTTTAACAGGTGTACCGCCCCAATCAAACTCCCCAGGTGTTCGGTAGGGGTCTGGGTAATAAAGAGGATACTCGTGCAATGGAATATTAGTTATGGTATTAAATAGCTTTTGTATCTGTGCCCTAAGTTCTGTTATTTTAGAACATGTTCACCAAATGTGCATCATTGTGCTCCTATGATTGCAACATAAATCTGCAGTTTTTTTGGGGAACAAAAAGCGTGGAAGTGAGTTGTGACCCAATACTATTGGTAAAAGGCCTTAAATGAGTTTTGTTAATTTCTGAGCTTAAACTTTGCAAAGTTAGCACCAGTTTTGGAAGATTCCTTTGGATCCAGAGTCTCCCCTGTGTCCCTTTACCACACACTTTTTGCTGTTGATGATGATGTATCATCAGTTGATAAAGAGAAAATATTAGCTTTCAAGAAACTTGAACAGGACAATAGTAGATTTGCCTAATCTGTGAATATTACTGTGTGATAAAGAGAAATGAGAGTGAAGCTCTGGAATGGATTTTAAAGACGACATATCCAGAAGAAAGAGGATATGAGCTGTGATTAGTTCAATTGCTGAAATTGTGTTCTAGACCTGGAGTAAAAGTCAGGAGGTTCCATAGAGGGACTGCAAACAGATGCTGTGAGACCGCATTTGTAATTCTAGTCCCAAACGGACAATAAGAATAAACAGTGGGAATCAACCTCTTCTCTGATATGACTCCAAGTCCAGTTCATAATTGGGAGTATGGTGAAAAATTGGGTTTGTTTTTCATGATTTGGCCTAGGCCCTAACTTTCAGTGAACATACAATGACCTGCTGAAGAATTGTGTGCCCACGTTTTTGTGGCAATAGTTTAAGGAAGGCCATTGCACAAAGCAAGGTATATCAAAAATAGTTTGGTGTGGAATAACTTGATTGGCCTTCACAGAGCTCTAACCACAACCCCATCAAACATCTGTGGGATGAAATGGAATAGCAACTGCAAGTTTCGCTAAACCTCACTAAGTGCCTGATTCATAGGTGGAGGGAAATCCAACTGTGACTGCGATTCTGTACACAGCAGTTCTGTGATCATGTGCTAATGCCCCACCTAGGATCTGTACAGAGACTAACACTGTCTGCGGCTCTCTAATTTGCTACTTGCATACAAAGACACATCATCGGTCCTCTGTGCAACCCTATGGTTGGAAGTCATCTGCTGGAGCCTCTGCAAATACATACACAGACGCAGTCGCAGGCTGACACGCGCCCACGCAACAGTTGCATCATGCCTGCATTTGACTTGCCACCCCCCACCCCCGTTACCTCCCACAAACGGTCACTGACTGTCGCTCACAATACATCTAAGGGCCGTATTCAATTAGAAGTAAAAGGCTGTTTTCTGCGAAATTTTTTCGCCGATGATGTAATTTTCACAGATTTCATTTATCCCCGTATTCAATTTCAGCGTCTTTTCGCCGGTGCGAAAATGCAATGTAATAGCCGAAAAGTTTCGCCTATGAATACCCAGCGGAAAAAAGTGCAGAAATGGGGTTTTGGGGTGAAACGGTGTGGAAACCACCCTGTACTCTTTGTACACCCCCCTTGACGCAAAAAAAAAAGACCCACAAAAAAATAAACAAAGGACTCCCCAAAAAAGCACTTTGAAAAACTGGGCGAACAAAATCAAAGTGGGGCTACAAATTCAAAAACTAGTAAAATAGCCCTTGGGGGGTCTTCAGGTATGGGGGAGATGTTTTTTGGATTACAGGTGTTTGCTGACGGTGCGTTTTTGGTGCTTTTTAATGCTTGACTTTAACAACTTTAAAATATGCTTGCACCCATTTTCATGTACCCCAAATTTGATGGGAATACTTATTTCCCCCCCAAAAAGTAGCAAAATGCTATTCTTCACCACTTGCTGAAAGACGCTTAATAGCGCCTATTGAGACCATTTAAAACCCCCAAATACCTTTAGCAGGGTTATTCGGGGGTACCCATAGTAATCCCCCCATGTCAGTGCATCTTTTGGGGGAGGGGGGGGGTGATGTAAGGCTGATTTCCCCAAAACTGACAGAACTTTTAGCCGATTTCAGTTTCGTCGGGTCCCGTTTTTGCCGGTTTGGAATTGAATACGGGGATAAGCGGGGACGAGCGTAATGAATGGAAAGCCTCCTCAGAAGAGAGGGGGGGTGTTGCTTGTGGTTTTTGAATAAGATGCTTAACAAGCACATATATGTGTAATGTGCGGTTTGCATTTTGTATTCTACATAATTTACTTGGCAAAATGTGTAAACTTTGTATTATTTTTATTTAAGGGTTCACACATGCTGGGAAAATGTTTAAATGCATGAATACTAATAATGTATGAGCTTTGTAAGCAATTTATTGATGCATTTACCAATATAATCTATTATACTTTGTAGTAAAACGCATGAAAAAAATATAATATTTAAAACATGTATGTAGTGAGTGGTGGAATTTAGCGGGGTTAGTCACCTCCTAATGCTACATAAAGTCACTCCCTCTACCTCCCAGTCTTGTCTTCTCTGCTATTTAAAATGTCTTTTATTTAAAGAGGCTTACCTGTATAATAGGATCCACTTATGCTGGGCATACACGTGCAGATAAAATAGCTGTCAGACCGACAGACATTTTATCTGGCAGCATGCCAGCCGCAGATGTCGCCGGCATACACTGAGAGATTTCTCACAGTGTATTCGGCAGACATCTGCGCTCCGCCCCCGGGGGAGGAGACATTTCCCTGTTCCTTCCATGGGAAGCAACACAGGAAACGTCTTCTGTCGGCCGTGGCTGGGCATACACTGCCCGATGCAGCTGACAGTTTAACCTCTTAAATATCCCATCGGACAGGCATGCTGGACAATCCGGCATGCCCAACCAAGCAATATTTAACACTCGGTTGCCCGCACACAAGCTACAATAATTGTAGCGTGTATGGCCAGCTTTACCAAGAGGAAGTGAAGTTTCTTTCCTGAAGCTCCATGGTATGATACAGTGGTACTACTGGGGAATTATGCAGTGCCAGCCCCTTGCACTTGCATTAACTGTAGGTGTGTGAGGTCACTGTGGCCTGAGATTTAAAGTGCAGGCCCCCTTTACATTTTCCTTCTTTTAATACTGTGGTCTAGAGTTGTCAAATCTTTAGTGGCCGCACTGGAGAAGAAACTGTCCAAAGGTTAAGCCCCAAGAGGGTTTTTTTTCTTAGTCTCTTCCTGTGGGCAGTCTGGTCAACTTTGCATCTGTGCAGATCCTCTAATACTACAGAACCCCTGAATAAAACTAGGTCTCCTCTGAACCAATAGAAAAGTCGGCAGAAAACCCACTTTTCTACTTCAGGGTCCATAGGGTATCCACAGGATACCTTGGGGTATAGGTGTGACGTCAGTCGCAGGGCACCAAAGAGTTAAGCTTTCAGCCTCCCAGGATGCACTAGGTCCCCCTCCTATACCCCGCCCCCGAGCCAAGGCACCTCAGTTTAGTTTGGTGCCCGGCCGGAGTCGGGTGCACCTGTTGGAGTGGGGGCTAGAAGAGCCCCTGAAGCTTATTCTTCATGCAGCTGTGGCTGCACAACTGGATGAACAGCATGGACAGTCAGTCCTGACGTCCATGCTGTCTTCCCTACACCCCGCCGGTACCAGAACGCCGGTACTGATCCGGGGATGCTGGTGGGCGTCTGGGGTCACAGCTAGCGGTGACCCCAGATGCTCCGGACCATGGCCGGATTCAAGGGGGACTGAGGTAAGCAGCGGGGTCCCGCGGTGGGTCCCCGCTGATCACATGGTCCTAAGTCCCCAGGCAGGGGGCTCCCTGGGGGACTGGCTGCAGCGTGGAGCCAGGCGACCAACCTGCGCTTCCACTACCCCCTGGGACAGCGGACCGCAGCAGAGCGGTAGCGCTGCGGCGTCCCAGGGGTTAAATGCATGCCAGGGGAGCGCGCCTTCCCTGTCTCACAGCCGGCGCCTCCCCCGCTGCACACAGCCCTCTCTGCATGCTGCCGACTGGTCCTGTGGCAGCGCTCCTCCCCCAGGCCAGCCTCCTCTCTGCTCCTCGGCGGCCATCTTCTCCAGAACGCATGGTGAACGCTGCTGGAAGCGCTGGAAGGAAGCATCGTGGTCTGGGTCCCCCCGCATACCTCTCCTCCGCTGTGGTCAGGTCTGTGTATGCAGCGCTGTGTCCTACCAGGCCCTGTGTCTGTGTAGTTGAGTGATCAGCGCTGTTAGTGCAGGAATTGTTATTTTTCTGCATTGTATGTGACTGTGCTAGCGCTGCTGCCTGTAATCTTTTCTTCTCTAAACTGTCAGCTTTATTACTGTCCATGTTCTTTCTGCTAAAGCCCTTGCGGTGCGGTGCTGCAGGGTGGTCTCTCGCCTATTTAATACTTAATTGGTGAGAGAGGTCACATACGTGGTGCCATCATGTCTGAAAGTGATTTTCCCCTCCGGCTACAGTGTACCACGTGCAAAGTACCGTTAGCGGAGGGGGAGGGTAGCGCGGAGGGCCTTTGCCGGCAGTGTTTGTCCATGGCGCGGCCTATTACGGTTACAGCACCGGTACAGGAGCCGCCCTGGGCTTGTTTCGCTCAGGCGTTAACAGCTTTAGTGGGCCAGTTAGCTCCGCAGCCCGCGTTTACTCCGATGGGTTTGTCCCAGCAGTCTGTGGTGTCGTCACCCATGCAGGGGTTCCCACGACAATTGGTGGTACCCCACAGTCTCCCTATTTCCCCGCTCCCGGGTTCTCAGGAGCCAGCGTGGGTTAACTCCCTGACGAGTTCTGTACAGCACTTGTCGGATGTGTTGCAAGGGGAGTCTGTGATGCGGTCTCATAAAAGGCCGGTGGCGTCTCTGTCCGCTCCTTATGAGGATGACGAAGGGACGTCTGATGATGGGGAGATTCTAGATTCTTACGATCAGGAACCTCTCCATACTAAGGACGCTGATGCTAAGTCCAAAGTATATATTCCTGGACTTATTCGGGCGGTCCGCACAGCCTTGGTGATTGAGGACGAAGTTCCCCCAGCGGCTAAATCTAAGTATGCCTTTTTCAAAGATGTGAAGGGCGATGCCACAGTCTTTCCTCTTTCGGGTCAGTTGGTGGACCATTTAGAGGAGGCGTGGAAACAACCTGGCAAAAGATACCAGCCGCAGAGACGCCTGGCGGTGGCTTATCCGTTCGCGGATAATTATTTTGCGAAGTGGGAATCCCCTCCACAGGTGGATTCTCACGTGACCCGTCTTGTCCGTAGTGCCACATTGCCGATGCCATCCATGTCCTCCCTTAAGGATGCTACGGACCGCAAGGTAGAAATCTGCCTGAAGTCCGCTTATTCCCTTGCAGGGGGGGCAGCACGGCCGGCTATGGCCATTTGCTGGGTTGCCAGAGCGATGGAGCGCTGGGCGGATTCATTAGAGGCTTCTTTTGAATCCGACTGTCCGGCCGATCAGGCGGAGTTGATTGGCAATCTCCGTGATTCGGCCACCTACATCAACGAGGCGGCTCTAGACATTAGTACTCTGGTGTCTAGAATTTCTTCAGCAGCGGTAGCTGCTCGTCGCACCTTGTGGCTGCGATCCTGGAAGGCGGACGCAGATTCCAAGAAAGGTCTGGAAGCGTTGCCGTTTACCGGAGAAGTTCTCTTCGGTCCGGATCTGGATAAGATTGTGGCCACGCTGGCGGCAGCCAAATCTGCCTGTCTCCCGTCGGCCGCTGCTCCTTCTGGTTCGGGACCATCGTCCTTTCGGTCATCTAGGGCCCAGGGCAGGCCCAAACCACAGTCGTTTCCTCGACAGGCTGGCCCTAAGAAATCGGTCAAGCCCCGGAAGCAGGCATGGAGTACCAGACGTCCGGCCCCCAAGCCAGATGACAAGCCTGCGGCCTGACGGTCCGGGCCTCCCTTTGGGGGATCCCAGGGTGGGAGGCCGCCTGCTACAGTTCGCCCAGTGTTGGTCGACCACTACGACAGACACTTGGGTTCTGGAGGTGGTTTCCCACGGATACGCCCTCTCCTTCCGGCACAGACCCCCGGCTCGCTTCTTCACCACGGGTCTCCCATCAGACCGGAACAAGGCTACGGAGCTGCGGAAGGTATTGCACACTATGCTCCAGGCTGGAGTTATAGTGGCGGTTCCATTCTCCCAGAGGGGCCAGGGTTTCTATTCAAATCTATTTTTGGTACAGAAACCCAATGGGTCATATCGTCCGATTCTCAACCTCAAAGCACTCAACAAGTCTTTGAGGGTCCCGAAGTTTCGGATGGAGACCCTACGGTCCATCATTCTGGCGCTGGAACCTGGGGACTACTTGGTGTCATTGGACATACAGGACGCTTACCTGCATGTCCCTATTCTTTGGCGCCATCAACAGTTCCTCAGGTTTGCAATCCGCAGCGACCACTTCCAGTTTCGGGCGTTACCTTTTGGCCTGGCAACAGCACCACGTGTTTTCACCAAGGTGATGGCGGTCATGGCGGCTTCTCTGCGGCTGCAGGGAGTCCGCATGTTGCCGTATTTGGACGACCTGTTATTGGTGGCAGGATCTCCAGAGCTCCTGTTACGCCACTTGGACCTGACCATTGCACTGCTGCAACGGCACGGCTGGTTAATCAACTGGCAGAAGTCCACTCTAATCCCGCCTCGGAGGATTCTGCATCTTGGAGCCTTATTGGACTCGGGACAGCAAAGGATCTTCGTGACGGAGGACAAGATCTCTGCTTTACAGTCAAGGGTGCGCAGTTGTCTGCACAGCCGCCGGGTGTCCTTACACTCGGCGATGAGGTTACTGGGCTCCATGGTGTCGGTGTTAGACATGGTGGAATACGCCCAGTTTCACTCCAGACCTCTGCAGCACCTGATCCTGTCCAAGTGGAACGGGCTGACTCAGTCTCTGAAGTCCCAGACGATTGTGCTCACCCAGGAGGTTCGCCTGTCCCTTACGTGGTGGTTACAGACGACCCACCTCAACAAGGGACGTCCGTTCTGGGTTCCAAATTGGGTCCTGTTGACAACGGACGCCAGTCTTCGGGGCTGGGGAGCAGTTTCGGGTCCACACTTGTTCCAGGGCAGGTGGACGCCGACAGAAGCAGAGCTTCCAATAAATATCTTGGAACTCCGTGCGGTCTTCAATGCTCTCCAGCAGGCACAGCGGTTTCTCCAGGGTCGCCCGGTGCAGGTCCAGTCGGACAACGCTACCACCGTGGCCTACATAAACAGGCAAGGAGGAACTCGCAGTCGGGCGGCTCTCGTAGAGGTCTCTCGGATCCTGGTTTGGGCGGAGCGCAATCTTCCGGCCATATCAGCGGTCTTCATCCCGGGAGTGCTCAATTGGGAGGCGGACTTTCTAAGTCGCCAGGACGTTCATCCGGGGGAATGGTCCCTGCACCCGGACGTTTTTCAACTACTGGTGGACAGGTGGGGTCTTCCAGAAATCGACCTCATGGCGTCCCGGCACAACAACAAGTTGCCGGTGTACGGGTCTCGCACAAGAGACGAAGGGGCGTCTCTGGTGGATGCTCTGTCCGTCCGGTGGACGTTCCGGTTCGCATACCTGTTCCCTCCGGTCTCCCTTCTTCCACGGGTAATCCGGAAATTCAAACAGGAAGGAGGGACGCTCCTGTTGATAGCTCCCGCGTGGCCCAGACGGCACTGGTTCTCAGACCTTCAGGGTCTGTCCGTGGACATTCCTCTGCGGTTGCCGCTACGACCGGACCTTCTGTCTCAGGGTCCTTGCCTTCACCCGGACCTGACTCGGCTGTCTTTGACGGCGTGGCTGTTGAGACGGCCATGCTGAGGTCCCGGGGGTTTTCCAGCTCTGTGGTGCGGACCATGTTACGAGCTCGGAAACCGTCTTCCGCGAGGATATACCATCGCGTGTGGCATACGTTCTTCCAGTGGTGTCGACCGAGAGGTTATGCACCGCGGGAGTTTCGTCTGTCTCGGATTCTCGCCTTCCTGCAAGCGGGACTAGATCATGGGCTTCGCCTTGCTTCTTTGAAGGTACAGGTTTCGGCCCTATCTGTCTGGTTTCACCGTAGGATTGCTACAATCCCGGATGTGCGCACCTTTATGCAGGGTGTTCTCCGCATTCAGCCGCCCTTTGTTCCACCTGTGGCGCCTTGGGATTTGGCTGTGGTCCTGAGGGCTCTCCAAGGACCGCCGTTTGAACCACTGGGCTCAGTGGATCTTAAATGGCTAACAGCTAAGACTGTTTTCCTTCTGGCCATTGCTTCGGCCAGACGTGTTTCTGAGTTAGGGGCTCTTTCTTGTAGACCCCCTTTCTTGGTTTTTTATGGGAACAGGGCAGTGCTCCGCACTCGGCCCGAGTTTCTTCCCAAAGTTGTTTCCCAGTTTCATATTAACGAGGAAATAGTTGTTCCGGCCTTTAACTCACCGGGCCTTTCCGTGGGTGAGGCCTCTTTGGATGTTGTGCGGGCCTTAAGGACTTATGTTGACCGCACTTCTTCGTTTAGGAAGTCGGACGCTTTGTTTGTCCTCTTTGGCTTCCGTAAAAAGGGTTGGCCTGCTTCAAAGCAAACTTTGGCAGCCTGGATCCGTATGGCTATTTCTGAAGCTTATCTTCATGAAGGCCTACCGGTCCCTCCTTCTCTGAAGGCTCATTCCACTAGGTCTGTGGGTCCTTCGAGGGCAGCTCGACGTGGTGCCTCGGCAGTTCAGATCTGCAAGGCTGCTACGTGGTCTTCTGTCCATACCTTCGTGAGGTATTACAGGTTTGACACCTTCGCCTCTCAGGATGCTTCCTTCGGGCGGCGGATTCTCCTTTCTGCACAGGAGCGTCCCCACCCTTAAAGGATACTGCTTTGGGACATCCCCAAGGTATCCTGTGGATACCCTATGGACCCTGAAGTAGAAAATATGAGATATGGTAAGAACTTACCCTTGTTATCTCTATTTCTACGAAGTCCATAGGGTTCCACAGGACTCCCGCCCTGTCGCACCTGTGCTGCAGATGGGCTTTGCTCTGGTCACCGGTTTTCCGTCTCCCTCTGGTGAGAATGTGATTCTTGTATGTGTCCAGATCTTTGTTCTCTCTCTTCCTTCTCCTCCTATGGCTTGGTAACTAACTGAGGTGCCTTGGCTCGGGGGCGGGGTATAGGAGGGGGACCTAGTGCATCCTGGGAGGCTGAAAGCTTAACTCTTTGGTGCCCTGCGACTGACGTCACACCTATACCCCAAGGTATCCTGTGGAACCCTATGGACTTCGTAGAAATAGAGATAACAAGGGTAAGTTCTTACCATATCTCATATTTTTGGGCATCCTGTGACTATCCTCTCTCAGCAGTATAGGTGAATAAGAACCACCACATCCACAGACAGGAAGTAGTTACCAAGTGACAATAATGCTGTCGATAGCATTATGTTGATGACACTGTTCGTAATGAACATGGTTGTAATGTTATTGAACGCATTTTAACCATGTTGGAAATTTAGCTTTAAACATGACCATAAAGCATCATGTCTAACGTTATTATGCCAACACAGTTAAAATGCTTTAAATAACATTCCAACTGCCTAAACACAATGCTGCTGAAATTTTGACTGTCAACTATTTATATGTATCCCCCCACATTCGGTGAAATGTGGGCAGACATCTTAACTAGAGAATTTTCGGCAGATGGTGGCATACAAGATTCCCAGGCAAGCTTAGATGCAGTGGAAGGTTGCTCAGAAGGCTATTTGTTTACAGCAATCCAGGTCTGACATCTGATAATTCAGATGTTGAATCAGAACAATTTCCAGAAGAGGTTAATTTAAAAACAGACCTAGTAGACCTCTTTATCATAGTCAATTATCATGGAATTTAATGAAGTGGGTTAAATATAGCTACTACAGAATATATTTATTTTGGTTACAAAGAAAGTTAATCTAAGCATTCCATTATAAACCGTGATAGATATAGTCATTGGGAAGGGGGTGTCATGACAATAGTTACAGTGCATCTGGAGAGTATTCACAACGCTTCACTTTTTCCACATTTTTGTGATGTTATAGCCTTATTCCAAAATGGAATTAATTCACTTTTGTCCTCAAAATTCTACACACAATACCCCATAATGACAACGTGTAAAAAGTTTATTTGAGAATTTTGCAAATGTAATGGTCGGGAGTGGTAGGGATTAGGGGGTCTGTACTCGCTGGAACCCTGGCACATCAGATGACTTCATTGGAGACTGCCTCTGAAGATGCTGTTGCCATTGGGACCAAGTAAGACACCGATAGACCACAAGGGATGGTTTGTCGACCGTTCAGCAGTGTAGAATGATGTATGTCTTCACGCTAAGCGTGCTGATATTCTCATATTGATATTATGAATGTCGACTGAGTATACCACACCCCTTCCAAGGCCTTCACGACGGTTGGCTATGCTCTGTAGTTACTAGTATACCAGTGAGTGATTGTCAGGGCTCATCAAAGAGAGACAGATTTCTATTTCAGGATATTCATTAGACAAAAAAAACGTCCAGGGATATTGAATAGTTTTAGATTTACAAAACCTCAACAGGTATATAAGATCTACCCTGAACACTGTGGTGGTGGCATACCCCAGAACTGTCCCACCATGCTCTCCGCTGGCTGCAGTGTCCCTCGGGGGTGTAGGGAGGGGGGAGTACATCGGAAGCAGATGGTTAGCAACCATTGATATTCACGCAGCCATCGGATGCAAATTGACGATATTGGTCACACGGAAGTGGTGTCTGCAGCTCAGCTAATGTGCACATGCGCAAAGCACAGAATGCTCCTCTGCATGTTCACAGTATAACCATTGAATGGTTGCGTTGCGAGGGCTAGTCACTATCTCATCGCTGGATTTTGAAGCCCAGCACCCATTCGATGCAGGGCTTCACGTCCATCCCTAGAATAAATGCTATGTTCATGGCATCTTCACAGTGCAGGGGAGGGCCTGGGAGCAGCCCAGCATCTCTGGGAGTGCTGGGCACGGCCCCAAAGTGATGGAAAGAGTATAGCTGTAGAGGGGCACATTGGGGCAGTGAGAGGAGACTGCTGCAGCCAGCAGTAGTGGGTACACCAGTGTGGGTGGTCACTGACCCGAGCCTCCCCCCCCCCCTTTCCTCCCTTGGTGTCCCTGCATGAGACCACACTCCCTTTCACATGTTAGTCATCCCACGAATATAAAAATGTTGGAAGGTATGCTCTTACGACCATCATTAGTCTCTGAAGCATCTTAGAGTTCTGATTCCTTATGCTTAGAGTAGGGATGGACATCGGAAGCCTGCCATCGCATCACAACAATTCGATAGTATAACCATCGCGATGAATATATTAACATCAAAAAGACATGGGGCCTACCAGCACCCCACCCATGTCATTGTGCCCAGCACTCTTTGAGATGACCCAGGCTCCCCCTACACTGAGAATAGATGCTTGCGCACAGCAGCTATTCTCCTGCTGCTCACCCGCTACAGCAGGGTGTGCTCCGCCTCCCATAGCCAGCCATCGGAAAGCTGCATCCGATTGCCAGCAACCATCAAATTCCCGTTATTCGATGGAAAAAGCATTTCCATCGAATAGGAAACACTGATGGTTGCTAACGGCTGGTTCTAGACATTGTGGAGCTCAGGGCAAAAGTTCCCAGTTACGCCCCCCCCCCCCCAAATAAATACAGAAATGACTTCTTTCATATGGCTTTCCTCTATGTGCCCGCTTCTGCAAAGGGGACATGGCCTTGCGGAACATCCCCAATTCATCACACTGTGGGGCGTGCCCAGCACTTATGAAGGTGCTGGGTTTCCCCCAAGCTTTCCCCTCGTTGCAAATAATTGCCATGTGCAGTACTGCGCCTTACACAGTATGTCTTACACAGCACATCCCAATTCCAGACCCCATTCATCCTTTTACTATTTGGGAGCACACTTCCCAATTCCAGACCCCATTCATCCTTTTACTATTTGGGAGCACACTTCCCAATTCCAGACCCCATTCACCCTTTTACTATTTGGACTTGCTGTTCCATCCACAGAGTTGAAACATCGCAGCGCTAACATCCTTCTAGCCTGCCATAGACTGATTCAGTCACGTGATGCCCACAGCATCACCTGATGCGGAAGTAGCAGCACGAGGACGGAGATCAGACACGCCAGCCACACAGCCGGAGAACGCCCTGCAGGAAGCATGGACAAGAGGACAGGTCTGGGAGGGATCCAGCCAAGTCAGGCGGCGAGTGAGAGGTGAGGCATCTGAAGTGGAGGGGCTAGCCTGGTTGAGACCAGCGAGGGTCGCAGACCGGCTCTCCCCTCCCCACAGACGGCAGCGACAGGCTACACACTGTGACCCCGGTGTCTCCTCTCTCACCAGAGGACACCTGGGTCTGGATCTAGCTCTGACCTACTGGTCCAGACACCTAGCCCCACGGCCCCAGTGGTCTCCCACCTGCACTGAAGACCACCCGGGCACCAACCCATCCAGCCACCCAGTGACTATATTCACTCAGACAACAGCGGGACGCCGCGTTGTCTATAAGACATGTGATATTTCATCTCTCATCCTGCCTACTGCATATATACTCTGCATAGACCTTCATGCAATCATGTGCAGTTTTTAAATGTATGTGATATTTCATCTCTTGCATAGAATTGTTTTTACATGTATAGTCTATATTGTTCAGTGAAGCATAGTTTATGGTATATATCTGGCCTGGCTTTTGCTCCAACTCAGAGCAAGTTATCTCCTTTGATCAGCAGAGCAATTGAGTCAGTTGTAGCTTGTCTTAATCAAAGGATACCACTCCTTTATATTCAGTCTAGGGGCAGCTGGGGCTGTTTGCAGCTGGGGTTAAAAGCACAAAGTGTTAAAGGCACAAAGTGTGATTACATAACAGTTAATCAAACAGTTACCCAAACATTGACCAACATCTAAGGTAATTTCAGATTAAGAAACTGATTGCTTTAAAATTTGTCTAAAAATAACAAACCTAAAACTCACCATGTACTACACATTTCTTTTTATCAACTCTCTCCTTTGTATTTTCTCTAAGGATATAACATCCCTAACTTTCCCTGCATCTCACCTCTCTGGGCACACTGCCGCCCTAGTCACTCACCAAATTAATGAGCTTTCTTTTCATCAAAAATTGACAATTACAGCCTCATTGTGTCACTATAAAAAACTTTTACACACCTACAACTATATCTACTTCTCCATCCTTCTGCTTTTATTATCTGGTGACATATCACCAAATCCAGGCCCCTCACACATACAGCGGATTTACTATGGAATATATATCCTGCAAACCTCACATGTCTCCCATCACCCTCCCAATCAATAAATGTGCCTTATAGAATTCACACTTGATCACAACTTATTATTATTACATCTGAACATCTCTTTACAATAACTGCTTTCACCAATTTCGACATTTACCTGAGACTGCTGGTTCACACGTTAACCACACTCTCTAAATAGCCCCACATGAAGTGGCTTCTGCCACCCGTCAGACTTCACGTAAACTGATATAACAGCCATGGCTCTCCACAAACACCTACAAAAACTGCCTCTTAAAGTAGAATGTCAGTGGCGTAAATCTTAATTCAAACGACTTCCACACATACTGTAAAATAGGAATCCAGCCATCTGTCATCCTAACCCTCTGTCCCACGGTCACTGTCTACCCCATCTGTGTCACCCCTGTCTGTCTGCCCATCCCCTTTAGAATGTAAGCTCTCACGAGCAGGGCCCTCTATCCTCTTGTGCTTATCCTTTCTTTTCTTATACTATCTGCTCTATACTCAAAAGCACCTAACCCGTGACTTTTGCCATCCTGCTTCTGTTGCAGCAGTGTTTATATACCATGTACTTGTCTTGTAGTGTCTTAAACTGTATGACACTGTTTTCTTGTTCTGTTCAACTGTTTATGTACTATGTTTCTGTACTATGTAAGGCGCTGCGGAACCCTTGTGGCGCCATATAAATAAAGGATAATAATAATAATAATAAGAGACAGTCCCATCCACACAAACCTCCCATTTATCTTGCGGACAGCAAGCCCATCCACAGGCATACATTTCTTACCCACCCTGGGAGAATTAACAGCCAAGCTCCATTTTTATTCATGCATGCTATTTATTAGTGTCATATACAATAAATTAAATTTTTTTTGACTACATTATACACTTGCTTTTCAGTCATTTTGCATAGAGGGATAGTGCGCTGAATACATTGTGTTTGTTGTTTACCTGCTATCGAGGTAGGGCAGACACCCCCCCCCCCATTCAGCAGCACATCCCACCTCACAGTTGTAACTCCAGTGCGCAGTGTTTTACTTGTTGTATATTACACAGTAATGCCCTTTCTAACACATTATGCCACATGCAGTAATGCCCTTTATAACACATTATGCCACACGCAGTAATGCCCTGTATAACACATTATGACACAAGAGGAATGCCCTTTATAACACATTATGCCACACGCAGTAATGGCCTTTATAACACATTATGCCACACGCAGTAATGGCCTTTATAACACATGCCACACGCAGCAATGCCCTGTATAATACCTTGTGCCGCACACAGTAATTCCCTTTATAATACATTATCCCCAATTCAAATTACACCGCACAGTAGTCCCTTATTCATGTTATGTCACACACTGGTGCCCCTTTTACACAATGCCCAAATTAGTGCCCCTTATACACAATGCCCACAGTAGTAGTGCCCCTTATACAATGCCCACAGCAGTGGTGCCCCTTACACAATAACCCCCCCATGTAGTGCCCGCAGTGGTAATGCCCCATTGGTATTGCCCACAGTGTTAATGCCCCACAGTAGTAGTGCCCCCATTGGTAATGTCCCCTATAGTAGTGCCCTCATTGGTAATGCCCCCTATAATAGTGCCCACAGTTGTAATGCCCACATTAGTAGTGCCCCCAGTAGTAATGCCCCCTATAGTAATGCCCAAAGTAGTAATGCCCCCTATAGTAGTGCCCACAGTTGTAATGCCCCCTATAGTAGTGCCCACAGTAGGAATGCCCCCTAGAGTAATGCCCAAAGTAGTAATGCCCCCTATAGTAGTGCCCACAGTAGGAATGCCCCATATAGTAGTGCCCAAAGTAGTAATGCCCCCTATAGTAGTGCCCACAGTTGTAATGCCCCCATTAGTAGTGCCCTCTATAGTGACTCCAGTAGTAATGCCCCATTAGTAGTGCCCCCAGTAGTAATGCCTCCATTAGTAGTGCCCCTATAGTATAGTAGTGCCTCCAGTTGGAACGCCCCCATTAGTAGTGTCCACTGAAGTAATGCCCCCTAAAGTAATTCTCTCAGGTGTGAGCTCTGGCTCCTCGGATCTATGGGAGAGACGTCATGATGTTCCTCCCATAGTGCTCTCTGCGGAAGCCGGAGCTCAGGAGTGAGCTTCGGCTGCCGCTGCAGGGAGGGGGCTGGGTGCCCGCTGATAACAAATTATAGCATGCACCCGTCAAATGGAGCCTCCCTGCGGCGGCTAGCGTGCGGGGGGGGGTGACCGACGCTTTTCATTTTTCCTGGGGACTCAGTGGCCTCTCTAGGGGCCAGCGCTCCGGGTGACGGCCCTGGTGGCCCGTCCCTAGATCTGCCACTGGTTGCTAACCATCGGCTTCCGATGTCTATCCCTAGCTTGGAGAAGAAGGACAGGGCTGAGAAAAGATAGGTGAATTGTAGTCACTGTACAGCAAAGGTTGTTAATGCAAGTAAAGCTGGACATAGGTGCCTACAGTATGTGTCTGTCAGGAGAGCCTCTATTGCGGCTGCTTGGAGGCTGGAGCAAGATGCCTGCAGATGATTCTAATCATCAGCACAGATCTTGCTACTTTTAAAAGTTTGAAAATAAATATTTAAAAAAAAAAATTCCATGGCTGTTTATTTAATGTATTGGTGAATTACACTGTAGCAATTCAAAGTGGTCATACCCTAGTGTAGGTGGTTGTGGACTACAG
Source organism: Taudactylus pleione (assembly GCA_031769625.1). Classification (NCBI taxonomy): domain Eukaryota; kingdom Metazoa; phylum Chordata; class Amphibia; order Anura; family Myobatrachidae; genus Taudactylus; species Taudactylus pleione. The sequence continues at coordinate 2,755,574 of JAUIMM010000169.1, read as the reverse complement.
ATCCCTGCAGGCCTAGTCCTAGAAGTGCTGGCATCATCTGACATCAGTGGATTTGGTGAAACTTGTGCGCTATAAAGCATCAGGTTTCTGAAACCGTTTGGGCTGGTAGGGGTTCATGGGACCATTAAATAAAAATAATCTATTATCTATCCTTTATCACTTTATTACCTCAATACCTATTACTGGATTATATATTTTATTTTGCTGCTTACCCAGTTCAAGTTGCCAAATGTTGAATGGGCCGCAGAAGACTAATCACTGGATACTGTAACATATTTATGTGAAACTCCAGTGATGCATCTTTAGTGACATCTAGTGTCTAATATGAGGAATAACATTTTTGGTATAATTTTCCACTTAGTGCAAGAAAAATAAAGAACTATGTTAAAATACTAAGATATACGGAATTTGTTTTCCCAAGTTTGGTCATAATAAATGCTGTCAATTGACAAGCATGCTGTTTCACAAGTTCAGGTTGTTTCATGTGCCTTCATTTTAGACACACAATACTTGGGAATCTTTGTGGCTTTATAAGCACAATGATTGTTGAAGGACAATGCTCTTTCAAATATTTCCTCACCAAATTCCCTGGTATACTTAGTTTGCTATTATCCCATTAATCAGTGCTGTGCCGTTTACCACACCTTCTGGTGACAGTCACTCCCAAATAATGTAAACTTGTTTTCATCACCAAGACTCTTACTTTGGAAACATTGCCTTTAGCATACACCAGTCCAGCTATTTTACTTTTGTTTACTTATTTATTTTAATGTCTATGCCATCGGGCAGAAACTTTGTCTATGTAGCATGTATTTCTTGTCAGTGTTTATTTTTCTTAAGCATTTTATTTAGTGATTTAAAATAATACTTAATTACTGTATTTATAACATACAAATAATATATAGTTACACAACAATCATGTAACACAAAATGGGCCTGATGCTAAGTTGAATGTAATGTCCCCACATTATATGTGGGGACATTACACCAGTGTACATATTTGTATGTATCTTTGTGGTGCACCCACAGTCTATACTTACACTTTACTATTCACCATCTTCATCTGTGTTCATTTGTGCAATCTTATATCTGGTGCAAATAATGCGCTTTTTTTTGTATATAATTTTCTTGGTATTTACGCTTCCGTCTGACTTTGCACAGCCCAACAAATCTTTCAATGACTCCTCTCTAAACATTGGCTAAGTGAAAACGATCAATTACACGCCATCAGTCACAAGTGGAGATGCGGGTGAGAAGTGTACAACTGCATCACCCATACTTGTGTACACTTCATTCTGGAGCATTCACATTAAAAATCATGCAAGAGCCATTTGCAAACAAGTGTACATCAAACCCCTCATCGGGCCCTAATTGCATAAACATACAAGACAATGCATAATGTACCATAAAGATTAAGTACCACATATCTTAAAAGGTAGGAGGCAGCAGAATGAGTTCATGTGATAGTTAGGCATATGACCTAGAGAGGATGCTATAATGTACTACATGTGACAGATGTGGCTGCCATAATCTATGTACATTTCATGCCTGCAGTAATATTACATATGATATGTACAGTGGAGTAAGAAAAGAACAAACAAAGATATAAAATATTTGGCTGGGTTGGAAATAATTTGGATGAATTCTGGGCCTGATTCAGACCTGCGCTTGCAAACGGGTCGATGGTGGCCCAGTGCGCATGCGCACGATGGAGCCGGCTCCGTCATGCGCATGCGCAAGACCCGGATAGCAACGGGCAAACCGTCGCTCCGGGTCTCGTACCAAAGGGGACGTGCTGTCGATGTTGAGTGACAGCATGCCCCCTTTGGTGGGCGGGCCAGGGGCATGGCTGCCCAGACGGAGGCGTTCCCATGGGAATGCCTACCGTCTGGGGCCGGCCCCACTGACATCTCAAGTGATGTCAGTGGGAGTGCTTTCGGCTCTCGGGTCTCGTCGCAAGCCCGATGGTCGCGATGGTCTTGACCATCGTGACCATCTTCCTGGCCGCTCGCTATAGCTGTGGGTGGTCACCCACAGCTATGCGAGCGGCCAGGAGGCCGCTCTGAAAAAGAAGAAGGACGGCCCTGATTCAGAGCGAACGCTCTGTGAGAGCGTCCGGCTCTGAATCAGGGGCTCTGTGTGTGCAAAGTTATCTTTATCTTATATTTCCGGGACATTTAGTAACATTTTCAGTAGTAGAAGTAAAAAAGAGAGCATTACTCTTCCCATGCTGGCTTCCAATCTATGGGCATATTTATTAATTATCGGATGGCATAAGTTTGCATTTGGTATTGCTTTATTGCTGGCAAACTTTTCTGAAGGTGACATACTGTAATGTGCCAACCACAACTGTGGTTGCTACAGATCCAGGAAGTGAGGCTAGCTCATCAATGATGGTACAACCCTCCTATCAGAGGCCCCCATTCTGCTCTCAAAACAGCAGATGCATCTTCTGAGTATGCAGGGTACAGTGCATAGGCAGTGAAGCTTTATTACATTGCTGGTCCTAGGGCCTCTGGGGGTCATTCAGACCCGCTCGCGAGCGCAGGACGCTCGCAAGCTGGTCGATGGTGCCCTACTGCGCATGCGCACGATGGAGGGAGCTCCGTTGTGCTCATGCGCGAGACCCTGCTAGCGACGGGATAGCCGTCGCTCCGGGTCTCGCACCAAAGGGGGCGTGCTGTCGATGTTGATTGACAGCACGCCCCCTTTGGTGGGCGTGCCGGGGGCGTGGCTGCCAGATGGAGGTGTTCCCATGGGAACGCCTACCGTCTGAAGCCGGCCCCACTGACATCACTAGTGATGTCAGTGGGAGTGATTTTTGCTCTGAGAGCCAAAATCACTCCAGGGCTTGTGGCAGCGAGACCCTACCGCAGGGTCTCCATCGCAAGCCCGATGGTCTTGACCATCACGACCATCATCATGGACGCTCGCTATAGCTGTGGGTGGTCACCCACAGCTATGCGAGCGGCCAAGAGGCTGCTCCATTTTCATGTAGGAGGGCCCTGAATCAGAGCGAGCGCTCTGGTCAGAGCATCCGGCTCTGAATCAGGCCCTCTGAGTGAACAGGGCTTTTGCTTTTTTGAGAGCAGATTGGAACCATTTTCCCTTTAGATCAGCATTGCTGGTTCTTTACCCAAATTATGCTATGGGGCTCGGTGATGCATTGTCCTGCTCCATATTAACATACTTCCACAGATTCTCAATTGCATTGAGATTTGGGCTTTGACTGTGTCATTCTAGGACATTTATTCATCAAACACTGGAATATTATATTGTTTTCAAGTTTGGGATCACTGCCCTGTTAAAACATAAAAGTTTTTTTTTTAGCAGACAGGTTGTTGCAGTATTTCCTTGAATTTTTAATCACCCGTTTTTTTTTAGCAAGATGCAGAGTCTGTTATTATTATTACAGTAACAACATTATTATTAACTTTTATTTAGCTCCATCAATTTTGGTGCACTATATAATTGGGAACAAAACAGTAGTAAATCAAAACAGAATATTAACAGATAGACAGAGATGCTCACAAGCATACTGTGGACATTATGTGTAAGTGGAACTACTGTGGCATTATGTGTATAAGGGGCACTACTACTGTGTGGCATGTGTATAAAGGGCGCTTCTACTGTGTGGCATTATGTGTATAAGGGGCACTACTGTGTGGTGTAACCTGTATAAACGGTACTACTGTGTAGCATAATGTGAATAAGGGGCACTACTGTGTGATGTAACGTGAATAAGGGGCACTACTGTGTGTTGTAACATGAATAAGGGACACCACTATGTGGTGTAATGCGAATCAGGGGCACCATGTGCAGTGTACTGCGAATAAGGTTGCGCTACTGTGTGGCGTCATTTGAATTGGGGTCACTATTGCGTGGCCACGCCCCTTTGGAGCACTCTGTCCCATTAAAAAGTATGGTGTGCTGGGCTGCTGACAGGTAAGAGGAAGGGGGTCACAGTGGCGGACCTGGCCCCCCCTTCTCAGCACCCCTGTGTACAGAAGAGTGTTTGAATGCACAGCAAAATAAACTTTAAAGTGGATGATGGGCTATAGAAGCAGATGAGCATATTGACCACAGCAAAATAAAAAAGAAGCTATGGTGGGCACAGACTCATAAATATTGGAAAGCTGAAGTTTTGAAAAATGTTACCTGGTCTGACGAATCATGACTTTTGCTTCAACACATGCACATGGCATGGTCAGAATTTGGTATAAACAGCATGAATCCATAGATCCATCTTGCCTGTATGATAGTATGGGGAATATTTTTATGTCATCTCAAGCTGGTTCCACGAACATTACAATGAATTCAGTGTACTCCAATGGCCTCCAGAGTCACCAAATCTCAATCCAATAGAGCACCTATGGTATATGGAATGGGAGATTTTTCCACATAATTCAAGCTGTTCCAGGGGCAAAGGAGAGATTCTACACAGTACTATAAGGGTTAATTTAGTAAAGTAGCCACTGAGGGTATTAATGGTAGAAGTGTGAAACCCCACAATCGTGTGGTATCACGTTCATTTATCAGGAAGCCACTTTGCTGCAAGGGACTACAGCCTCCGCAATCCTCTGGAACCTGATGGAGAGAGGGCAGATGAGTGTCAGTAACTGTTGGCAGGCTGAGGAGAAGCTCCCTGATCCTGAAATGACAGTGCCTGAGTACCAGCTAAAACCAGAGGAGCAGTTGAGAGAAAGAGAGGTGGCCATTAGCAGTAAGATGGTGTGTGTTTGCAGAGTTGTAACTGCAGAAAAGCAGAGGAAAGCTGCAAATAGAAGCTGAGAGACCCAGAGTGAGGTGCTACACTTAAAAGAAAAGTCGAGAGACCAGATGCTTTTGGGACACGAAGACAAGATAAGCTGAAGAGACATCTAAAGACAAACTGCAAGCAAAGAGGTCCTGGGACTTGCAGTACCGAAACATTTTCAGTGTTCTGGGGGGGAGCTGTGCATGTTCTTCAGGAGGGAAAGCTGGATCACCTTTATAGAGATATCCTACTATTTGGTGAGATAAAACCATTCATATGTTCAAACTACAGTTTTGTGTATGAGACATTGCTGCTATTAAGTGACATTTACATAACAGCTCTGCAACTTATGTTTTAAGGGCCCCAAACAGTGTGTTACAAGTTGTGGTCATGACTTGACACTTTCTGACAGTATGCCCAGACAGGACGGGGTTACTCCAGTTCTTCCTGTTGCTAGGACATCGGCACGCCTCAGAAAGTGATGTGTATTCCACAAGTGCAAACCTGATTGGGACTTCAACCTATTTATACTCACTGACCTATTGCACTATAGAGTGTCTGTGAGTTTGCTCAGCCTGGCTGCAGAGTCAGGTTGTTCCTGTTCACTGAACTCCCACGTGGCTTCCTAGCCGCTCCAAGTAGCTTCCATGCTACCACCGATCTCCAAACGGCTTCCTAGCTGCATCCAGCAGCTCCTGTGCTGCCAACGTTCACCGTACGGCTTCCTAGCCACTCAAAGTAGCTTCCGTGCTACCACCAATCTCCAAACGGCTTCCTACCGCATCCACCAGCTCTCGTGCTGCCAACATTCACCATACGGCTTCCTAGCCGCTCCAAGTAGCTTCCATGCTACGACCAATCTCCAAACGGCTTCCTAGCCGCATCCAGCAGCTCCCGTGCTGCCAACGTTCATCATACGGCACACTTGCCGCACCATTGGCTCTCAAAGCCATTACCAAACCCTAGACTGTTTACGACAATTGCCCCAACATTGACACCATCGATTCAACATCGGCACACTTGCCGCACCATCAGCTGTCAAAGCCATTATTAAACCATAGACTGCTTATCTACGGCAATTGCCCCAACATCGGCACAGTTACCGCACCATCGGCTCTCAAAGCCATTATCAAACCATAGACTGTTTAGCTATGGCAATTGCCCCAACATCGGCACCACTGCTGCAACATCGGCACAGTTACCGCACCATCGGCTCTCAGAGCCATTTGATAACCGTAGACTGTTTATCTACGGTAATTGCTGCACCATCAGCATCATTGCCGCACCATTGCTGCACCATCGGCACAGCTGCCACACCATCGGCTCCCAAGCTATTGTCCAAAAAACCAAACTGTACTCTCACAACATCCGTACCATCGATATCCTTATCATCATCAACTGTGTCAGTTCTAACTGTACATTCTTTACCTAATGAATTCCCCTGTATCTCCATGTGAGCCGCTACTACCTCGAGCATAAGTCCAGGCGGCCGCCTAAGTACCGGTGAACGTATCCTAGTTCTAAGGGAACAACGGGCGGTTGTTATTGGCAGAAGATCTTGCTAGCTGGTTTCTTGTGGTGTCACATGGGGTAGGCATCGGAGTTCATAACACTGTGCAGATAAAGACCATTCAAGCCACTTACATTCTACATCACTTCAGGATGTCCTGTACAGTTAGTTGGGTTATTGATTTACTAAGTAGGTTCGTAGGATCATTATTTAAGAGTACTTATTTGTGAGAAACCAGTAAAGATATTCTGGTGTATTCAGTAAGGAATTAATTCGTTTTAAGTGGTAATAGCACATCCACATAATTATTTAAACTGGTTTCAGTCATTTGTAATTTTGAATGGTAGTCACATTTGTGAATGTCTTACTAATTAATTATTTAATTGCGGTAACCTATTTTAGGGCCTAATTTATTACGGATCTCAACTACGATTGCAATGCCGATTACGCACGCAGTCTCACTGCGATGATATGCTAATCCACTGTGATCGCTATGCCGTTGCAACACAACATAACTACACCCACTTTACCTTAAATAGATTAGTAATCCTTAGCGAGGTAACATTGAGTATCATCGCAGCCTCACGCACACTTGCACAAGCTCTTATATTATTTAGGAATTGCTAACCTTGTTGCACGCTATGAGTACTCAAGCTGTGTATGGCATCGCAGTGGATAATTTATGCACGCCCATGCAACGGCGTTCAAATGCACTGGCACGCCTGCGTTTCGCCGACCACCCCCCATCACCTCCCACAAACATCACTTCTTGTCAATCACTCTGCGATGGGTCTACGTAGTAACTGTGATCACAGTCCCGGTCGCAGAACACAACAGTCAGTGGATTACACGTAATTGCAGTTGCGATCGGTAATGAATCAGGCCCTTAGTCTCTATTTGAGGTCATTATAAATAAATATAATTGTTTTCCATAAATTCTGCATCTCATTGTCTACATCTGGTTAAGGGACCCTTGCCTCTCTGCTGGGGTGTGGTCTGAGCAGAGAGCTGCCTCAGAAGGAAGAAACGAGAACATGGATCCACCACAGAGGTAACTTCAGCTTACATCCCCACCACACCATCTGTATCCTTCCATATTACAGAGGTATATGTGCATTTAGATTATGTATGAGCACAAATGAATTGGCCATTGATTTTATATCTGTCATACTCCTTGCTGAGATTGTTCATAAAATGTAATATATATAAACTGTTGGGAAGCACAATAATGTGAAACAAACACAATAAGAAAGTAAAGAAGCAGAGGGATAGTTAGAATAGTAAAATTACTTGTTTGATTGAACAACATCATTTTCTAGGCCAGAACATTAGATGATTGCCTCAGGAAAGAAATCAAAGTACACGAGGGTTGAAACCTCTAATTATAATTATCCCGAGACATGAACTCTTGTTACATTTGCACATTGAGACATTAATATATTCTGATAATGCTTTATCCACAAATGAGAATTTCATAGAGAGATTTCTGACTTTTTGCATAAATAGAACTCATTCTAGCCAATATATATGATATTATTATATGTCCCCATTTGTATCTAGCCATATTGCTGCCTGAGGCTTCAATTAGAATGGCGCTCTTCTTATCACTCACACAAATCAGCATAACCATTGTATGATGACTGATGAATACTATAAACACAAATATTGTTGCTTTTACCAACCAATATAAAACAATTAAGTCATAGGGGTATATTTACTAAAGTGTGGGTTTTTTAGAAGTGGAGATGCTGCCCATAGCAACCAATCAGTTTCTACTTAACATTTAATTAGCACCTTCTAGAAGAAGATAGCTAGAATATGATTGGGTGCTATGGGCAACATCTCTACATCTAAAAACCCCCACTTTAGTAAATATACACCATAGTTTTGCAGTGTGCAAGCGAACATAAAAAAACAAACTTCCTTTTTCAATGTATACACAGACTGCCAAATGCAGAGTGAATGTTTTTCCTCCTATGCATAGGATATCTTCTGTGAAATCATGGGAGGGAAGGGGCATTCTTACATACGTTGGGTAACAATGTGTTTGTACAATTGCAAACAGATGCAGACTGGGTCTATGATGCATATACATCAGGGAAAGTGATATTAGAGCTTTGTACTGTATATACATGCAATTGCTGTTATTAGTGAATGCACCTTGACCCTGCAATTTGGAGCACAATTCCAGCCGACCCTGTATCAGCCACAAAATTTCAGGTGGTGACACAGTAGTATATGTAATGCTCCTGCCATACATCCCTCTTTCACCAAATTATTACTATATACAATATGAACGGGCCACTTTCTATTCATTCCATGTAGCATCTTGACTTTTGGCATAACAAACAAATGGCACTTCTATTCCTCAAAGAGCCCCATCACTATTAACAGGTCACTCATGGTCACTCTCCACAGGAATGAATGGGAATCCGCTGATTGGTCAGTACGCAGCAGTTCCCAAGCTCAGACCAATCAGCATGTCCCCATTCATTCATATGGAGAGTGACCGGGAGTCATTCATGGCGGGGCTCCGTGAGTAGCAGTAGAGCCAGTTTTTTTTTATTTTTTAGAGACAGGATGCTGCCTGGAATGAAGAGGATGTGACCCCCTTCATACTATAATAAATTGGTGAAAAGGGGTTGCATGGAGGGAATCGGTATGATTTACCGATTCCCCCAAATCCCAACAGCGGAAGCCCGGCAGGTAAGTATATTTACTAACCTCCCCCCTAACCCTAACCCTCCCTTAGGGGTGCCTAACCCTAACCTCCCCCCCAAGTGCCTAACCCTAACCCCCCTCTAAGTGCCTAAACCTAACCCCCCCTTCCCCGCAGCCTAACCATAACCTCCCGGGGGGGTGCCTAACCCTAAGTCCCCCCGGGAGCCCCTAACCTAACCCTCCCCCCCGCGGCTGTTCGCGCCCGGCTTACCTTCGATCGGTAAGCCGGGTGTCGGGCTCCCGGCGTAGGTTTAATGACAGGTGTTGGGATTTCTACGCTTGTCATTAGCCACTTGCCGAGATTAGACAGTTGGGAAGCCGGCGGTAGGGATTTCGTCTGTCAGCTTACCGACTGCTTTCCGTATGGGGGCATGTTTATTTAACCAAATACTTCACCACCAGGGTGTGTTCTGTCTTTTGTAATAAATCGGTGAAAGAGGGATGTGTGGGGGGGTGTTTAATAAAAGACTTCCCTATTCGGTATCTGTGTCCTGGCTTTTGTTTAATATTTTCTAAGGCAGACAACAAGCGCCATCATGCCAAAGCAAGGTTTCTGGGACCAGGGATATTTTATGCCCTATGTACGTAGTGCGGTACACAGGGCATACAATAAGGCAGCACAAGGTAAAACAGTACTGTACAGTAACCAGAACATTACAGTACACAAATAACAATTACCAATTCTCAATACACAATACAGCTAGGAAGGCAAGTGGATTATTTAATATAGACTGAAACCTGTACCCATTAGCCTGGGCACATCTAACACATTTATAGACACTGCAATAGGTGCAAAATCAACAAAGGAATGGAGTACAAGACAGAGAACCCAAGGAGGAGCTGTAGAGTGTAGGTGGTGTACAAGAAAAGTAGGATGTTAGAACAGGAGGGAGTAGGACCCTGCTTCTTGGAGCTTACAATCTACAGGGAAGGGAAAGACAAACAGATAACACACAGAGTGCTAGTGTAGGGGAGAGGTGAGCCAGTGTAAGGGGATCTGAGGGCAGGAGGGTGAAGTAAGCTATGTGGTGACAAGGTCATGGTACGCTTTTACGAACAGGTGGGGAGAAGTCTGATAGAACGAGGGATATTGTTGCAGTAGTGGGGGGCGTGGGCAGTACAGAAGAAATTTCGGAGAGTAATGTAGTAGCTAGGGTGGAGAAAAGGTGATGGTCATAGGCTGATCAGTGCGGGCAGGAGGGAGGGACTATGCATGGAGATGAGGCTGGTGATGTGGGGAGCAGTGGAGGGAGAGGACCTTGTGTATGAGGGTGATGAGTTTGAAGACGGTTCTGTAGAGGAAGGGGAGTCAGTGCAGGGGGTGGCAGTGGATTGGCAGGAGAGGGAGATAAATCTATCAGCATCATTGAGAACCGATTGGAGGGGAGTGAGTAGGAAGCGGGGGAGGCCAGTAAGGAGAAGGTTGCAGGAGTCAAGACAAGAAATTATCAGTGAGTGGACAATAGTTTTAATGGCATTGTGGGAGAGGACCGGTCTGATGCGAGTGATGTTGTGGAGCTGGAATCACCAATATAGCGCAAGAGATTGAATGTGGGAGGTAAAGGAGTGAAAAGAGTCAAGAATGACACCAGGCAGCTTAAGGAACAGGGGAGACAGTGGTGTTCTCAACAGTGATAGAGAGATTGGGAGGGGAGGAGACTCTAGATGGACAGAAGGAAATGAGTTTGGTTTTTCCAATGTTGAGTTTGAGAATGCACTTGGACATCCAGGAGAAGATGATGGAAAGGCAACTGGACACTCAAAAGAAGAGGAAAGGGGAGAGGTCAGGAGATTAGAGGTAGAGTTGAGTATCATCGGCACAGAGTTGTTATTTTGAAGGCCCTATGGGATGCCTATAGAAAGAATCATTGTGAGAGAGGTGGAACTAGAGGTAAAAACAGAAGAGTAGCAGTTGCCAAGGTAGGAGGTGAACCAGCAGTGGACAATGGACCTGATCAGATCTCTACGCAATGCCGATTTTGATGCAGTTTCAGTGATTGTTAGCCATTGCAACTGCCATGCTGCACATGTGCGATTATTTTGCAGTCAAGCGCGCACATAGGATACACTTGCAAAGTGAGTGACAAGTAGTCAGCGTTTCCGGGAGGTAATGGGGTGGTTAGAATAACACAGGTGTGTCGGACCACTTAAAGATTGTTTTCAGAAAGTGCAGAAATTAGCAACTGCAAACTTGCTCACAGCAGGAAAATCCCAATGCTGTGTCTGCAGCATTTTAGACTTACTTAGAAGGCTGATGACCCCAGGACCTGCGTTCAATATTTCCAATGTTTTCGGTTTTGTGTGGAGGATAATTAGGGAAAAGTGTCCCCTGAATTTGGTCATGAGAAGATCATTGGTGACTTTGGCCAAGGCACTTTCAGTGGTGTGGTGGGGACGGAAGACAGATTGGAGAGCAACAAGGATAGAGTTGACATAGAGTATTTTTGAAGCATATGGGAGAAGAGAAATGGAGCGCTAATTAGAGGTTGTTTTGTTTAGAATGGGTGAGACACGAGGATGTTTGAAGGTTGAGGAGAAAATGCCTGTGGAGAGGGATAGATTGAAGAGGTGAGTAAGGTGGAAGTGGGGGAAAGGGAACAAAGGAGTTGAGAGGGGATGGGATCCAGAGGTAAGTAGAGGATAAGATAAGGGAGTGGACTTCGTAACCTGTAGGTGATGGTGGCGTGGCAAGAGTGGCAGAAGTAGTGGTGTAACTTTATTCCAGTCATCCGGAGGCAAGATAAATGTTGGCACCCCCCATTAGTAATTATTATAATAACTATACCCCCCCATTGGTGCTTATCAAAATGAGCTCCATGTCATGCTTCGGACTATTAAAACCACTTTCTTACCACTCCGGTGCCTGTCCACTATAGCACAAAGGTCTGCTCACACTGCACATTGCTCCCGGCTGGTGCTGAGGTCTGTCTGTGCTGCTCATGTCCGTCTGCTCAGTGTCCTGTTACTGAGCATGGAGATGCCTCTACGCAGCCTCTTGCTCACAGCGTGTCTTCCCAGCATGATGGCACACAGGCTGCATGCCAGAGTTCCCTCCTAAACAACAGTATGGGCGCAGCCATGTTGGACTCTGCCACCTGATAGCTCTCCTCCACTCATAGCGGTGCTCCAGACCAGCAGATCGCAGCAACCAATCCCTGGGGATCCTCCCCTATAAATTCAATTTCCAGACTGGCCTCTGTTGCCTGTACAACGTCGCTTCTTGCTGAAGTTACAGCTCAGTGCTGAGCTCCCAGGTACTGAACGGTTCCAGGGCCTGATTCATTACGGATCGCTATTGCAATCACAGCTCCGTAACCGCACGCAGGTCTGCTGCATAAATATGCTAATGAATGCTGTAGCAGAAAAGCTAATTTCACATCAGCATTGGCATAACAGCACACGATATTGTGTTGGTAAAAAAAAATGTAATTTGTATGTAGCATCCTTTGTGTGTGGAAAGGTGACAGAGCCTTTTGAAGCTGGGCAAGAGAGGTTATAGGAAGGTCTGTCTTCTTGAGGCGGCCATTAACCTGTTGCAATGTATAGGGCATAAAAGAAATATGCCTGTGGAAATTATAGGACAGCTGGACAGACCCTTGATAAAACAGTCATTAAGAGCCCTGTGTTCGGTTTGGGAACAGTGATCAAAAAATAGTTGTTTACACAGTAAGACACTCAGGACCTAATTCAGACCTGCTCGCAAGCGGGTCGATGTTGGCCCAGTGCGCATGCGCACGACGGAGGCGGGTCCGTCATGCGCATGCGCGAGACCCGGATAGCGATGGGCAAGCCGTCGCTATGGGTCTTGCTACAAAGGGGGCGTGCTGTCGATGGTGAGTGACAGCACGCCCCCTTTGGTGGGCATGCCGGGGGCGTGGCTGTCCAGACGGAGGCGTTTCCATGGGAACGCCTACCGTCTGGAGCCGGCCCCACTGACATCACAAGTGATGTCAGTGGGAGTGCTTTCGGCTCTGATAGAGCCAAAAGCACTCCCCAGACAGGGTTAGACTCCCCAGACATCCAAGTATACCGGCCCTGCCCTTCCCTAACTGTAGTTTAACCCTAACCGTAGCCTAACCCTAAACCTACCCTAACTACATCCTAACCCTAACCCCAGCCTAATCCTAACCCTACCCTAACCGTAGCCTATCCCTAATTTAATGCATTGACATTCTGGCTGACGGCATTATGTCAGTGTCGATGTTGTAGATTAGGAAACATGTCAACATCCTGAATGTCTACATTATGGTGTCAACATTCTAAATGTCAACATGATGACTAAGTGACCTCCAGTTCTCTTCATTTCTAATATATTGTTACTGCATATTATTAAAACTTACCTTCATTGTGGAAGAACAGGATCCACTGGTACTGTAACTCCCATCCAAACTGAGGCTGTGTCAGTGTATGGAAGGTCAAGATGATGCTTGGCTCTTGTCTTTTGCAGTGTATATTTTCTGCTGGAGTTAAACCAGTGTGGGGGAGGGGTGGCATGGATGGGGTGGTTTGGAGCTGAGAGGGGAGAGACAGCTGGAAAGGGTAACCTGTGTGGTGGAGGGGGGGGGGTTAGGGGTGCTGCAGATGCGGAGGGAGTTTGGACCTGTGAGGGGAGAGAGAGAGCAGGATAGGGGAAATTGTGAGGGAGGGGGGCCCGGGTTCGCTGCTGATGAGGAGGGAGTTTGTATTTGTGAGGAGAGAGGATAGAGCAGGAAAGAGGAACCTGTGTAGGGAGGGGGTCTGGGGTGCTGCGGATGGGTTAGGGGAAGTTTGGTGCTGTGTGAGATGAGAGAGAACAGGAAAGGGGAACTTGTGTGGGGGAGGGGGTAGTTTGGAGCTGTGAGATGAGCAAGAGCAGGAAAAAGGAACCTTTTGAGCTGTGTGACATGAGAGAGAGCAGAAATGGGGAACTTGTGTGGGGAGGGGGTGCTGTGGATGGGGGTTAGTTTGGAGCTGTGAGGTGAGAGAACAGGAAAGGGGAATCTGTGTGCAGGTGGGTGCGCCGTGGGTATGGAAGTGAGCTGGAAACAATGTGTAAATGACGCAATGATCATACCAATTACCCTTCATCCCCATAACAAACGATATAGGGCCCAATTCAGAAATGGTGTCATACACCTCCTTGCTGCTTTTGCGATCCCAGCACTGCGACCGACGCAGGCTGGAATCACCATCGCGACCATTGCTCCTTTGGTCAGGTTGCAGGAGCTAAAGCTTCCTGCAGTCAGGCCAGTGCCTGGTCACGCAAAACACCAGGAATCTGCATCTGCTGATGCAGATCAAAAAAGGAGGGTGAGTCCGCACTAGTAATGCAATAAGTAATTAACAATAAAGATTGTGATGGTTAAATCATTAGAAACCAACATATTGGTTTATCACTGGGAAAATCCTGGATAACTCTTGGTTGGTGGTGCACCCATAGGATATGTGCTATACACATGGAGGGGTATTTTTTGCTCAAAGGCAAAAAAGGAAAAGACAAATTATGCCTGTTCTGGGGCACCCTTAAGATAAATATTTGAATTGACGATATTATAAAACTTAACCTTTAATAAATAACCTTTAAAAGGGTCTCTACCCTATAGGTAGAATATACACAGCGAAAAATACATGACAAATATAAAAACATGAATCCCATGACAGTCAATTTCGTGATCACGAATAAAGTAGGGATCAATCATGGAGATATACAAAATATAAAGCAAATTTCATACATGAAAGACACATAAAGGTCAATCCACTAGGTATAGTGGTAGGGATCAATCATGGATATGTACAAAATATAAAGCAAATTTCATACATGAAAGACACATAAAAGTCAATCCACTAGGAATAGTGGTAGGGATCAGTTATGGAGATGTACAGAATATAAAGCAAATTTCATACATTAAAGACACATTCAAATCAATCCACTAGGGATAATGGTAGTCAATTAAATCGAGGTCAATCACAGGAATAAACCGAGCAATAGAGTTTGCATTCGTGCAAATATAAATATAAATATCCAACTAAGATTGATGGAATCGGTTAGGGGATCCCAACTGAAAGAAGATCAATTATTGCAAATACGTCATGAATAATTCTGTCAGAATAATACATATGGCGAAAATAAATATATATTCTGAAGCATCACCCTTATCCCTGAATCATGAATTCAATAATCATATTTGTTTAGGGAAATACAACACACATAATTTTACACAGTGGGTGCAGTTATGATCCACAAACTAGTCAGCAAAAAAAGGGGTCAAAGACAATGGGAGCTATTCAGCATAAATATATGAACAATCAACAATTGTATGTGGTCTTGTATGTCAGACCAGGTCCCTTTTAATGAAACGGAGAATGGAATCTATTGTGGATGTGCTCATGGACAATGATAGTGAATTGTACTCCTGAAGAAAGTAAAACCTGGGATACAATTGCACACACTCACTTCTGCTTTCGCCTGTCTAGATCAAACAGGGGATGAGAGAGTGACTGGTATGTTAGTCCCAGGGGAAGCACAAAGCAAAGCTTCTGCTCTCTGGGATATCAGCTGTGTGACTCCTCTGCTGCCAAAAGCATTGCAGGGGGGAGGGTCCCAGTGGAGAAAACCCAGATGAGAGAGCTTGATGGAGGGAAAGAAAAGAGTAAAAGTGTGTGCTGTAATATATCACAGTGTGGACCTGTGATTATAAAACAATATAATGTTATACACAGTTAGAAACAGTATAGGCCTTTAATTGTGATCAATAATATAGTAGGCAGAACTATGTCTGTTTAGTCAAAAATAAATGCCATTGGTCTTATGTGCGTGCAAAATAGGGGAGTAATATCCCTTAGGGATAGATACAAGAAAAAGTGGGCACTAGATGTGTGAGGAAGGAAGTAAGACCTGGAATCCAGAGCCGCGGGGTCGCCTCTGCCTTCCCCTGACTAAATCAAACAGGGGATGAGTAGATAAACAGACCGCTGGTAACAGGAGAAGAGAGAGGCAACGTGATCACGAAATTGACTATCATTACCTGAGGGGATTCATGTTTTTATGTTTGTCATGTATTTTGTTCGCTGTGTATATTCTACCTATAGGGTAGAACCCCTTTTAAAGGTTTTTAATGAAAGGTTAAGTTTTAGACAGTTTAGAATTTTGTCAGGTCAAATGTGAAACCTGGAACCTGATATCTATGTAAAGGTGATTCGGGGAGTGTCTACCGGAAGGGAGTAAATTACGCACTTCCGGATGCGCCAGATATGATACAAACATGTGACAATGGTAAACACATGGAAGCGACGCACTTCCGGGTGCGCCAGAAATAACAGACACGTGGGCTACGCGATTGGGCTTATTTGATGACGGGACTCCAAAGCGGGAAGAGAAGTCCATGAGAATGAACGGAGTGGCAGGAAATGGACTGGAATATTGACGTTATGCAGTTAGGTTGTTTGATAGATGATCTATGTCTGGTATTAGGTATGACCTTTAGATGTGTGACGGGGGTATAAAACCCTGTCTATGGAGGTTTCTCAATTACACCTTGAGACACATATTGGCAAGTATCGAAACACGTTGGCCATCTTTGGAGAAACCTGACTGGGGAATTAGTGTGGACCTCACAGACGGACAGATAGGTATACCAGGGACGCCTGGAATATTGTACTTATCCTGATTTCTGCTAACTTGTCTACTTGAGCAATCTGGTAGACCATACCATCTGGTGAGAGGCCATTTTTTCCTCCATTTTTTATTCATTATTCGTCTGTGTTATATATTGTCTGTTGAAATAAATGCTGTATTACGCTATGGGATTTCCCTATGTTTAAATTTTTTCTATATACACTGGATGCAAAGAAAGGGAGGAGCAGGAGCATCGATGGAATTAAATCATTATCCTCTGCTATACATGCCTGATTGTCTACTTATTTATGTAGACCACATTATCTGGTAGGCAGAACCATAGAGAACGTATAAATATTGGATTATTTTGCTTAACTGGGTTACACTAGTGCATTCTTTTTCTGAGTCCATGATATAGATTTCATATTGGAGGAGTTGGGGAGTACTGAAAAGGAACATTAAGATCTTGGGAAATCATCCAAGCGCCGCCGGCTCCAATTGGTGATATTATTTTGGTTGTGTATTGTGTTTGGGAGTGTAAGGTGAACACTACTGCACCGATAAGGATCCACTGGCAGCGTCATAAGGAGCGCACTTAATTAGGAACACCACTCTGTATTCATTTGTCATTCCAATTTGGCTCAAAACGACAAATCGTCCAATTTATCATCCAGTGTGTACCCAGCCTTACTCAATATGGAATTAGTCCAGCTACAATGAGTCTGTTATCCTAAGTATTAAACTATTAGACTAGCCCACAAGAGGGAGTGCTATTGCTATATTTCATAAATAAACCTTGTGTATAATATCAGAAAACGGAGGGTCTGATTCACACGTAATGTGAACGCATTTCCAGATGCCTCATGCAAATAAAATTCTAATATGAATTTACTCTCAGACCTTTGTGGTCGCAAAACCCAGTCCTCAGTCCTCAGTCCGCTGGAGCAACCATCATCACTATTCTCAGCAGTTCCAGCTACCCACTGATAAGTGCACTGTGCATACACACTACCTAAAATAGATTGTAACTCTGATTACATGCCCACAACACACCCACAGAACATCTCTTATGTGCAAACGCCCTTTTGTCGACCCCGTAAAGCTCACTCAGCACTTGCAGAGATACGTACAGGTCAGAATCACTGAAAGATGCATATATAGCCCGTGATGCATGAACTCACTAGATACAGCCACATTTGTACTTCTGTAAGACTTGAGCTGTGTACACACTAAGCGACTGTATACCCAGCTGATGGGTTGATGCGATGGAGTGATACACTGTGCTGTCTGTACACATTGCATAATGTGTCTTTCCAAGGTGCATTTGGCAGCATGGTGTCGTTAATTGCATCGTCCCATCTGCTGTGCAGCACAGCAGTTGAGATGATGCGATGAACGACCTGCAGGCATGTACAATCGGTATACACACTATACGATCCACACAATATATTTTTCCGATTCCCGGTGGAACGATATATATCGTAAGACAGATCGCATGGGATGGACAGTACCCAGCTTTACTTCTGACTTTAAATCAAGCTCTGAGTGTCTGGGTAAGAGAACACATTAGATATCTATAAATGAAATTATTCCAAGAGAAGAGTTTATGTTCTAGAAAACAAAGTCTTTTCATTTTATAGAACAGTTATACAGCATACAGTATAAGCTATTTTGAAGTGTATATTAACAGTTCTTGTACTCAGGTGCCCCAAGGGGGGAGGGAAGTGGGTACTGAGTACTCAAGCCCTGGGCTTACTGCAGGGGCCCGAGTCCACCACCCTCCCATTCTAGTCAGTGGCATCAGCGCAGTGCTGCTGTCACTGAGCTCAACAGCACTCTTCTCTGCCTGCACCTGATAGGAGGGGAGAGCAATCACACTGATCATGCCCCCTCCCCCACTTGGCTGAGGGGTACAATAGTGCCCCCTTGTTGGGCGCACGGCGTCACAGATACTGTTTTTTTTTTTTGGGGGGGGGGGGAGGTTTATAAGGAGAAGCGGCCATGCCTCCTTACATTAGGTCAGAGCTCAGCCAGGCTCTCTCCAGTCCTGCTTGTACCAGCACAAACAATGTGATTAGTCTGATCAAACTACATGCAAATATAAAGAAGGTCTGTGCTATTTTAAGTAGAAATATATATATATATATATATATATATATATATATATATTACAGGACATTAATAAAGATAGTGATATTTAATCATCACTTCAACCTCTCTTTATGTATATAGATCCCTCTATTTGCTGTTTATGAACTAATTGCTGACTTATTGACAGTAGATTAGCTTAAATCAGAAATACTCTCCATTGACACAGGTCAGAATTTTGGTAAGGTTAGGTTTGCCAGCAGATGCCAAACACCAATGCCATAGTGAGGTGCAGAGATGACCTTGGCCAACACTCCCTTCCACTGGCATCAGGAAGTTACAGAACAATACATGGAGCAAGATGTTGGGCGTGTTATAAGGGCACATCCTGCTCTTTTCCAGGCAGCCCACAAGCTGGAAAGAGTTGTCAATGGGGGTGGGGGGGAGATAGCAAAATTTGAAGAAAGGCCTGTCCCACCTCTCTAGGCTCAAGTGGGTGCAAGTGGCAGCATTGCATAGGTGTACATGTATGCATTTAGTTTCTGATCATGTACTGAGGGAAATCATTCTATGCAACAGACACAAATCATGTACATTGGTTTGACTCCCAATATTATACACCAGAAAGGGGGGAGGAGGTGCAGGGGAGCATTAACAGATGAGAGGGCCCGAGTGCAGTCTCCGTCCTGGGCCCCCTGCTCTCCGCCTGGCTGCAAACAGCACTGGGCGCAGCAAATTTCGGGCTCAAGAGTAAACTAGAGTAAACTAGTGCTCTAGCGGAGTCTACTGTTTATGCGCAGGTCACCGGGAAAATGGTGCAGCAGCCATTTTCCTGGTGATCTCCTCATACGCAAAATGCCAGGAAAATGGTGGTGGCACCCATTTTCCAGGCGATTTGAAGAACAATGGTACCACCGACATGGGATCTGGAGAGGAAAGTATGTAATAAATGTGTGTGATGTGGGCTCCCCTGGACCCAGGGCCCCTGCACCCATTATAGATACACCCCTGAGCAGGTGCAATACAAGGCCGGATTAAAGATGGGGTGACCGGAACAGTCGTCTGGTAGCTCCTGTACACAGAGAGGCTGGCCCGCACACAAGTTTGGTCTTAGCGACACTTGTTCCAAGACAGGGTTGCAGCAGCATTGCTTTTGAATGTATAGAGCATACAGAGTAGCTTCCGAGTCCCTTGAGCATCACATCACGTCCGGTGGCTTAAGGACATGGGAGCTGCTCTGTATGCACTATGCATTCAGAAGGGATTGGTCATCATGTGGCCATGGTCATAATGTTGATATTGACCATGTTGACATTCATTATGTAGACAGTAATGAATGTCGACATGTTAGAATGTTGACATATGTTTCCTGGTGGCCGAACTGTGACTTACCTGCTCCCAATGGCTGCAGCATCTGCAGCGGTGTCCTAATGTCGACATTCTGACAATGTTAACATTTCACCTGTTGACATTCTGAGAATGTTGACACATTGCCTAATGTCATTTTAACAGTTGACACCATAAATGGAGACATTATGTTATTGACATTATGAATGACTACATCCCATTCAGAAGCAGTGGTAGTACCAGGAAATCAACATCAGCCTGCCACAAAAGGTAAAGGTATACTTGGAGGCACTTTGTGGTATACTGGGGGTGGCTGTGTGGCATACTCGGGGCAGTGTGTGTCATAATGTTTATACTCTGGGCACTGTGTGTCATAATGTTTATACTCGGGCAGTGTGTGTCATAATGTTTATACTCGGGGCAGTGTGTATCATAATGTTTATACTTGGGCCAGTGTATTGCTGACCATACACGCTACAATTATCGGGACGATCCGCCCGATATCGGCAGATCGCCGCGATAATTGTAGCGTGTGGGGGAGCGACCGAGGGTTGTCCAGCATGCCCGTCCGATGCGATATTTAGCGGGTAAACTGTCGGCCGCATCGGGCAGTGTATCCCCAGCGCAGCCGACAGACAGACATTTCCTGTGTTCCTTCCTACGGAAGGAACAGGGAAATGTCTCCGCCCCTGGGGGAGGAGCGCGGATGTCGGGCTGATACACTGTGAGATTTCTCTCAGAGTGTATGCCGGCGACTTCTGCGGCTGGCAGGCTGCCAGATAAAATGTCTGTCGGTCTGACAGACATTTTATCTGGTAGTGTATGCCTAGCATATGTCAGGATGTTTATACTCGGGGCAGTGTGTGTCATGATGTTTATACTCGGGGCAGTGTGTGTCATGATGATTATACTCGGGGCAGTGTGTGTCATGATGTTTATACTCGAGGCAGTGTGTGTCATGATGTTTATACTCGGGGCAGTGTGTGTCATGATGTTTATACTCGGGGCAGTGTGTGTCATGATGTTTATACTCGGGGCAGTGTGTGTCATGATGTTTATACTCGGGGCAGTGTGTGTCATGATGTTTATTCTCGGGGCAGTTTGTGTCATGATGTTTATACTCGGGGCAGTTTGTGTCATGATGTTTATACTCGAGGCAGTTTGTGTTATGATGTTTATACTCGGGGCAGTTTGTGTCATGATGTTTATACTCGGGGCAGTGTGTGTCATAATGTTTATACTCTGGGCAGTTTGTGCCATGATGTTTATACTCGGGGCAGTGTGTGTCATGATGTTTATACTCGGGGCAGTGTGTGTCTGTCATGATGTTTATACCCGGGGCAGTGTGTGTCATGATGTTTATACTCGAGGCAGTTTGTGTCATGATGTTTATACTCGGGGCAGTTTGTCTCATGATGTTTATACTCGGGGCAGTTTGTGTCATGATGTTTATACTCGGGGCAGTGTGTGTCATGATGTTTATACTCTGGGCAGTTTGTGTCATGATGTTTATACTCGGGGCAGTGAGTGTCATGATGTTTATACTCGGGGCAGTGTGTGTCATGATGTTTATACTCGGGGCAGTGTGTGTCATGATGACTATACTCGGGGCAGTGTGTGTCATGATGTGTATACTCGGGGCAGTGTGTGTCATGATGATTATACTCGGGGCAGTGTGTGTCATGATGATTATACTCGGGGCAGTGTGTGTCATGATGTTTATACTCGGGGCAGTGTGTGTCATGATGTTTATACTCGGGGCAGTTTGTGTCATGATGTTTATACTCGGGGCAGTGTGTGTCATGATGTTTATACTCGGGGCAGTGTGTGTCATGATGTTTATACTCGGGGCAGTGTGTGTCATGATGTTTATACTCGGGGCAGTGTGTGTCATGATGTTTATACTCGGGGCAGTGTGTGTCATGATGTTTATACTCTGGGCAGTTTGTGTCATGATGCTTATACTCGGGGCAGTGAGTGTCATGATGTTTATACTCGGGGCAGTGTGTGTCATGATGTTTATACTCGGGGCAGTGTGTGTCATGATGTTTATACTCGGGGCAGTGTGTGTCATGATGTTTATACTCGGGGCAGTTTGTGTCATGATGTTTATACTCGGGGCAGTGTGTGTCATGATGTTTATACTCGGGGCAGTTTGTGTCATGATGTTTATACTCGGGGCAGTGTGTGTCATGATGTTTATACTCGGGGCAGTTTGTGTCATGATGTTTATACTCGGGGCAGTGTGTGTCATGATGTTTATACTCGGGGCAGTGTGTGTCATGATGATTATACTCGGGGCAGTGTGTGTCATGATGTTTATACTCGGGGCAGTGTGTGTCATGATGTTTATACTCGGGGCAGTGTGTGTCATGATGATTATACTCGGGCAGTGTGTCATGATGTTTATACTCTGGGCAGTGTGTGTCATGATATTTATACTCGGGGCAGTGTGTGTCATGATGTTTATACTCGGGGCAGTGTGTGTCATGAAGTTTATACTCGGGGCAGTGTGTGTCATGATGTTTATACTCGGGGCAGTGTGTGTCATGATGTTTATACTCGGGGAAGAGTGTGTCGTGATGATTATACTCGGGGCAGTGTGTGTCGTGATGATTATACTCGGGGCAGTGTGTGTCGTGATGTTTATACTCGGGGCAGTGTGTGTCGTGATGATTATACTCGGGGCAGTTTGTGTCGTGATGTTTATACTCGGGGCAGTGTGTGTCGTGATGTTTATACTCGGGGAAGTGTGTGTCGTGATGATTATACTCGGGGCAGTGTGTGTCGTGATGTTTATACTCGGGGCAGTGTGTGTCGTGATGTTTATACTCGGGGCAGTGTGTGTCATGATGTTTATACTCGAGGCAGTGTGTGTCATGATGTTTATACTCTGGGCAGTGTGTGTCATGATGTTTATACTCTGGGCAGTGTGTGTCATGATGCTTATACTCGGGGCAGTGAGTGTCATGATGTTTATACTCGGGGCAGTGTGTGTCATGATGTTTATACTCGGGGCAGTGTGTGTCATGATGTTTATACTCGGGGCAGTGTGTGTCATGATGTTTATACTCGGGGCAGTGTGTGTCATGATGTTTATACTCGGGGCAGTGTGTGTCATGATGTTTATACTCGGGGCAGTGTGTGTCATGATGTTTATACTCGGGGCAGTTTGTGTCATGATGTTTATACTCGGGGCAGTGTGTGTCATGATGTTTATACTCGGGGCAGTGTGTGTCATGATGTTTATACTCGGGGCAGTTTGTGTCATGATGTTTATACTCGGGGCAGTGTGTGTCATGATGTTTATACTCGGGGCAGTTTGTGTCATGATGTTTATACTCGGGGCAGTTTGTGTCATGATGTTTATACTCGGGGCAGTGTGTGTCATGATGTTTATACTCGGGGCAGTGTGTGTCATGATGTTTATACTCGGGGCAGTGTGTGTCATGATGATTATACTCGGGGCAGTGTGTGTCATGATGTTTATACTCGGGGCAGTGTGTGTCATGATGTTTATACTCGGGGCAGTGTGTGTCATGATTATTATACTCGGGCAGTGTGTCATGATGTTTATACTCTGGGCAGTGTGTATCATGATATTTATACTCGGGGCAGTGTGTGTCATGATGTTTATACTCGAGGCAGTGTGTGTCATGATGTTTATACTCTGGGCAGTGTGTGTCATGATGATTATACTCGGGGCAGTGTGTGTCATGATGATTATACTCGGGGCAGTGTGTGTCATGATGTTTAATCTCGGGGCAGTGTGCGTCATGATGTTTATACTCGGGGCAGTGTGTGTCATGATGTTTATACTCGGGGCAGTTTGTATCTTGATGTTTATACTCGGGGCAGTTTGTGTCATGATGTTTATACTCGGGGCAGTGTGTGTCATGATGTTTATACTCGGGGCACTTTGTGTCATGATGTTTATACTCGGGGCAGTGTGTGTCATGATGTTTATACTCGGGGCAGTGTGTGTCATGATGTTTATACTCGGGGCAGTGTGTGTCATGATGATTATACTGGGGGCAGTGTGTGTCATGATGATTATACTGGGGGCAGTGTGTGTCATGATATTTATACTCGGGGCAGTGTGTATCATGATATTTATACTCGGGGCAGTGTGTGTCATGATGTTTATACTCGGGGCAGTGTGTGTCATGATGTTTATATTATACTCGGGGCAGTGTGTGTCTGTCATGATGTTTATACTCGGGGCAGTGTGTGTCATGATGATTATACTCTGGGCAGTGTGTGTCATGATGTTTATACTCGGGGCAGTGTGTGTCATGATGTTTATACTCGGGGCAGTGTGTGTCATGATGTTTATACTCGGGGCAGTGTGTGTCGTGATTATTATACTCGGGGCAGTGTGTGTCGTGATGATTATACTCGGGGCAGTGTGTGTCGTGATGATTATACTCGGGGCAGTGTGTGTCGTGATGTTTATACTAGGGGCAGTTTGTGTCATGATGATTATACTCGGGGCAGTGTGTGTCATGATGTTTATACTCTGGGCAGTGTGTGTCATGATGTTTATACTCGGGGCAGTTTGTGTCATGATGATTATACTCGGGGCAGTGTGTGTCATGATGTTTATACTCTGGGCAGTGTGTGTCATGATGATTATTCTCTGGGCAGTGTGTGTCATGATGTTTATACTCGGGGAAGTGTGTGTCATGATGATTATACTCGGGGCAGTGTGTGTCATTATGTTTATACTCTGGGCAGTGTGTGTCATGATGATTATATTCTGGGCATTGTGTGTCATGATGTTTATACTCGGGGCAGTGTGTGTTATGATGATTATACTCGGGACAGTGTGTGTCATGATGATTATACTCGGGGCAGTGTGGGTCATGATGATTATACTTGGGGGTCTGTAACATAATGTGCATAATGGAGCCACTGTTTAGGGCATAAAGTACTGTTATTGGTAGTGGTCCTCAGAAACCTTAATATGGTCCTGGTGCAATAACAGAGCAGAATAATAACTAGTGAGACAGAATGAAAGGCAATACAAATACCTATTTTCAGCTGCTATGTAAGAACTGCAACACCATTTATGTTTCTTTGTGACTGTGACGAATATGCCCTCACAAATTTTGAAATTGTACGATGTGTGATGTTCTGTCATTTTATTTTCCGTATAAACATGGTGTGTCAATTGCTAATCGGCGTGCAGGTTGGGAAGGACTGGGTTTAACAAAAGGTGAATTGTAAGTAAAGTGGATTGCTTGCAGATAACAAAATAATGTATATCCCTCACAGTGTGAGGTCAGGTGTGAACAACTAGCCCTCTTCATTTTTATGACCCCTGATGTCAGTGTCCTATATCATAATCCCAGAACCAGACCTCCTGTTACTTCAGTGCCCTTCTTCTAAAGACTCTTGTTATGCTATAGAGGCTAAGATAAGGATTATGGTATTTACTATAGGTCTGGAAGGGGGAAGTTGAAGAGTGAGTTACAGTCAGGTGCATAAATATTGGGACATTGACAGAATTTTCATATTTTGGCCTCTATTCACCACCACAATGGCTTTGAAATAAAACAAACAAGATGTGCTTTAACTGCAGACTTTCAGATTTAATTTGAGGGTACATACATCCAAATCAGGTGAACGGTGTAGGAATTACAACGGTTTCTATATGTGCCTCCCACTTTTTAAGGGGCCAAAAGTTTGGGACAAACTAAACAATCCTAAATCTAACTTTCACTTTATAATACTTTGTTGCAAATCCTTTGCGGGCAATTACAGCCTGAAGTCTGGAACACATAGACATCACCAGACGCTGGGTTTCATCCCTGGTGATGCTCTGCCAGGCCTCTACTGCAAATGTCTTCAGTTCCTGCTTGTTCTTGGAGTATTTTCCCTTTAGCTTTGTCTTCATCAAGCGAAATGCATGCTCAATCGGATTCAGGTCAGGGGATTGACTTGGCCATTGCATAACATTCCACGTTTTAGCCTTAAAAAACTCTTTGGTTGCTTTTGCAGTATGCTTTGGGTCATTGTCCATCTGCACTGTGAAGCGCTGTCCAATGAGTTCTGAAGCATTTGACTGAATATGAGCATATAATATTGCCCGAAACACTTCAGAATTCATTCTGCTGCTTTTGTCAGCAGTCACATCATCAATAAATACAAGGGAACCAGTTCCATTGGCAGCCATACATGCCCACGCCATGACACTACCACCACCATGCTTCACTGATGAGGTGGTATGTTTTGGATCATGAGCAGTTCCTTTCCTTCTCCATACTCTTCTCTTCCCATCACTCTGGTTCAAGTTGATCATTGTCTCATCTGTCCATAGGATGTTGTTCCAGAACTGTAATGGCTTTTTTAGATGTTGTTTGGCAAACTCTAGTCTGGTCTTCCGGTTTTTGTGGTTCACCAATGGTTTACATCTTGTGGTGAACCCTCTATATTCACTCTTGTGAAGTCTTCTCTTGATTATTGAATTTGACACATATACACCTACTTCCTGGAGAGTGTTCTTGATTTGGCCAACTGTTGTGAAGGGGTTTTTCTTTACCAGGGAAATAATTCTTCTGTCATTCACCACAGTTGTTTTCCGTGGTCTTACGGGTCTTTTGGTGTTGCTGAGCTCTCCGGTGTGTTCTTTCTTTTTAAGAATGTTCCAAACAGTTGATTTGGCCACACCTAATGTTTTTGCTATCTCTCTGATGGGTTTGTTTTGATTTTTCAGCCTAATGATGGCTTGCTTCACTGATAGTGACAGCTCTTTGGATCTCATATTGAGAGTCGACAACAACTGATTACAAATGCAAATGTCACACCTAGAATCAACTCCAGACCTTTTACCTGCTTAATTGATAATGATATAATGAGGGAATAGCCCACACCTGTCCATGAAATAGCTTTTGAGTTGATAGTCCCATTACTTTTGGCCCCTTAAAAAGTGGGAGGTACATATTGAAACTGTTGTAATTCCTACACCGTTCACCCGATTTGGATGTAATTACCCTCAAATGAAATCTGAAAGTCTGCAGTTAAAGCACATCTTGTTTGCTTCAAAGCCATTGTGGTGGTGAATAGAGGCCAAAATATGAAAATTCTGTCAATGTCCCAATATTTATGCACCTGACTGTATATTGTCACATATCTTTACAGCAGGGACCCTGTCAGTTTGGACAGGTAACCCTGTATTGGAAACCTATTGATCTCAAACCCTGCTGACCTGATAGGGAGACCCTGTTAAGTATGAACAAAGAATTAGGGATATATAAAAAAGGAATACCATCCAGCATTCAATGTTCACTCCTTGGGGTTCAGATGTCAGTTCTGGGAGTGCATCAGGATATTCCTGTGGGTGAGATTCCCCACCCCATCAGGGAATTGGTATGAAATACTGCTGGCCGTATGGCCGACGGTTCAATTCACGGCATCGGCAGGCCAACAGAAGCAAAGTTCCCGGCAGCGGAAGCCCGACAGCACTGGAAATCCCGATCATCCCTAAGGTAAGTATAAACTAACCTAACCCCCTAACCCTCCTTAGGGGTGCCTAACCCTAACCTCCCCCCCTGTGCCTAAGCTTAATCCCCCCTCTAAGTGCCTAACCCTAACCCCCCTTCCGTGCTGCCTAAACCTAAGTCCCCCAGGGGGTGCTTAACCCTAAGTCCCCCCCGGGGGTGCCTAACCCTAACTTTCCCTCCCCCTAGCCTAACCCTAACCCTCCCGGGGGGGGTGCTTCACCCTAAGTTCCCCCCGGGTGCCCTAAACCTAACCCTCCCCCCCGTGGCTGTCCGCTCGCGGTGCCCGGCATCCCTTTGATCGGGATGCCGGGCGCCTGTCTCCCAGCATCGGAAAAATGTCAGGCGTCTACATCTAGACACCCGGCATTTCACCCTCGCCGGGATATGACAGTCGGGAAGCCGGCTGTCGGTATTAAGGCAGCTGGTTTCCCGATTGCATCCCCCCATCAGCAGTGCTAAGAACTTTATTGTGAGTTATCTTAGGGACTCTGAGTTTTCTCTTTTATTTTTTTGACAATATTTGCATTATAATCTGTTTGTCATTTTATTAATAATTTTGTAACTAAGCCTTGAAAATATTTTTTGGATTAAACACATTTATTCTAGCGTATTCTCCGTGATACTTATTGAACTTGCATGCCTGGATAGGCCCATGCTACATATTTGTGTGTAATTTGAGTGTGATTTATTATTAATCTGTTGGGAGATCGCAGACCTCCGGAGAACAGTCTGCGTGGTGGCAGAAGAACTGTGTATTTTGGTAAGTGACCGTGGTGCATCGGCGTCACAACCAGCTGATCCAGATTGTTGTATCTGCGAGTCAGCCCGGGTTCGTGACAGTGACTGACAACAAGCAATGGTTTTCGCACAGCTGTCAAAGGAACCTTTCAACAATATTATATTACTGATTAAACTGCTTTTCATTTCTGCTGATCGGATCATTGTGGTCTACGTCTATGGACGCTGCACTCAGATCGCAATTGCTGTCAGGGGGAGTCTGCTTCCTGTAGTTACCTCCTGCAGTATTTAAATATTTGCTGGACGGTATTGCACTGCTGATTTCTTGTATCCACATCTAAATCAGGCCATTTGTAACAAGTGGGATTCTATTCAGAAGCATAATACTGTGCACTCTGATGCTACGGATGGCAGATTATACTATGTCCTTGATTTGTTGTTCTTCATTTATTTATACATTATTGGTTTAAGGGGGTGATTCAGCTTGGGATGGAATTGCAAAGCTGCGGGCAAATAGTTTTTGCAGTTGCGTCCTTGTAAATATGTAAATGCAGCAGGAGGTGTATGACACCCCCTGTGTGACACCCCCTGTGTGACATACCCTGTATGACACCCCCTGCTGCATTTGCGATCCCAGCTCTGTGACCAAGGTTGCAGGCTGGGATAACCATCCCGACCATCGGTCACGATGGTGGACGCCGCCAATTCCTGATAATCGGGAATCTGCGTTCAGCATTGCACTTGCGTGCAGTGCTGAATTAGCCGCTAAGTCTATATTTTGTGTAAGGTTTCTCTCTTTTTTATAATAAAATACATTGTATCGCATCACCAGTCATATGTTTACATTACATATACAAATTGAGCTCCCAATAGGTTCCCCAATTCAAAGTTGGCACCATGTCAGCAGTAACGAAATGATCAGAACCTCTATATACCCCTGCCTATACCTTATAAAATCCTTCCTATAAACCTCTAAGAATAACGCTAATTTGCGTACGCAGTCTGACCGCAAATAAAGACAGGAGTGGAATCTGTGGTTCCAAAGCACAAGTATTATTCAGGTAAAAGTTCAGTCAGTTACACGCAATTGATACATACACAATTTAGGCATAAAAGGAAATAATACAGACCCAAGTACAGTATACATATGCTGCGCCTCCGGACACAGAGATAGGCATCAGAATAGAGACCTTCAGTTCATACAGCATTCAGCATGGTCTAAAAAACCAGTATCCGGGCACACATATTTATCCCCCCCCAGACTAAAATAGGTCTGATGTCATTGGTTCCCAGAGGAGAAGCATATGTTACAGCACATTTAACAGGCTGGTTCAAATAGACTCTCCCTGCCTCTAACAACAGGGGAATCTTTCTAGTAACGCCCTCTGTAACATTTAAACATTTTGTTGTTTGTAAGTTCTGCGATCCATAACTTGAGTTTGCATGATGCGATCTCTCCACTGATAACACCAGAATGCTGTAAAAAGCGTACGCATCAGAACAAAACCAAACACAACTTGCTTATCATGTATAATACCTTAGTTATCAAATACCTTTATTTCTCAGCATTTAAACTAACTTAACCAACTTAAATCATACATTTTGATGCTTATTGAACCTTATGTGTGAATATGAAATGTGTGAGTATTCGGGGTTTGATATAAAGACATATTTAATGTGTGTATGAAGGTGGGTGCATTTGTCTCTAACATTTTAGCAGCGTGACATGCTGGGCTAGATAGTTCTACATGTCCTGTCAACAGGCCCTCCCACCTTTCCTGTGTTCAAAGGAAAGATACCTCTGTCGGTCTCTTGTGTGAAAATGCAAAATATCCCAACTACAAGAGACAGACCTAAGGTGACACTCTAGCCCTTGAAATCATGTAATTGCAGGAAACTTGCTTATTTATTCTAGCCAGACCACCCGTAGTGGGCAAACACTATGCAGGAAGCTTATCTACACAAGCCAGTTGTCACCTGGCCACTTGCTTAATGCAATACTGTAAAGCCATTTCTGGAATATATCCTTTATAATACGTAAAGTAATGAAATAGGCTTTTAGTGAATCGCCGTAACATATGATGATGGTCACAGATGCATTTGCATGATGCTAATGGTATCGCCACGTGTACTAAAATGTGAGTTTATCTAAAATGGCGCTTAGGCGACCATTTTGCAAAATAGCGTCTTGCGGCCAGTCGCAAGATGGTGTCGCTGCGATTCAATTTTAAACTGATCTTCTCTCAGCCAATAGTCCAGCTTCGACAGCAGCCACATGACTGCAAGTAAGAATTGCCGGGAGAACCATGCAATTGCCCCAATGACAAAGAGTAGGACACATATTTTAAGAAGAATTGCCAGTGGCTTTAAATTAATCAATTTAAAAGGCCAATATCAATACAGCAAAATGAGTCTTGTTTTGCATCTATTACTTTTGCACTTTTAAATACAGCCCTCAAAGCTGCTGAGAACCATCGGCTTTGATAAAAGAATCTTTAGTAAATATACCCGTACGAGTGTGAAGACTTATATTCTGGCACCTTCCTAGTGGAATCCAATTTTGGTACCATAGTGAAGTCAATGGTCACATGACCACAAGCACTAAGGACCTCATTCAGAGGCGGTCGGACGGGAGCGATAGGTTGCACCCAAAATGATCGAGAATATGCAAAACGAGCGCTCAGTCGCAACGCACATCGTAAGCGCGGAAACACCCACAACAGTGAAAGCACACCTCCTATCTCTACGGCCTAATTCAGAGTTGGTCGCAGGCGGCAACCTACGTCAGCACGATTAACACCTGTTGCATAGTTAATTGCCTACAAACATCAGTTGAGGCAGAAACCATCGCCAGCACTCGCAATGCTTAAGGTAGACCCTGGGCTACCCTTAGCTCTGCGAGCAGTAGTGTCGTTATTGCAACGAGATGACGTGTGTGATGACTCGCTCAGTAATATATGCACGCCCTTAAAACGCCCTTTTTAAGGTCAACCACGCCTGCGTGCGCACCACCACACCCCCATTCACAAGCACCTTCCCCTGTAACCACCCACAAACGGCACAAAATGTCAATCACAGCTACGACCTCGTAGTGACTAGCGAGCAAGAGGATTGCGGTCGGGAAGACAGGCTTGCGCACGCGCACTGCCATGTACACGCATGCGCAGTTGAAAAAAACATTGCTCGCTACGACAAATCGCTCCGTGCGACCGCCTCTGAATGTGGTCCTAAGTGTCGTGTATTCTGCACTCGCCCCTATGATAAATAGCAGGGCACTGGCTATTAGAAGAAGAGGAGTGGAGCGAGCAGCCTGAAGGTAAATATAACAGCAGGGTAGGATCTGGTAAACCCTCACTAGGTCCTGGGGCTGTCTGACAGTACTAGTCTTGTTTTGTGCTTATATTACTGTTTAAAAAGGATTTGTTCAGACCAATGCAAGTCATGAGGTTAGTAACTTTTGTAGTATATGCTACAATCCACTGATATTGTTACATTGAGCATGCAGAGAAGTTCCTGATAGATTCAGCCTTTTTAATCTATGAAACTGATCTCCCATATTTGTATTTTCCAAGAAAGAGATAAAATAAAATGTCTCTAGAACTTAAACTCAGGAACATATGGATATTTTATCACGCACATGCTCCTAAACTGGTCTCTGATTTATCCTTACAATCTGGCGAATTACTGCACCATCACAAGCTGCAGTTTTATTAATGTCATGGGACTTGGCTGTTATCATATTGACAGATTTAATCTATTAAAAAAATCATTTAAAATCTGCTTCAAATATCTCCTGTACTACATGAATGACTCGACAACAAATTTACCAAAGTACTAGAAAGTAAAATCTAGATCCTTGAGAAAATCAAAACGGCAAAAAGCTTATAATTTTATGTGACGTTTCTATAACAATGTTAGCAAGCTGCTTATAAATAGTTCTGCCTACAGTATATTATACCAAATGTATACAATATTACTGATTATTTATATAACCTTCAGATTAATAATAATTAAGATTGCTTAAAAGACAGTGGGCCTGATTCAGAGCCGGACGCTATTTGCGCTCGCTCGTTCAGAAAAAGGGGCCAGCTATTTAAATTGAGCGCTCGCTCTTTGCGGTCTGTTGACGCCTCTATGTTCGAGCGAGTGTCCGAAACATGCGCTTGCTATTTTGTAAAGACGCCCCCTGGCCGCTCGCATCCTACATCATCGCTATTTATTTGATTAATCGAGTACATCGAAAGGCGTCTGAACTGCTCGCAGTGCTTGTGGTTGGATTTTCCTACCGCAATCATGTGAGCAGTTCAGGCTAAAAGTGAACCAAGTGACGTGGTCAATGACGCTGCTTTGTTAATTATGCACACCCTTAAAATGCCCGTTTTGACCTTTTGGCACGCCTGCGTTCGGATCACCACTCCCCGTTTTCAAGCACCTTCCCCTGTTACCACCCACAAACGCCTCATCCTGTCACTCAAATTAGTAGGCACTCACTATTTTGCGAGCGCTCGATTTCCGACCTCAATGACTGGTTGGCACATGCGCATTACGACCCATACGCATGCGCAGATGTGCGAACATCGCTCGGAGCGAACGAGCGGCCGCTTATTGAGCGGCTCTGAATCAGGCCCAGAGATGTATGGAATACTGACACTACATAAATCATGGTATAAACTTATTGCAGATAACATATAGATACAATGCATTATTCTACTATTAGGATTGCCACGATTGGTACAAGAAGATCTGACATCTTAGTATATAGCAGTGTTGTGATGCTATATATGCCACACATAAACCATTTATCATAATGGCTCTTCCTGCAATCAGCCTAACCGCTGGCTACTTATAAGAAAATGTATTTGAAGAAATTCTCTATTAGCCCAGAGAATGTCCATATAACACTGGTTGTATTCTGATGTCCACGCATGTGTAAATGTTAAATGGGGACAAGTGTATAGTGGATACCCAGAATAATTACATTTTCTGCTCACATTGGAGTGTTAGATTCTGAAGGGCTCATACAAGCTAGAGTCATATAGACTGGATTAGTAAAGCCATATACTATATAGTTCTGCACTCCATTAACAAATGTATTCTAGAATTGACTTGGGGCGTCTAAAATACATCATACCGGCCTATTTTTAGAAAAGCTTTTCAGGGAGATGGTGAAAGCAACACCTATGAGCACGGTGGTAAAGTGGACGTGTACTCAGAGGTGTCACTAGGGTTGGTGTCACCCGGTGCTGTAACTCATGGTGTCACCCCACCACCACCACCACATAAAAAAAAAAAAAAATCAAATACAGGGGCAAATGCAGGATTTTATGGGGGGGGGTTTACATGCACATACATAAATATATACACAGATGCAGTGCTTAAAGTGGTCCTAGATATGTGGTGGAACTCACTTCCCCCCACAACGTTGCCCCCCCATGTCATCGGTGCCCCCCTGCAGACTATAAATATATACATTTTGCGCTCCCTCCCTTTTTACAATAAAGTGACAAAGGGGCGTGGTCACACAATAGTATCCCCAATTCAAATTACGCCACACAGTAGCATAATCTTATTCACATAGTGCCCCTGATTCACATTACACAACACAGTTGTGTCCTTTATTCATGGTATGACACACAGTAGTGCCCCTTTTACACAATGCCCACATTAGTGCCCCTTATACAAAATGGCCTCAGTAGTGCCCCTTATACACTATGGTCCTAATTCAGAGCCGCTCGCTAGATGTGATCGCTCGCACGATGTGTATTGAAATTGCGTAGGCAGTACAATCGCACAGCAATGCATTAACACGCCAAGTATTTCTTAGAGAGCGATCACATAGTGTATTTAGACACTAACCAGTCTGTTTTAAGAATCCCACTTGTGCACCTCATGTCCAGGAAGTGTATTCAACCATCGGTACATCGGATGCTATTGCAGCGCTTGAAGTTGACCATACCATGCCACAAGCACTGCGAGCACTGCAGTGTAAAAACAAGCCAGGTGACGTACTATGATGCTGTCTTTTAATTATGCACACCTCTAAAACGCCATTGAGATGCTCAGGCACGCCTGCGTTTGCACCTCCACTCTCCCGTTTTTAATGTCCAGACCCTATTACCACCTACAAATGGCTTCCTCTGCCAACCACTCTGCTGGGCTGTATATTTGCAGCGAGCGAATGAATTGTGAACGTTCGCTAAGGTATGCACATGCGCACTGCGATGCATGCGCACAAAGAATACACACTGCATACCATCGATAGCAGCGAGAGTATGCATCTTAGCGAGCAGGTCTGAATCAGACCCTATGCCCACAGTAGTGCCCCTTATACACAATGCCCAGAGTAGTAGTTCCCCTAATACACAATGCCCACAGCAGCACTGCCCTTACACTTAATGCCCACAGCAGCAGTGCCCCTTATGCAATACCCACTGTAGAGGTGCCCCTTATGCAATGCCCCCATTAGTAGTGCCCCCAGTGGTAATGCCCCCATTAGTTGTGCCCCCAGTAGTAATGCCCCCCTGTAGTATTGTCCCTTATGGGCACTTTGGGCAACAGCGCTGGTGGGCAGCGCATAACGGGCGGACTGCAGCAATAGCAATAAGCCAGCCGCCGACACAGTGACTTTCAAACAAAACAGTGCACAATGTCACAATCACTGTGCTCACTCTTTCACAGTCTCAATCACATCAGGTGTGTGTCCGCCCGATCAAGGTCGGTGGGCCAGCCTGGAAAGATGGGCAGGCCGGTTGGGCAAGGTGGACGAGCATGCCGGGCGCGCTTAGCCAATAGTATCCTATTACAACCAAAATTACTTTAATTACAAATATAACATACTTCAGGTCCATTCTACTGCATATGTTGACAAAATGCCACTTAGCAATAACCAGAACTAAGAAAATAGATCTCAGACTGCACATTCTGGACATATATATATATATAATTGGAGGTGCTACCTGTGGAGACCATTGATATATACACAAAGAAAAAATACAGGTGCACAACTCCAAATTAACTGATTATATATAAATAAATACATTTTGCAGTAAATACAATAGAGGTTTTTGGCATAATCTTGGCCAAGCTTATGGGCCTGCCCACCATATCCGGGTAACCTCTTGTCGGGCAGGTCCCTAACATACTAAGGCTCAAATCCAGAGCGCAGAACACCCCCAAACTAGCCCAGCCAATCAACCCCAAAGCACCGCTCTAATAAGAAAAGTGAAGTGTTAAGAGCAGCCGCTGGCCGCATATAAAGCACAAAAATAAAAAAGTGAAATACATATATATAAAGGACACAGACAGTGAAGTATTAAAATGTGTTAAAGGAAAATGTGTTATACTGCGGTGCCCTGAAGCAGATCAGCAAAGCAATCTAGGGGGACCCACACCCCAAAAATGAACCAAAGCTGCACTACACAGTCCAAATATTAGCAGGACTTACCTATTATTGTGCCTCTGGCTGGTGTGCATATTACATTGCCAGACTCCATGCTGTAACCAATGTAGTAGAAGTGCTAGTCTGAGTGGGAAGTGGCTCAGGCTTCCCAGGTGTGCAAATCAATGCACTAATTAGTTTACAAAGAAAATAGATCTCAGACTGCACATTCTGGACATATATATATATATATATATATAATTGGAGGTGCTACCTGTGGAGACCATTGATATATACACAAAGAAAAAATACAGGTGCACAACTCCAAATTAACTGATTATATATAAATAAATACATTTTGCAGTAAATACAATAGAGGTTTTTGGCATAATCTTGGCCAAGCTTATGGGCCTGCCCACCATATCCGGGTAACCTCTTGTCGGGCAGGTCCCTAACATACTAAGGCTCAAATCCAGAGCGCAGAACACCCCCAAACTAGCCCAGCCAATCAACCCCAAAGCACCGCTCTAATAAGAAAAGTGAAGTGTTAAGAGCAGCCGCTGGCCGCATATAAAGCACAAAAATAAAAAAGTGAAATACATATATATAAAGGACACAGACAGTGAAGTATTAAAATGTGTTAAAGGAAAATGTGTTATACTGCGGTGCCCTGAAGCAGATCAGCAAAGCAATCTAGGGGGACCCACACCCCAAAAATGAACCAAAGCTGCACTACACAGTCCAAATATTAGCAGGACTTACCTATTATTGTGCCTCTGGCTGGTGTGCATATTACATTGCCAGACTCCATGCTGTAACCAATGTAGTAGAAGTGCTAGTCTGAGTGGGAAGTGGCTCAGGCTTCCCAGGTGTGCAAATCAATGCACTAATTAGTTTACAAAGAAAATAGATCTCAGACTGCACATTCTGGACATATATATATATATATAATTGGAGGTGCTACCTGTGGAGACCATTGATATATACACAAAGAAAAAATACAGGTGCACAACTCCAAATTAACTGATTATATATAAATAAATACATTTTGCAGTAAATACAATAGAGGTTTTTGGCATAATCTTGGCCAAGCTTATGGGCCTGCCCACCATATCCGGGTAACCTCTTGTCGGGCAGGTCCCTAACATACTAAGGCTCAAATCCAGAGCGCAGGACACCCCCAAACTAGCCCAGCCAATCCACCCCAAAGCACCGCTCTAATAAGAAAAGTGAAGTGTTAAGAGCAGCCGCTGGCCGCATATAAAGCACAAAAATAAAAAAGTGAAATACATATATATAAAGGACACAGACAGTGAAGTATTAAAATGTGTTAAAGGAAAATGTGTTATACTGCGGTGCCCTGAAGCAGATCAGCAAAGCAATCTAGGGGGACCCACACCCCAAAAATGAACCAAAGCTGCACTACACAGTCCAAATATTAGCAGGACTTACCTATTATTGTGCCTCTGACTGGTGTGCATATTACATTGCCAGACTCCATGCTGTAACCAATGTAGTAGAAGTGCTAGTCTGAGTGGGAAGTGGCTCAGGCTTCCCAGGTGTGCAAATCAATGCACTAATTAGTTTACAAAGAAAATAGATCTCAGACTGCACATTCTGGACATATATATATATAATTGGAGGTGCTACCTGTGGAGACCATTGATATATACACAAAGAAAAAATACAGGTGCACAACTCCAGCGGCTGCTCTTAAGACTTCACTTTTCTTATTAGAGCGGTGCTTTGGGGTGGATTGGCTGGGCTAGTTTGGGGGTGTCCTGCGCTCTGGATTTGAGCCTTAGTATGTTAGGGACCTGCCCGACAAGAGGTTACCCGGATATGGTGGGCAGGCCCATAAGCTTGGCCAAGATTATGCCAAAAACCTCTATTGTATTTACTGCAAAATGTATTTATTTATATATAATCAGTTAATTTGGAGTTGTGCACCTGTATTTTTTCTTTGTGTATATATCAATGGTCTCCACAGGTAGCACCTCCAATTATATATATATATATGTCCAGAATGGCAGTCTGAGATCTATTTTCTTTGTAAACTAATTAGTGCATTGATTTGCACACCTGGGAAGCCTGAGCCACTTCCCACTCAGACTAGCACTTCTACTACATTGGTTACAGCATGGAGTCTGGCAATGTAATATGCACACCAGTCAGAGGCTCAATAATAGGTAAGTCCTGCTAATATTTGGACTGTGTAGTGCAGCTTTGGTTCATTTTTGGGGTGTGGGTCCCCCTAGATTGCTTTGCTGATCTGCTTCAAGGCACCGCAGTATAACACATTTTCCTTTAACACATTTTAATACTTCACTGTCTGTGTCCTTTATATATATGTATTTCACTTTTTTATTTTTGTGCTTTATATGCGGCCAGCGGCTGCTCTTAACGCTTCACTTTTCTTATTAGAGCGGTGCTTTGGGGTGGATTGGCTGGGCTAGTTTGGGGGTGTCCTGCGCTCTGGATTTGAGCCTGAGTATGTTAGGGACCTGCCCGACAAGAGGTTACCCGGATATGGTGGGCAGGCCCATAAGCTTGGCCAAGATTATGCCAAAAACCTCTATTGTATTTACTGCAAAATGTATTTATTTATATATAATCAGTTAATTTGGAGTTGTGCACCTGTATTTTTTCTTTGTGTATATATCAATGGTCTCCACAGGTAGCACCTCCAATTATATATATATATATGTCCAGAATGTGCAGTCTGAGATCTATTTTCTTTGTAAACTAATTAGTGCATTGATTTGCACACCTGGGAAGCCTTAGCCACTTCCCACTCAGACTAGCACTTCTACTACATTGGTTACAGCATGGAGTCTGGCAATGTAATATGCACACCAGCCAGAGGCACAATAATAGGTAAGTCCTGCTAATATTTGGACTGTGTAGTGCAGCTTTGGTTCATTTTTGGGGTGTGGGTCCCCCTAGATTGCTTTGCTGATCTGCTTCAAGGCACCGCAGTATAACACATTTTCCTTTAACACATTTTAATACTTCACTGTCTGTGTCCTTTATATATATGTATTTCACTTTTTTATTTTTGTGCTTTATATGCGGCCAGCGGCTGCTCTTAACACTTCACTTTTCTTATTAGAGCGGTGCTTTGGGGTGGATTGGCTGGGCTAGTTTGGGGGTGTCCTGCGCTCTGGATTTGAGCCTTAGTATGTTAGGGACCTGCCCGACAAGAGGTTACCCGGATATGGTGGGCAGGCCCATAAGCTTGGCCAAGATTATGCCAAAAACCTCTATTGTATTTACTGCAAAATGTATTTATTTATATATAATCAGTTAATTTGGAGTTGTGCACCTGTATTTTTTCTTTGTGGAATAACCAGAACTGTAAGGTAATGACATGAGTGTGAGTGTAAGCTGGGGGTGTACACATTTTGGTGTATGGAGGGCAGCGTGTTTCTGAATCCCGACTGCCGGCTTCCCGACTGTATAGTCCTGTCAAGGGTTAAATGACAGGCGTCAAAATCCAGACGCCTGTAATTTTCCCTACGTGGGAGACCGACGCCAGGCTTACCGATCAAAGGGTAGCCGGGCGATGGACAGCCGCGGTGGGGGAGGGTTAGGTTTAGGGTTCCCGGTGGGACTTAGGGTTAAGCTCCTCCCCAGGAGGTTAGGTTTAGGCTAGGAGGAGGAGGGTTAGCGTTAGGTGGGGGGAATTAGGTTAGTTTATACATACCTGAGGACGTTTTTGATTTCCTCCTCTGCCGGAATGCCGCTGTCGGGATTAGAACCGCTGGCCATGCGGCTGGCGGTAAATCATACTGAATCCGTTTCCGGGACATACATGTCAAATCAATGTGTGGAAAGCATGATCTTTGGCAGTGTGTGCCCGGGCACAAGGGGCATACATGCATTTCAGTATATATGGATGGCAGTGTATTCCCTTGTATTTGTCAGTATATGGAAGGCACACATGGGTTGGGTATGATATGCCGGTTCAATTCCCGATGCCAGAAGCCCGATGGAGTATAATCCCGACAAGGGCGGTAAGTACCCTAACTCTCCCCTCTAACCCTTCCTTGGTGGTGCCTAACCTTAATCTACCTGGGGGGGTAGCTGACCCTAACCTCCCCCCAGTTCCCTTTAGTGGTGCCTAACCCTAACCCCCCATTCCCGCACCCTAAATCCAATCCTCCCCGGGGGGGGTGGCTAGCCCTAACCTCTACCCGATGGTGCCTAACCCTAACACCCCCTCCCCATAACCTATCCCTAACCCTCCCCAGGGGGTGTCTAACCCTAATCTCTCCCCAGGGGTGCCTAAACCTAACCCCCCATCCCCAGGCTAAGTATCATACTTACCCGTCTTCTTACCTTCGGGATGGTGGGGGTTGGGATGCAGAAGTCGGTATCCTGATTCCCTGCGGGTATCCTCTTTGGCATTATGTTGGGTGTTAGGATTCCGGCGTCAATATATCGACACCTGGGATCCCATCTGCCGGCAAACATGAAGTGTATGGAGGCAGCATGTTCCTGGGCACACATTAGTGTATGAGGCACCATGTTCTTTGGGCACATTTGTCAGTATATTTGGGATAGCATGTTATCGGACACATGCCAGTATATGGAGGGCAATGTGTTACTGGGGCACACGTCAAAGTGTTTTGTCACAAAGAAGTGTGTATGAATGGATAGAGACGTTCAGGGAAGGTCACCTGTGTTGAGCTGATTAATTGATGTGAAGGGTGGTTCAGCACAGGTGATGGCAATAATCAATTAACCACTTAACTGACAATTTTTTTCTCTCAAAAGGCTCATAAATCGCTGGGGTTTTTTTCATGAGTGAATGAGGTGAAGAACATCTTATTCAACTTATCCAAAATTATTTAATTAAAAAATACATATATACATATATATTTTTTGTAATATTTGTAAAAAAAAATAAAATGTTTTTTTTTTTTTGAAACATCGGAACACCACCATCAGAAACATCATGACCATCATGACTTTCCACTTCACATCGGCTTCAGGCACCAGGTACACTTGGGGAGAGGGAGAGGGGTTAATTTACATTTTCCCAGTGGCTGCTAATCTCTGCAGCCACTGCGAGGGGGGTCCTGTTGTACTGAACGATCAGCAATGACTGGCAGCACAGCAGACACTGGGGGAGGGTGCAGGCAAGCAGAGGGACCGGAACAGCTGCGGAAAGATTCTCTTACTGCAGCCGCCTATGCTGTTTATCTGACTAGTTGAAATATTGCAACCATATCAGATAAAGCACTGCCTGGTGTGGTTTGGAAAAATGTGACCATGCTAGGTAAGAGTGAAGTCCAGGAGTGAAGAATTTAGTACCTGGTGGAAGGGGTCACATTGGAAGCTATGCAAATCCATAACCAGCCTCATACCTCAGAGCCTAGACTGGTATTGGAAAATAGGGGGAAAGTTCTCACGCTCTGACCAATCAGCGTGTCCTCATTCCTTCCTATGGAGAGTGACTGGGAGTGACCTCTCATTCGTGATGGGGCACCATGAGGATCACTAGAACGTTTTTTTTGTTTTGCCAAGATCCAGGATGCTACATGGACTGAAGAGGCTCAGCCTGGTGTGGTCGCATCTGATGCGACCATGCCAGGCTTGTGGTTCATTAACTCTTAATTTACCTATTAACTCTGCACTGAAAGCTGAGGGGGTGCAGAGAAGAGCCCTGAGCTATCAGTCTAGTGCTGGTTGTCTTTGGATAGGGAGGACCCCTTTCTTTGAAGGGTTCCCACTTCCTTGGGTATTACTGCCCTGGGCTGACAAGTTTGGGACTGGTTGCCATTATGGCAGGGGGACCCCTTGCTGTGAGTCCCCCCACTATAGTGTCAATCTCCTGGTTGGTTCAGCCCAGTGATGTTTTTTCCCCCCTGATTTCCAATATAAGACTCAGAGTGTCGGGGCTGGTTATGGACATTGGAGGGGGGGAAGGGGGAAGGGGGAAGGGTGCAATGCATTTTGTCCCCTGATATTAATAATTTATAAACATAAGCAATTGAAACCTGCATGTAGATCATAGTGATCTGTGCAGGGCTTCCACTCCGCAGCAGATTGATGAAGGATTTGCTGTTGGATTCGCTGCGTTATAGGGGTTTGAGATCCGACGGGTATTGATGTCGGATTTTAAAAAAACAGTCAAAATTGATCCTTAGTAATGATGGTTTTTAACACTGCAATCCGACTATGATACCCGTTGATACTTGTTGGTTTCAAACTGACAGCAAACATGTTGTTTAGTAAATTTACCCCTTAGTCTTAATTCTGAGTGTTACTATTGCGGCCTTTATATACTGTACAGAGGGCCTGATTCAGACCCGCTTGCGAGCGGGTCGATGGTCAGCCAGTGCGCACGCACGAACCCTGGAGCGAGTGAGAACTTCATTCGCTTCGGGGCTTGCTAAAAATTGGGGCAGCTCGTGATGTCAGTAGTGAACTTCCTGCTTTATTAGAGCAGGAAGTTCACTCGGGCTTGTGGGAGCTGAGACTCTACCACAAGGGTCTCGTCACAAG
This sequence comes from Taudactylus pleione, assembly GCA_031769625.1. Lineage (NCBI taxonomy): Eukaryota > Metazoa > Chordata > Amphibia > Anura > Myobatrachidae > Taudactylus > Taudactylus pleione. The sequence continues at coordinate 2,713,424 of JAUIMM010000169.1, read as the reverse complement.
CCCGATGGTCGCGATAATCGTGACCATAGCCAGGCCACTCGCAAAAGCTGTGGGTGGTCACCCACAGCTATGCAAGCGGCCTGGAGGCAGATTTTTTTTAAAAAAAATCTGCCCTGATTCAAAGCGAGCGCTTGCAAATAGCGAGCGCTTCTAAATCAGACCCAGAGTGCAGTTGTGGTTTACATTTATGTTTAATGTGTGTGTAATAAAGGGGATGTAGTCGGTATCCCAGCATGCGGGATACCAACGGTCTTAATACTGGTGCCAAAATCCCGACAGGTCGGGATCCTGGCACCAGAATCCCAACCGTTGGCATCCCGAAGGTAAGTATCGGGGTGCAGGGGTAGGGTAGCATTAGCTAGCGGGGTTAGGTTTAGGCAGTAGGGGGGGAGGTTAGGTTTAGGCAATGGGGAGGGGGTGTTAGGTTTAGGGTGCGGGAAGGGGGAGGGTTAGAGTTAGGCACTGAGAAGGGTGCGTTAGGGTAGGAATTACAAAAATACTCACCATTCACATCTATGGCTGTCGGGATTCTGGCTGTCAGGAGGCCGCTGTTGGTATTCTGACTAGCGGCATCCCGACAGCCAGAATTTCATACCCAACCCTAATAAAGGTACCTTTTCTACTCTTGCCATTGTGTCCTTGCTGTGTGATCCCTGAACCCACAAAGGAACTGGGGTATAGTGCGGGAACTACAAACTGCTACCTTTTTCAAGGTGGTAAAATGCATTCAGCGAGAAAATCGTACAAATTAACCTGGTAACCTAACAATATATAATTAGCCTAAGTTCTCTAGAAACAGTATATTCCAATGCAAGGAAACCGAGGAGAATAGCAACAAACGGGAGTTTTTCTGCTAGTACACTCGTGGAATATAAAAATAGGTCTGGGTGGTGGCACTTTTTAATCCATGAGTATGAATGACAAAAGTCAGTATAATAAACCACTAATATTCACATCCATCCAGGCACCTACAGTGCATACGTCACAACTGGACAGGGTAATTGTGTAGTGTTTCTTCCAATAAATTTCAAGTGTCAGTAGAAGTTCTTCTTCCCAGCTTGGTCCATGAATAGGCATTTACACAGCACTCAGCTTGACCAATGATATGTCCATGAATGTTTGAAACCCAGATAAGTAGTAACTAATAGTCTCAACATTAGCTCATACTGGGCGGGATGCATGACACATCACATTGTGCATGCAAAGCATAATGCCACACATCGCATGCAAGCCGGCGTTAATTACACCGTTATGCATGTAGAAAAACACAAAGGACAGCTCTCTCGGTAAGAGCTGTCCTTTGTGAGAGACTTCTGGATCTATGACCTAAAAATCCCTATGGCCTTCTCGGCACTGGGAGCTTTGCAAACAGAAGCCCATAGGCTTCTAAAGATGGAATTGCCCACCGCATCCAAGCCCAGAAATGTATTGCATTCCTGGCTCTGGTGCATCCCACCCACTGAGTTATTCCTAAATGCTTTAGGGCATTGATAACATTATATAATAAAGAAATACTTTTAATTTGTTCCCTTTATAAAAATAGCCATACTTTACTAATTTGAGGTCAAGAAAGACAAATATGACTTCAGAATGTTTTTATTAGCTCTAGTTTTTGAGCTACATTACATGTATAGGTATTTCAGTATTATAGTCACAGTGAAAAGCAATTTTAAAATAATCGGATATTTTCTTGATACAACATAAATAACAGTTGATTCAATTCAATCAATCGCAAAAAAGAACACAAAATGAAACAACATACAGCAACTGAAAGTACTATTTCACATAGTGGCCTATTCAGAGCACTGCCACTGAAGAAGGTGTGGGTGATTCTACATCGAAACGCGTTTGTCTCTTTCCCTGGATCATCTGCTCATCTGGGATTTGTTACATTATTTCCGGACCAACAACTCCACTCTTTCCAGCCTTATTCTCCTAATTTGGAACCACGCTGATTACATTGCCTTATTGGATTCCTATCAGAACGTGATGCTCCTATGGAGGCTGGTAAATATACATTAGCTGGACATTAATCTGGATTGAACATTGACCTATGTTTGACAACAACAGGTCACATTTGCTCAATTTGACCTACAGTATATGACTGTTGGAGTATTATCTCCTTTAATAGACATCTATCATCGGCAGTGATCATTTATAAGATCCATTTCCAGTTGATTCTTTTATTGAAGTAAAGTGTTTTTACTGATGTTATTAAAAGTTTTAATTTTTGATTACCTCAACCAAGCCGTAATCCATTATTGGTTATAACACCTATTCTATTGCATATTCATGTGTATTTTACATCTGTCACATTCTTATTATTGATTATGATATTTTCCATCTATTTGATTGTCTGATGTGATATGTTCTATTGCACAATAGTCCCATTGTTGCCCAGATATAAATATCCCAATTGTGGATTTTAGCGCGGTTCACTCATGCGTTCCTTTCTTGACATCACTCAGGAGGCTGACTACCCCCACTGAACCTGCAGCTTTGGACAGCACCACTCTGATAATCCATTACCTTTCCTATTCAGGAGAGCGCTTTCTCTTTGCTTGTCGCTTGTACTCCTCTTCTGGGGCATCTCTTGTTACTGTCCAACAGTAGTAAGCAAGCATAGAATCATCCCACCTACCCTGACATCTCCGGTCCATTGCTGAGATACAGTACATTGGTGGAATCACTCACCGTGCTCGTCACTCACTGCACCACAGTTGTCAGGGAAGAAGTCCAGACGAGAGTCGAGAAAGTAGATTTTGAATGACAAGTTGCAGCCTAATTTATAGTATTTTAGAAGGTTATGCACGATCCCAACATAGGGGCATATTCAATTGGGTGCGAGAATAGCAAAAAACCACACACCTGTGAGGTTTTTCCTGCAGGTGCGGGTTTTTTGCTATTCAGTTAGGTGCGTGGGTTTTTTTGGTGCGTGTCGGGAGGATTTTTTCATTCACCTCCAGAGCAAGCATAATTTTTCCTAAAACGTTCATTTTAGGAAAAATCAGTGGGACTTGCTCTGGCACCCCCCCATAGGACTAATTAAGCAATTGGAAGTTTCCAAATTAGCTTAATTAGTCCATAATTACTTACCTTCAGCGGCGCTGTCTTCTTCATCCAGTGTCGGGAGCTGGCTCTTCTGCAGCAGTGTGAGTTTGTGTGGTGTTTGTAAGTGTGTATGTGTGAGTGTGTGTGTGTATAAGTGTGTAACCTCCACTGCCAGTGTGCCCCCCTAGTGTCCGTGTGGCCCCCAGAATGGGCGCTGGGAGAACTACATCTCCCAGCTGCCCTTGCCCCTCCCACCAGCCCCTGGAGCCTCCCAGGAGTCCCCGGGACTCCCAGCAGCCACCTCTCCAGTAACAAGAAAGAGGGGAGACCACCGGAAGTTGTGGAGAGCACCGGAGACCTCTGGGCAGGTAAGTGAAGAATTTTTTTTTTACACGGCGCAGGGTTTTCAGAGTTGAAAACCCTGCGACCAACATTTTTTTAATTGGATACCGCGGGTATCGGGAGTACGCATACCTGCGGTATTCCTAAATTGGGCGTGAGGTGCGCAAGATTTTTTTCCTTGCTAAAACTTGCTCCCAGTTGTATATGCCCCATAGTTTCCACTTCTTCTGATACCCAAGAAGCCATGCACAACATGCATGGAGGAAAGGTAAGTATCAGTCGCAGGGGGGGAGGGTTAGGTTTAGGCACCCCAAGGGGACTTAGGGTTAGGCTGCGGGAGGGGGAAGGTTAGAGTTAGGCTCTAGACAGGGGGGTTAGGTTCAGGCAACACTGGGGGGGAGGTTAGGGTTAGGCACTTACAGGGAGGGTTAGTATCAGGGTGCAGGTGTAAGAGGGGTGCGGTGCAGTGCCTGCTGCCATGCAGGTGTACTTCAGTTCCTTACCTTGCATTCCACCCTCTCACCTTCAGGCCGTGTGTTGAACAGACGGTCCTGGAACTACCAAAATAGAACATAGACACGATGACCTAGGAGGAAGACATGCCCTACCGAACCGAGGGATAAATTCAGGTTTTAACTGAAGATCATCATTGGCACTTTTGGCCTCAGATCCCGAATTTTCACCTATCGGTACTCACGCACCAGGTGAAGACCCATCCTTGCACCGGGTTGCAAGGTTCACCGTCCGCCCAGAAGGAAGGAAGGATAGGTAGTGACAAACAAAGAGGGAGAGGCAATACACACAGATATTTCTCACCGTGTCCACTCTTGCTCTTCGTCCGCTCACTCGCCAACAGGTCCCTGCAAGGAGATATACACCACAGCCATGCAGGGCCTAAACCTATGTCATGCAACTACACATACTAAGACAACATCGCCCTCAACCTACAGTGTGTGTAGTGCGACAGATATAACAATAACTGAACTTTTACCCTGCACGGAACACCAATCACAGACTCTAAGTACACAAGAGAAAAACACGGTGCTGTCCCTTTAAATGCCTGCTACCTGCCTATCCAGAATTGGCCAGCTCCTCTTCTTAGTGACTGGGGAAACACTTAGCTTATTGATGGGAGACGGAGAGCTCTCCATGGGGGTTTCTGCTCATACCTCTAATCAAGTGCACGGGGGCTGCCAACTTTCTATACCAGTGGTCTAATGTTAATGGGCTCAGGGCCCTGGGCCTAATGCCCAAGATCTTACCTAGCGGCTCAGGCGTTTAAGCCTGCCTAATACAGGGCATAGGAGGGACTTGGGCTTACTGTCCAGAGTCCCCTTCCTATAGTGTGGCTCAGGCCTATGGGCCTGCCTAATGATGGGCTCTGATAGTGGCCTGGGCCTAATGCCCAGCATCACTTTATATGGGGATCAGGCCTATGGGCCTGCCTAACTGTGGGGCTCACTTATTATATAGGGCCTAACACCCTCCTGGATAGGTTACAGGCCTAGAGCCTGGTTGATGGCCACAGGCCTAGTGCCCGCCTATTTGCAACCTCAGTGATCTGGGCCTAACACCCAGATCACTGGCTCCTAACCAGGCTTAAGAGAATTCTATAGGACCTACTGCCCTCTACTGAGCCCCGGGCCTTGTGCCCGCCTATTTACCCACGAGCCTAGTGCCCGACAACCCTGGTGGTCTATGGAGGGGGTGTATGGTAGGCCTCACTGAGGGCCTACTTGCTCCGTTGGAAGAGGCTGTGGGGGGAACTTCATGGAGCTCTTTTACTTCCCTCCCCCGCAATCCTCTCCGGTCCTCAGCCACATTCTTTGGCCGCTGGCCCGTCTTGGCCAGCGGCGGCGCCTCCTCTTATCCTCATCCAGCCGGCACCGCCTGTCTTCTTTCTTGACAGCGGTGTCTTCTGGCCTCTTCGGCGGCTGCCGGACCTGTTGCCGCGACGCTGTCTTTGGCAGGTCTTCACTCCTCCCTCTCCGCTGCTGAACAGCTTTTTCCCGCCCAGCAGCACCTAAAACTTGACGCCGTGAGAGGGCGGGGCTATGATGCGTCGAGCCGTGATTGTCTCGTCGCGTCCGCCTCCTATTGGCTGCTGGCCCACGAGCCGTGTCTGGCTTGCGGCCAGAGCCATACACCCGCCGCCGTTTCTTGACTGCCGGGGACGGCAAGCTCCGCTGAGCTTGCGCCCGGAGCCAAGCTTCTCCCGACGCCACTGTACCGCCGGCACTGGTGGAAGGGACCAGACGGTCCCCTCACCAGGTGCCCGTGGCGTCTGCACCAACGCTGGGGACATCACTGTCCTAGTGCCGGCAACGGATGTGTCCCGCGGAGGACACATCCCCTCTGCCTTTCCCTGCAGCTCTGCCGATGCTGGCATCAGACACTTGATCCCAGCACAGCCTTCCACACAGGAAAGGAGGGCTAGGGGGTAACTAGGACAGGGGAACATTACTCACCGTTTCCCTTTCGGGATTTGAACCATTGAGATGCCGCTATCAGTGTACTGACAGCGGGCATCCCGTCCATCGGTATTTCATACCAATTCCTTTTAAATGTCATATTTATTCTACGCATGCTGAAATAAATTAATAGTAACTATTTTCATGTCATAAACATTTTCACTGTTGCGCAGTGTAACTTGATAAAGGGGAATGATGAAGGTTTATTACCAAGGCATTAGAGAGATGTGAAATATACCATTGTCTATGTAAGATTTTAGGAACCTCACCTCATAACTGTAAAATTGATTCCTCTTTTATCCTGTTTCTGGATGCTGATTTGGCAGCTCAAATATTAATGTGATAAAGTAGTACTCTAAATTAGCTTATTGGTTTATTATATACTATGTTGGTTGTAATAATATTAACTGTAAAACAATCATATTAATAATTTCATTGCAATCCATTTTTTTATTGTCTAGTATTATGTAAATTCAAATGTAATGTGATCACGCTATTCACTTAATGAAATAAGCCTTGTTTTTTGTGAAGTTTCTATCACACATCTGTACTCTTTGCTAAACCTATTACAGAATAATTGCTTCTGAATGAATGACACATGGCAAACAAGCTTGTGAAAGGCAGTGAGCTTTTTTTTAGCGGTCATTAAGCTTAACTTTGATTATTCAGTATCTAAGTTCACTGGTAGAGCCTAAATGGAGGACTACAAATTGTTTCTTATAAGCACCATAATTTTTTCCACACTTGGAAGCCTGCAGTTGAAAGGAATTATTTTTGTCTATATTATTGCTAAAATGTTACACTTGCATACACTTTCCAGGACAAATATTTTATTCCTGCTATTCATTAGAAACAAACTAAATTAATACAGCATGTACAGCACTGCAAGTAGCGAGCAAATTAAAATGTCCATCCAAGAGTATACACAAAACTGGTGCTGGTGATTCAGTAGATTTTTGACATTGCAGTATGTAATTTTATTATCTAAACCAGTGGTTTTCAGCCTAATCCTCAAGTACCACCAATAGATAAAAGTTTGCGGATTTCTTTAATCATTCACAGGTGAGTCAGTAATTATATCACCTGCTTCCACAGACAGAACTACAGAAAACATGACCTGAAATGCTGGCCATATACTAGTGCGATTTTGGTCCGATTGCCCGATTTTAGACGCGTCGTACGATGAATTGTGTCGAAATCGTGTTGCATTTAGGTAGGATAAGATCCGATGCGCTCTCCCATCCCTCTTAAAATGTATCGTATGATCAGATGTGCAGCCTACATTGTCTATCATAATCACATGCAGATCGTGCCGTGTATTTGTACATGCGAAGCATCGTACGTCCGACCGGCATCATTTGAGTGACATTCTGAAGAATGATGATCAGTTTTTCAGCAGGCATGTGATCGATCGTATCGTGAGATTGTATGTACATCGTGTGTCCAAAGCACCAATTAGTGCGGCCAGGACTGCCAGGGAACTGCCGGGGAGTTCAAGGGAAATCGTAAGATGAATCTCATCTTATCCTGGTCATACTAGTGTATGGCCAGAATTAGTGGTATTTCAGGATTGTGGTTGAGAACCCCGATTCTACACTATTACAGTCCTTGCAACTATGTCATTAAAATGCATGTAAGGAGAGAAACACACCATGCTATATCACTCCATTTCTGGTGTTCTAACGCATTTTGGCCCTCATTCAGAGCCGTATGCTCTGAGCAGAGCGCACGCTCTGAATGAGGGCCGGGCTCCATTTTCATGGAGCGTCCTCCTGGACGCTCGTATAGCTGTGGGTCACCACCCACAGGCTATACGAGCGTCCATTGTGATGGTCGCGATGGTCGAGACCATCGCGACCATCGAATTTGCGAGCCGGAGCCTGCGGTTGAGGTTTTCAACCGCAAGCTCCGGAGTGATTTTGGCTCTATCAGAGCCAAAATCACTCCCACTGACATCACTAGTGATGTCAGTAGGCCGGCTTTTGACGGGAGGCGTTCCCGTGGGAACGCCCCGTCAGGGAGGCACGCCCCTGGCACGCCCACCAAAGGGGGCGTGCTGTCAATCAACATTGACAGCACGCCCCCTTTGATCGGACACAACGAGCGAAGGACTTTCCTTCGCTCATCGCGTCTGGCGCATGCGCACGATGGAGCTCCCTCCGTCGTGCGCATGCTCAGTCCATAACATCGACCCACTTGCGAGCGGACAGCCGCTCGCGAGTGGGTCTGAATCAGGCCCTTTGTGCATAGGAGAGGGACTCTGGGGGTACAAACTCACCTCTTCAGACAAGCTTATCAGATTCCAGAACTGACCACATAACCTTCATAGCTTCCATATCTTATTACATCCCCTCTCACAGTCCACACATAACCTCACATATTGTCTTTCTTTCACATACTCCTGACATTTTGCCGACATTCCTGTGTGACTGGATCATGCAGCCCTCCAAGAAACTTTGCATTCTGGCCGGACCAAATTGCAATATATATAGCACCTATCCTTGTGTATCAATGCCTATTTCCCTATAGATTGTAAGCTTGCAAGCAGGGCCCTGTTACCTCTATATCTGTCAGTTATTACCCTGTTTTGTTCTATCAATGTTTCCAATTGTAAAGCGCAACGGAATATGCTGCGCTATATAAGAAACTGTTAATAAATAATAATAAATAAATAATCATCTTTCTTATATTGTATATGCAGATTAAACACAAGTCACTTTACACTGTGTTCAGAAATTAGCAGGTTTTGCCATCCAGATAGGAGGCATTTCCAACCCAACACTAAATACAGTATAGAAATCAGTCAGATTAAATGCACAGATAGATCTCTTGGGGATGCAGTCACCACGTCGAGTCATTGACAGTCATAATGTGGACATTACAATGTCAACAGTTTTGATGCCAACATTGTTGTACTGTCGACATGGGACATGTCAACATCTGCAGAATGTTGACAGGTTAATACTGTCGACATGTGAAATGTTGACCTATGAAATGTCAAGATTTTGCAGAGAGCGGAAGATTAGTCTGCGGGATGGGAGGGATAGGGATAGGCTGCTAGATGAAAGGGTTAGGGTTCGGCACCAATAGGAGGGTTAGTCTGTGGGAGGAGAGGGTTAGGCTGTGGGATGGGAGTGATAGGCTGACAGATGGATGGGTTAGGATTCAGCACCAGAAGGAGGGTTAGTCTGTGGGAGGGTAGCGTTAGGCGCTAGGTTTAGGGGTGAGGGTTAAGATTATGTTTAGGGGAGTTACTCACCACCAGAACCACGCCAACTCAGCCAGAAGTCATCATCATGACACTGCCGAACAGGGTAAGTCCCCATCGCACTACTAGGGTCTTCTTCAGATTACGTTGATTCCTAGAGCCCCACTCCTTCCTATGGAAAGGAGATCTTGAGTTGTGAAGAGGGATCCAAGCGAATGCCTCCGCTACCTCTGCGCTGTGAGACATGCATGTACAGAAGGCCGGCTTGGAGCTACTTCTTGGGGCAGCTGTCCCCGCGCCGGAGCAGTACTAAATTGCTCACGTAGTTAAGTATCCACTTCCACAACTCGCGGCAAGTTGCATACCTCATTTTTTGGGACCACTCTGCCCCTGTTCATGACTAGACCCCTTTGAGAGAAAATACCACATTATATGAGAGATGATTTAAGGCGGGGATAGGGAACCTCAGGCCCAGGGGTTTAAAAAAGGTAAAAGGTCCTCGGAATCATTTGGTTTGGCCCTCAGAGCTTTATTCTGCTAGCCTTATCTGGCTAGCAAGGTGTCTAGAATGGCATCCTGCAGCCAGAATCTATGCAGCAGTGCCACCTGGAGCCTCCTTAGGACACTTCAGGCGGTCACACCACTGCCCTTACAGCTCCCCGAAGCATCCTCAGGATGCTTCGGGCATTGCTGTAATCATTGGCAATTGTGGCCCCCGCCCCCGTGTGGCATCACACGAAGGGGGCATGGCCGTGAATAACGTTATATATATCAAAATGGCCCTTGGCAGAAAAAAGGTTCCCCACCCTTGATTTAAGGCTATAAAATCATAGTAAGTTTAGTCACTACCTAGAAACTTCACAAATTTTAGTTGATAGTTGAAAATAATACATATTTTTCCATCTATATTATCCTTATTCTTAAATTTCTGTAAAATCATACATAGGGTTAATATACTTCCACAGTATTAGACAGGCTAGTCAGCAATCTTAAAATTAGACAATATAAGTATAACACCCTTCTACAGTATATGGAGGTTTAATTACTCTTGCATTTCAAGCTTATAAGAGCAAGTATCTGTCAAAACTCAAATTAATAATTTATTTGAAATTAATATGGCAAACTATACTAATCCTGGGCTAAATTGGTCTACCCACAAGGCAGCTCTTAGAGGCTATTTAATTAAGTAGGCCAGCTAAAAGAAGCTAAAAAATTTCTACAACCGATAAAGAACATACTGAATTAGGAAAAGGAGTAATATTGCATACATACAAAAGTCCTATGGAGCATACACACGGTCAGATTTGTCAGATGAACGATTGAATGATTGAACGATTTTTGACTGCATTAAAATGAATGGAATCGTCCAAGTCTGACTACAAACACATCAAATGTCAGATATCGTTATCTGACCATCGGGAATGCGCATCGTTCAAATCAGATATGTCAGATATAGGGATGAAAAAACACTGTGTTGCTACTGCGCAAGGTAGATATGATGTTAAATGTATATACAGAAAATATATAACATTTGTGCTCTCTGAAAAAATGGATGGGAGACTGGATAGATAAAATATCTATTTAATATCCAATGATACACATATAAACAAACAAAATCACAAGCCAATAACTGATGGTTACTATAAGTGACACTGTATATTGATATATCAATGTTTAGTGTCGATTGGCATAAATCACAATAATAAACAAGTAAATAAATAATCAAAAGTATTCTCAGAAAAAGGTGCTGGCGTCCCAGCTTCAATGAATAAAATGGAATGTAGAACGTAGCTTGATCAATATGTAATAAACATTAACTGAAAGCGTGGCCACGCTAATAATGAGCATACAATCTCATGAGGATAGATTGTACTGTTGAGAGATAGCCAAATGAGTATGAGGTAAAACTCACGGGATGCGGTGAAATCCGCTGATGATAAGTCAGATACACTTTTGAAAAAACTCTTCTAATCCTCCAGCATCTGCTACAAATACAAACGGCACTGGCCGCTATGTGTGCGGCTGCAAGGGTTTGCTAGACAATGTGTCCTCCGGTAATATCTAACCTTAACACAGATGGTGTGGCAGCGGCTCCAGCCGCTCGATGAATGGTAGGTGAAGTGTGCGCTGAGAATCAGCTGGTCGGCAGGTCCCGCTGTGCAAGCGGCAGGTTGGGCTTGCTGGGCTATAAGTCCTCCAGCGGCTCCTGTGTCAGGCACGTTTTAACACGGATGGTGTAGCAGCGGCTCCAACCACTCGATGAATGGTAGGTGAAGTGTGCACTGAGAATCAGCTGGTCAGCAGGTCCCGCTGTACAAGCGGCAGATTGGGCTTGCTGGGCTATAAGTCCTCCAGCGGCTCCTGTGTCAGGCACATCTGTGGGGAAGCAGCTCCAATTTCTGGCTGAAGGATCAGCAAGTTAGCTGTAACTGCTGCAGCCAATAGCCAGTGGCTCTAGCTTATTCTTTGGTGGAGAGTAATCCCAAAGTGTGAGCTGGAAAAAGGGCTTTGGGCTGTAAAATTCCTGGGTCTCCTGGAAGGCACTTGGTGGCTCTGGTCAACGCATTTCGTCCTATACGATTAGGACTTTTTCAAGACTGGAGACATGTCTCTGTTGGTCTCCTTTTAAGCTTCCAGGATTGCCTTAATTGATTATTTAATTCTATACATGTGAATTACCTTCTTCTCTTCAATTAAACCATCAACAGAAATAGGAAGAGAGATTGTGTCAATACATATGAATATATACACACAGTTTCTTTTGTCATTCAACATTAAAGATATTATTTGTTCATTTAGTTTACTTGTTTATTCATATCTATATATATACACACTTACAGAACATTTTTACTAAGTTAAAGTTGCTAGTAATTAATACTCCAAATCTCCCATTAAACTGAATATCTCCATCTTTAAAAATTTTTTTATACCCATGTAGTCTGTGACTAGCTGATATAATTATTCAGATTTTATAAAAATACACAACATCTGTCTATATAAGACATGTCTAAATGTATAGAATGTTATCTCTGGAATAGATAAAATTGAATTATGTTTAAATAACAAATAAAAAATAATAAATAATAAAAATATATAATGAAAAGGATTGTAGAGAAAGGGATTATGGAAAAAAGGGATTATAGAGAAAAAGGATAAGGGAGAGAAGAGGGACATTTTACCTAAATAGAACAATTGCCCCAAACAAAAGAGATGTAAGGAGAGAGGTACTTGGAATAAATCCAACTCACATAAGAGTACCAATTGAGCTGGCGATATATAGATGATAAATGGTAAATGATAAATACAACTAGTGTTGTCTGATGGTCTAAATGGAAACTATATGTGATAGTGGTTCCTACAAGCAATGGAGGACATAATATTGTTAAAAGTGCGGCGACCGACGTCCCTCGCACTATAAAAATATCTCCTCCAGCACGTCTATGGAATAAGCATGGAGGCTATACATATAAGTGAACATAGGATACTAACAACAGTGGCTAATGAATAGCCAAAACCTAACAACCATTAACAAGTCGGCAAGGACCGAGTGACAGCTCATATGGTATCAATAATAACAAGTCCTATGAGAAAGATATACTAATCCAACGACATATAATCTAATGCCTCATTGAGTCCTTTGGGGCTCAATGTATCCAATTTAAAGATCCAAGCCGCCTCTCCTAGACAAATTTTCCGAAACTGATTTCCACCGCTTTTTGTTGATCCAAAGTGTTCCACTGCCAATACAATCAAACCCTGCGGATTACCATCATGACATTGAGAAAAATGTCACGATACACTATGTGTAAGTATTCTATTCGCAATGTTGCATCTGTGCTCCCTAAACCTGGTTTTAATAGACCTGGTAGTGCGACCTACACATTGTAGGGAGCATGGGCATTGAAGTACATACACACAGTGTGTAGTTTCACAATCCATGAATTGTTTAATTGGGAACACTGTTCCATTGGCAGTGGAAACAATGTCTTTTGCTTTATTTATCATATGTTTACACGTCAAGCAAATAGATCTATTGCACTTGTAATTCCCCAATGGTTTAGAAGGTAGCCATGTATTATCATAGCCGTATTTTTTTGAGGCAAGTTCACTCGGTGCTAGCATATTTTTAAGATTCATATTCTTTTTAAACGTAATTCTAGGTTTATCTTTAATGCAATTTTTTAATATAGGATCCTGTAATAAAATTGGAAAGTTGTTATATATAATTTTCTTAATATTGTTGGATTTAACATTATATCTAGAGATAAATGTGACACTATTATCTGAAAATTTATCTTGATAATTAAATTTAGATTTTTTCTTCTCTTGATTCACAAGGAGATCTTTTCCATTAATTGATTTACCATAGACTGTTGCACTATATAGCAAATACTCAGGATAACCCCTTCTTCTAAAATGTGTCATAATTTCCTCCATTTGAACACAAAAATCGCCATCATCAGCACAGTTCTGTCTTAATCTTACCTGATTTTTCGGGATATTTTCTATCCAAGGTTTGTAATGTCCGCTTTTGTAGTGCAGATAATTATTTGCACCTACAGGTTTAGCATAATTTGAAGGAACCAAAACACCATCTCATATTGAGAGCGCGATATCCAAGAAATTAATAGAGTCAAAACTGAAATTGTGAGTGAAAGTGAGATTATACTTATTATTATTCAAATAATTAACAAATTCTTGTGCTCGTGTTTGTCCCCCTTTCCAAATAATAACTCAATCGTCAATAAAACGGCCATAGAGGACCAGGTCATCTCCATATGGACCGTTCCAAATGAACTCATCTTCGAAACGGCCCATAAAGAGATTCGCAAAACTCGGCGCAAACCTGGTCCCCATGGCCGTCCCAAGTGCTTCCAAATAATAAGTGTTTTCAAATAAAAAATAATTGTGAGTGAGTATAAATAGTATAGAATTTAATACAAAGTCACGTCGTTTTGCCGGGAAGCAATCAGGAAACCGACTGCCTATATACCGGCAGCTGGCTTCCCGACTGTCTTATCCTGGCAAGGGTGAAATGCCGGGCATCTAGATTTAGACGCCCGCATTTCCCCAACGCCGGGAGACCGGTGCCCGGCATCACGATCGTAGTGATGCCGGGCACCGCGAGTGGACAGCCGCGGGGGGGAGGGTTAGGTTTAGGGCTCCCAGGGGGGACTTAGGGTTAGGCACCCCCCTGGGAGGGTTAGGGTTAGGCTAGGGGGAGGGAGGGTTAGGGTTAGGCACCCCCGGGGGGGACTTAGGGTTAGGCACCCCCCCGGGGTACTTAGGTTTAGGCAGCGGGGAAGGGGGTGGTTAGGGTTAGGCACTTAGAGGGGGGATTAGGGTTAGGCACTTGGAGGAGATGTTAGGGTTAGGCACCCCTAAGGAGGGTTAGGGTTAAGGGGGTTAGGTTAGTGGATACTTACCTATCCACGATCGGGATTTCCAGCGCTGTCGGGCATCCGCTGCATCGCACTCTGCTCCTGTCGGGCTGCCGCTGATGGGAATCGAACCGCCGGCCATGCAGCCGTCGGTACTCCATACCTATTCCATTTTGCCGATAGGCTTTCAAAAGTTTCTAGATAATATTTAACAACTTCCAGTCTATTTTGATGGGGAATATTTGTATATAATGCTTGGACGTCTAGGGTGAGTAATCCCCACCCTTCTGTCCAACTTACTTCTGAGATCTTTTGTAGAAATTGTTTTGTATCTTTCAAATGTGATTTTAAATTAACAATGTGGCCCTGTAGGTGAACATCAACAAAATGTGACAAATTAGAAATGATAGAACCAATACGTGAAATAATAGGATGCCCAGGGGGTGATAAAAGTGATTAGTGAATTTTTGGTAAATGATAAAAAATTGGGGTTATGGGATGTGCGCAATGTCAAAATTTAAACTCATCCTCGGATATCGCGCTCTCAATCTTGGCTTCAACCAACATATTATCAAATTCTCGACAGTAATTTGCAGTAGGATCTTTAGACAAAATATTGTAATATTTGTTATCGCATAACTGTCTTTTGGCTTCACAAATATAGTCAGTTTTGTCCTGAATAATGATTCCTCCTCCTTTATCCGCTGATCTCAAGATAAGCGAACTATTATCCTTTAATTGTTTTAAAGCTAATCTTTCTTCTTTGGACAGATTTTGTTTAAATGACAAAGGACTGAATTTGTTTTTTTATTTTTTCTCTACTCTTGAGCAGAGAGTTTTGAATTCATTCAAAGTTTTATTATAAAATAAATTAATGGCAGGACTTTTATGTTCAAGAGGGAAGAACTGTGATTTTTTCTTTAGTTTAGTAAATTTTGCAACCTGAGCATTTTTTTTTGTACTTTAGTATCAAACAATAATACCTCCATATTATTCTCTTTCAAAAGTTCTTCTAGACAAGATAGGCCTTCTTCATCTGATTCATTCAATATGATAGGCATATCTGTATAAGTATTATGAGATTTGGAAGCAAAGTATCGTTTTCTGCATAGTTCCCTAATGAATTTATTCAGGTCCAGAAATAATTCAAAAATATTTGGTTCTTTTGTAGGTGCAAAACTAAAACCTTTTTGTAGTAGTTTAATTTGATTCTCAGTAAGTTTATATACCTCTAGTATCTATCTGTATATTACTTTTCTTATTCCCTTTTCCTCTACCTCTTCTTCCTCTCTTTCTCTTCGCTTTCCTCTTGGAGTTAAATTGATATGAGTGTCGTTTGAATTTGAATGACGGTACTTGTTCAACGGAAAAAAATCCCCAGTTGAGGTGGGCCTTTCTCTATCTTTCTTGAATACTACATTAGAGGGTTTATATGTTCTCTCTTGAGGGATTTCTCTCTTAGATGGAAACTGATCCATAAATCCCTTACCTCTACGGTCAATAGGTGAATAAACTTGCTGGTGTGTAGGCCTTTGATAGGTTGACACCTTTTCAGTGTCTCTCCTAGATGTAGAGTATCTATCAAATTGAGGTTGTTCCCTCATATAAACATCTCTCTTTTTCTTATTGTAAGATCTTATTTTGTCATTCCTATAGTCTTCTTGGTCTCTTATTAGTTTACATTTTTTAGTTAATATAATTTCTCTTTCAAATCTCTCCACTCTATTATTAATTTGTTCATCCTTTTCTTTAAACAGAATATGTTCCTTGTGTTTAAGTAAATCATCCTTAACAACTTCTATTTCATCAATTATCTTTGTGACTCTTTCATTCCTATATTTAATTAGAAGTTTTATAAGGGAAAATGAGCAATGGTCCAGTATTTCATCCCATTCTTTCTGTAAGTCTGGGTTGTCATTAATATATAGATGTTTAAATATCCTTAAACCTCTGGGTACAATTTTTTCATCCAGATATTTTTGCAAAGAAATACTGTCCCACCAATTCCTCATTTCCTCTTTAAGTAAATCCTCCAATTGATAGAATAATTTATTTTCAGATAATAGTGTCACATTTATCTCTAGATATAATGTTAAATCCAACAATATTAAGAAAATTATATATAACAACTTTCCAATTTTATTACAGGATCCTATATTAAAAAATTGCATTAAAGATAAACCTAGAATTACGTTTAAAAAGAATATGAATCTTAAAAATATGCTAGCAACGAGTGAACTTGCCTCAAAAAAATGCGGCTATGATAATACATGGCTACCTTCTAAACCATTGGGGAATTACAAGTGCAATAGATCTATTTGCTTGACGTGTAAACATATGATAAATAAAGCAAAAGACATTGTTTCCACTGCCAATTGAACAGTGTTCCCAATTAAACAATTCATGGATTGCGAAACTACACACTGTGTGTATGTACTTCAATGCCCATGCTCCCTACAATGTGTAGGTCGCACTACCAGGTCTATTAAAACCAGGTTTAGGGAGCACAGATGCAACATTGTGAATAGAATACTTACACATAGTGTATCGCGACATTTTTCTCAATGTCATGATGGTAATCCGCAGGGTTTGATTGTATTGGCAGTGGAACACTTTGGATCAACAAAAAGAGGTGGAAATCAGTTTCGGAAACTTTGTCTAGGAGAGGCGGCTTGGATCTTTAAATTGGATACATTGAGCCCCAAAGGACTCAATGAGGCATTAGATTATATGTCGTTGGATTAGTATATCTTTCTCATAGGACTTGTTATTATTGATACCATATGAGCTGTCACTCGGTCCTTGCCGACTTGTTAATGGTTGTTAGGTTTTGGCTATTCATTAGCCACTGTTGTTAGTATCCTATGTTCACTTATATGTATAGCCTCCATGCTTATTCCATAGACGTGCTGGAGGAGATATTTTTATAGTGCGAGGGACGTCGGTCGCCGCACTTTTAACAATATTATGTCCTCCATTGCTTGTAGGAACCACTATCACATATAGTTTCCATTTAGACCATCAGACAACACTAGTTGTATTTATCATTTATCATGTATCATCTATATATCGCCAGCTCAATTGGTACTCTTATGTGAGTTGGATTTATTCCAAGTACCTCTCTCCTTACATCTCTTTTGTTTGGGGCAATTGTTCTATTTAGGTAAAATGTCCCTCTTCTCTCCCTTATCCTTTTTCTCTATAATCCCTTTTTTCCATAATCCCTTTCTCTACAATCCTTTTCATTATATATTTTTATTATTTATTATTTTTTATTTGTTATTTAAACATAATTCAATTTTATCTATTCCAGAGATAACATTCTATACATTTAGACATGTCTTATATAGACAGATGTTGTGTATTTTTATAAAATCTGAATAATTATATCAGCTAGTCACAGATTACATGGGTATAATTTTTTTTTTAAAGATGGAGATATTCAGTTTAATGGGAGATTTGGAGTATTAATTACTAGCAACTTTAACTTAGTAAAAATGTTCTGTAAGTGTATATATGTATATATAGATATGAATAAACAAGTAAACTAAATGAACAAATAATATCTTTAATGTTGAATGACAAAAGAAACTGTGTGTATATATTCATATGTATTGACACAATCTCTCTTCCTATTTCTGTTGATGGTTTAATTGAAGAGAAGAAGGTAATTCACATGTATAGAATTAAATAATCAATTAAGGCAATCCTGGAAGCTTAAAAGGAGACCAACAGAGACATGTCTCCAGTCTTGAAAAAGTCCTAATCCTATAGGACGAAACGCGTTGACCAGAGCCACCAAGGGCCTTCCAGGAGACCCAGGAATTTTACAGCCCAAAGCCCTTTTTCCAGCTGAGAACTTTGGGATTACTCTCCACCAAAGAATAAGCTAGAGCCTATGGTTAACTTGCTGATCCTTCAGCCAGAAATTGGAGCTGCTTCCCCACAGACGTGCCTGACACAGGAGCCGCTGGAGGACTTATAGCCCAGCAAGCCCAATCTGCCGCTTGCACAGCGGGACCTGCCGACCAGCTGATTCTCAGTGCACACTTCACCTACCATTCATCAAGCGGCTGGAGCTGCTGCCACACCATCTGTGTTAAGGTTAGATATTACCGGAGGGCACATTGTCTAGCAAACCCTTGCAGCCGCACACATAGCGGCCAGTGCCGTTTGTATTTGTAGCAGATGCTGGAGGATTAGAAGAGTTTTTTCAAAAGTGTATTTGACTTATAATCAGTGGATTTCACCGCATCCCGTGAGTTTTACCTCATACTCAATTGGCTATCTCTCAACAGTACAATCTATCCTCATGAGATTGTATGCTCATTATTAGCGTGGCCACGCTTTCAGTTAATGTTTATTACATATTGATGAAGCTACGTTCTACATTCCATTTTATTCATTGAAGCTGGGACGCCAGCACCTTTTTCTGAGAATACTTTTGTTTATTTATTTACTTATTTATTATTGTGATTTATGCCAATCGACACTAAACATTGATATATCAATATACAGTGTCACTTATAGTAACCATCAGTTATTGGCTTGTGATTTTGTTTGTTTATATGTGTATCATTGGATAGTAAATAGATATTTTACCTATCCAGTCTCCCATCCATTTTTTCAGAGAGCACAAATGTTATATATTTTCTGTATATACATTTAACATCATATCTACCTTGCGCAGTAGCAACACAGTGTTTTTTCATCCCTAGGTCTATATATTTGGTCTTAACTAGATCAAAGATTGCTACTAGCTAGCAGGTGGATGATTAATATGATCAATTTTGTATTTATTTTGGAGCTCCGGGTATTGTAGTTTGTTAACTACACACACATACATATGTCAGATATGTCAGATTTTCCTTCAGATATGAACGATTGAACAATTTTTTAAATCGTTATCGTTCAGATCTGAAGAAAAATATGACCGTGTGTATGCACCATTACAGGCAAAATAATTCCATTTTTCCAGTTCTGAAAAAAGGCATTATCATGGGACAAAAAACAAATACTCATATTAATTGAAATCTATTTATTAAGGGGTTTATTTACTAAAGTGCAGGTTTTTAGAAGTGGAGATGTTGCCCATAGCAACCAATCAGATTCTGCTTAACATTTACAGTATCTAGCACCTTATAGAAGATAATATCTACAATCTGATTGGTTGCTATGGGCAATATTTCCACTTCTAAAAACGCACACTTTAGTAAATATACCCCTAATGGTGCAATTTAATTAAATGCAATGTTGAATAGTGCCAGGAATGAGTGCGCGGTGTAAACCCGCCACTAGAGTATTTCTGCTCACACCCTCCTGAGGTGCGAGTAGAAATCCAACTAATCTAGTCCTGCAATGCTAGTTGCGGGCTAAAGGTGCGTACACATCGTCCAGTTTCAGGGGCAAAGCGATGAATGATAACTACCAATGCGTGCTCCCGTTTGTAGTTGGTAGTTATCGTTCATTGCCCATTCTAACTGTCCTACATGACGATTTCAGCTAAGCACAGCCATCATCATTGATGAAATCGTTGTGAAAATCATTCATTTCATGACATAAATTCGTTCTATATTTCAAGGGAAAATCTGAAGGGAAATCGTTAACGAAAATCGCTAACTGCACAAATCGTTACGTGTGTACGTACCTTTACAGTGTGTGCTATCAGCATCACACCTGGCAATTAAGACAGAGAATGCCATTTACCATGACTAAATATCTTGCATTAGGCACCATAAACTGCATCTCCCGACTTAATTGCAGGGCAAGATGTGGACAATTGAATAATTCCGGGCACTCATTCCCGGCACTATTCAACATCGCATTTAATTAAATTGCCCCCTAAAGGTTAAATGTATCATGATGTCACTGAAATAGTAAATTGTTATAATTATTTTAAAGGTGTTTATAATATTTGTAACAATATTGGAAAAATGAAGGATTATACTTCACTGGGTTATGATACATTTACCATCAAATACTCCAATCCAATAATATACTATATATATATATATATATATATATATATATATATATATATATATATATATATATATATAGTATTACTGTCTACAGGTGTGTCCTCATGTACCGTGGCCACAGTTGCACCAAACTGTCCCTCTCGGCAGTCCAGGTTCCGTGCGACATATGCGCGTTTATTCACACAAAACGACTAGAAGTGCCAAAACTACTTAGCTACACTGCACTGATCAATTAATGTGCCACATTAATACATCTGTATGCAAATAAGTCTGAATCTGTACATGAAGGGGCAGATTCAATTAGCCGTGGGGTTGTCCCAGCGACTAATTGCCGTACCGGTCCAATTCAGTTGTCGGGGATTCCTCACGCAGTAGTCCCGAGACCCCACTCGCAAGTCCCCGGAGTCAGACTTTACCTCGCAGCTCAAATTGGCCTTGCGCACGGGGAGAAAACACATTGATTCTGCAGTTTACGCGGAATCAAGGTGTTTATGCGCATTAGTCCTGATTTTACGGCGTGGGGAAAAGGCTATTTAATTGAATAGCCTTTCCCCGCGCTGCGGGGATTTTGGACGGCAAATAGTCGCGGGAACAACCCCGCGGCTAATTGAATCTGCCCCGTGTTACAATGCAGTGACAGCTGCTTTTATTCACATCAAGTTCTGTTGTGCTTTATCTGCAACTTTGAACATGTTTAAAACTAATTATTGTGTTAAAGTCACAGCCCAGGGTTTCCTGTACAATTTAGGCCTGATTCAGCAGCGATCGTAAATGCAACTACGTATGCCGATCGAGCGATTGTTAGACATTGCGCATACGTATAAGCCACACTGTGCGTGCACTGTGATCACACTGCGATTACAGTCACAGAGAGGAATCCATTGCAGAGTGAGTGACAACCTGTGAGCATTTGGGGGTGGTGACGGGGGAGTTGTCAGAAAAACGCAGGTATTCCAGGCCGTTGCTTGGGCGTGCATAAATTAGCCACTGCAATTGCATATGCAGCTTGAGAGCCCACTGCATGCATAGAGATTTGCGTTGTCTGCGGCAGGCAGACCGGCTGTAAATGCTGAGTGAATGGTCGACGTGCATCGATGGTACTGATGTTTAAACAGAAGAGCGACAATAGATGGATGTGAGAAAGCAGCAGTGGGCGTCTTTATGTCGAAATCAGCGGATGTCACACAGCAGAGTTGGTATTAAGGATACAGAGGACAAAGATGCTAATCGTAACGCATTCACATTATAGGTTAATATTAGAAGAGAAAGGGAGTTGGGTAACCTTGTGTTTAAAGTAGGGGTGAGCGGGTTCGGATTTCTGAAATCCGAACCCCCCGAGCCGCCCTGATCCGAGGCCGATCCGAGTCAGGCTCGACTTTTCCCGCCTGACTCGGATCTGAAATTGAGGCAAAACTTCATTATCCCGCCTTCCGGGTCTCGTGGGTTTTGGATCCTATATAAGGTACCCGCGTTAGCGCCATTTTCTCACTCAGCTGTGGACAGTGAAGAGGGAGGGTGAGAGTTAGGGCTGGCTGGGCTGTGTAGTGCAGTGTAGTGTTGTGCTGTGCTGCGCTGCGCTGTGCTGCTGTTGTCAATAGGGGCTGTGTCCACTCCTTCAAAGTCCATAGGGGCTGGCTGGACTGTGTTGTGCAGTCAGTTGTCCATAGGGGCTGTGTCCACTCCAAAGTCCTGTGCAGTGTCCCAGTCCTAAAGGGGTGCTGTAGTGTTGTCCAGGGGGTGCTCTGTCCATCAGGGGTGCTCCCCCCAAGTGCAAAAAAAATAAATATATTTTCTGTGTTTGTGAATTGTGTGCGCAGTAGCCGCACGTGCATCAACAAAGTAGTGCCAAGCGTGCGCCTTTGTCATAAGTAAAGGACCGGCTGGCTTGGCCATTAAAGGGTGCAGTAACCCCCAAAGTACACTCCAAACAAAATAAAAAAATATTTTCTGTGTTTGTGAATTGTGTGCGCAGTAGCCGCACGTGCATCAACAAAGTAGTGCCAAGCGTGCGCCTGTGTCATAAGTAAAGGGCCGGCTGGCTTGACCGTTAAAGGGTGCTGTAACCCCCAAAGTACACTCCAAACAAAATTAAAAAAATATTTTCTGTGTTTGTGAATTGTGTGCACTGTGGCTGCACGTGCATCAACAAAGGAGAAGCGCCAAGCGTGCGCCTGTGTCCCATAAGTAAAGGGCCGGCTGGCTTGTCCGTTAAAGGGTGCTGTAACCCCCAAAGTACACTCCAAACAAAATAAAAAAATATTTTCTGTGTTTGTGAATTGTGTGCACTGTGGCTGCACGTGCATCAACAAAGGAGAAGCGCCAAGCGTGCGCCTGTGCCCCATAAGTAAAGGGCCAGCTGGCTTGTCCGTTAAAGGGTGCTGTAACCCCCAAAGTACACTCCAAACAAAATAAAAAAATATTTTCTGTGTTTGTGAATTGTGTGCGCAGTAGCCGCAAGTGCATCAACAAAGTAGTGCCAAGCGTGCGCCTGTGTCATAAGTAAAGGGCCGGCTGGCTTGACCGTTAAAGGGTGCAGTAACCCCCAAAGTACACTCCAAACAAAATAAAAAAATATTTTCTGTGTTTGTGAATTGTGTGCACTGTGGCTGCACGTGCATCAACAAAGGAGCAGCGCCAAGCGTGCGCCTGTGTCCCATAAGTAAAGGACCGGCTGGCTTGGCCATTAAAGGGTGCTGTAACCCCCAAAGTACACTCCAAACAAAATTAAAAAAAATATTTTCTGTGTTTGTGAATTGTGTGCACTGTGGCTGCACGTGCATCAACAAAGGAGAAGCGCCAAGCATGCGCCTGTGTCCCATAAGTAAAGGGCCGGCTGGCTTGTCCATTAAAGGGTGCTGTAACCCCCAAAGTACACTCCAAACAAAATAAAAAAATATTTTCTGTGTTTGTGAATTGTGTGTGCAGTAGCCGCAAGTGCATCAACAAAGTAGTGCCAAGCGTGCGCTTGTGTCATAAGTAAAGGGCCGGCTGGCTAGACCGTTAAAGGGTACTGTAACCCCCAAAGTACACTCCAAAAAAATAAAAAAAATATTTTCTGTGTTTGTGAATTGTGTGCACTGTGGCTGCACGTGCATCAACAAAGGAGAAGCGCCAAGCGTGCGCCTGTGTCCCATAAGTAAAGGGCCGGCTGGCTTGTCCATTAAAGGGTGCTGTAACCCCCAAAGTACACTCCAAACAAAATAAAAAAATATTTTCTGTTTTTGTGAATTGTGTGTGCAGTAGCCGCAAGTGCATCAACAAAGTAGTGCCAAGCGTGCACCTGTGTCATAAGTAAAGGACCGGCTGGCTCATTTCTTAAAGGGTGGTGTAACCCACAAAGTGCACTACTCTCCAGCAAAAATAAAAAAATATTTTCTGTGTTTGTGTGCGCCTTAGCCGCACGTATTTATCAATATAACATAAATGGAGGACCAAACTTTCTCCGATAAAAATAAAATAGGGAAAGATCAAGATCCACTTCCTCCTAGTGCTGTTGCTGCTGCTGGGAGTTGTTCATCATCCTAGAGAGGAAGTAGGAACACCACTACTTTTACTAAACAATTTACCCTCCAACAGTCCCTAGCGAGGAGGATGAAGTACGACAGCAGTCATCCTGCAAAACGTATAACTGAGACCTTGACTACTATGTTGGTGTTAGACGTGCATCCAGTATTCGCCATTAGTGCAGTGGGATTTAGACAATTGATGGAGGTAGTGTGTCCCCGGTTCCAAATCCCGTCTAGATTCCACCTGCATCCTCATAGCAGCAGCGACAAGCGTGCATCTGTCTGTTAAAGGCGGGTGTAACCCTCAAAGTGCGCTCCGCAAACAAAAAAATTCTTCTTTTTTTTTCTGTCTTTGTGAAATGTGTGGGCTGTAGCCGCACCTGCATCCTCAAAGCAGCAGCGACAAGCGTGCGTCTGTCTGTTAAAGGGTGGTGTAACCCTCAAAGTGCGCTCCTCAAACAATAAAAAAATTCTTCTTTATTTTTCTGTCTTTGTGAAATGTGTGGGCTGTAGCCGCACCTGCATCCTTAAAGCAGCAGCAACAAACGTGCGTCTGTCTGTTAAAGGGTGGTGTAACCCTCAAAGCGCGCTCCACAAACAATTTAAAAAATTCTTTTGTTTCTGTCTTTGTGAAATGTGTGGGCTTTAGCCACACCCGCATCCTCAAAGCAGCAGTGACAAGTGTGCGTTTGTCTGTTAAAGGGTGGTGTAACCCTCAAAGTGCGCTCCACAAACAATAAAAAAATTCTTCTTTATTTTTCTGTCTTTGTGAAATGTGTGGGCTGTAGCTGCACCTGCATCCTTAAAGCAGCAGCGACAAACGTGCGTCTGTCTGTTAAAGGGTGGTGTAACCCTCAAAGCGCGCTCCACAAACAATAAAAAAATTCTTTTTTTTTCTGTCTTTGTGAATTGTGTGGGCTGTAGCCGCACCTGCATCCTAAAAGCAGCAGCGACAAGCTTGCATCTGTCTGTTAAAAGGTGGTATAACCCTCAAAGTGCGCTCCACAAACAATAAAAAAATTCTTATTTTTTTTTCTGTCTTTGTGAGTTGTGTGGGCTGTAGCCGCACCTGCATCCTCAAAGCAGCAGCAACAAGCGTGCGTCTGTCTGTCAAAGGGTGGAGTAACCCTCAAAGTGTGCTCCACAAAAAATAAAATAATCTTCTTTTTTTCTGTGTTTGTGTGTGAAATGTATGCGCAGTAGCCGCACCTGCATCCTCAAAGCAACAGCGACAAGCGTGCGTCTGTCTGTTAAAGGGTGGTGTAACCCTCAAAGTGTGCTCCACAAAAAATAAAAAATTCTTTTTTTCCTGTCTTTGTGAATTGTGTGGGCTTTAGCCGCACCTGCATCCTCAAAGCAGCAGCGACAAGCGTGCGTCTGTCTGTTAAAGGGTGGTGTAACCCTCAAAGTGCGCTCCTCAAACAATAAAAAAATTCTTCTTTATTTTTCTGTCTTTGTGAAATGTGTGGGCTGTAGCCGCACCTGCATCCTTAAAGCAGCAGCGACAAACGTGCGTCTGTCTGTTAAAGGGTGGTGTAACCCTCAAAGCGCGCTCCACAAACAATTTAAAAAATTCTTTTTTTTCTGTCTTTGTGAAATGTGTGGGCTTTAGCCACACCCGCATCCTCAAAGCAGCAGTGACAAGTGTGCGTTTGTCTGTTAAAGGGTGGTGTAACCCTCAAAGTGCGCTCCACAAACAATAAAAAAATTCTTCTTTATTTTTCTGTCTTTGTGAAATGTGTGGGCTGTAGCTGCACCTGCATCCTTAAAGCAGCAGCGACAAACGTGCGTCTGTCTGTTAAAGGGTGGTGTAACCCTCAAAGCGCGCTCCACAAACAATAAAAAAATTCTTTTTTTTTCTGTCTTTGTGAATTGTGTGGGCTGTAGCCGCTCCTGCATCCTAAAAGCAGCAGCGACAAGCTTGCATCTGTCTGTTAAAAGGTGGTATAACCCTCAAAGTGCGCTCCACAAACAATAAAAAAATTCTTATTTTTTTTTCTGTCTTTGTGAGTTGTGTGGGCTGTAGCCGCACCTGCATCCTCAAAGCAGCAGCAACAAGCGTGCGTCTGTCTGTCAAAGGGTGGAGTAACCCTCAAAGTGTGCTCCACAAAAAATAAAATAATCTTCTTTTTTTCTGTGTTTGTGTGTGAAATGTATGCGCAGTAGCCGCACCTGCATCCTCAAAGCAACAGCGACAAGCGTGCGTCTGTCTGTTAAAGGGTGGTGTAACCCTCAAAGTGTGCTCCACAAAAAATAAAAAATTCTTTTTTTTCCTGTCTTTGTGAATTGTGTGGGCTTTAGCCGCACCTGCATCCTCAAAGCAGCAGCGACAAGCGTGCGTCTGTCTGTTAAAGGATTACATCGGTGACAGCATCCAAGTAGGCATGTCAGACAGTCCGTACATGTACTGGCAGGAAAAAGAGGCAATTTGGAGGCCCCTGTACAAACTGGCTCTATTTTACCTGAGTTGCCCCCCCTCCAGTGTGCACTCCGAAAGAGTGTTTAGTGCAGCCGGGAACCTTGTCAGCAAAAGGCGTAGGAGGTTGCTTCCACAAAATGTGGAGAAGATGATGTTCATAAAAATGAATTATCAACTCTTCCAGGGAGACCAGCCTCCAGAACGTACAGAGGGACCTGTGGTGGTGGATTCCAGTGGGGACGAATTAATACTCTGTGAGGATGAGGATGTACACAACACTGAAGAGGGTGAGGAATCGGTGAATGAGGAGGATGAGGACGACATCTTGCCTCCGTAGAGCTAGTTTGTGCAGGGACAGATTAATTGCCAGCTTGTTTTGTGGGGGCCCAAACGAACCAATCATTTCAGCCACAGTCATGTGGCAGACCCTGGCGCTGAAATGATTGGTTTGTTAAAGTGTGCATGTCCTGTTTATACAACATAAGGGTGGGTGGGAGGGCCCAAGGACAATTCCATCTTGCACCTCTTTTTTTTCTTTGCATTATGTACTGTTTGGGGCCTAGTTTTTCAAACTGCCATCCTGTCTGCCACTGCAGTGTCACTCCTAGATGGGCCACGTGTTTGTGCCGCCCACTCGTGTCGCTTAGCATAGTCATCCATCTACCTCGGTGCAACCTATTGGACATAAAAACATTATTGTGAGGTGTTAGGTGTTCAGAATAGACTAGAAATTGGTGGAAATTAAGGTTTTTGAGGTTATTAATAGCATAGGAGCAGAAAAACCCACAAATTCTGTGATTTTAGCTGTTTTTATGCTTTTTTAAAAAAAAATACAGATCCAAAACACAAAACCCAGAACCCAAAACACCGAAGGGTGGTTTTGGCAAAACCAATCCAGATCCAAAACACAAAGAAAGATCCAGATCCAAAACACGAAAAGTGGCCGATGCACACCCCTAGTTTAAAGCAATGAAAAAATGGGCACTTTATGTATCAATAATTGTTTATTTATTTATTGTATAGCTGCTGTATGTAAGAAATGTATTTTTGTTATCATAAACACAAATCTAAATAGTAATACTAAAATTCAATTCATATACTGCATGTCTTTTACTTAAGCCGGCTTACTGATATATATCGAACAAGCATAGGTTAAAAGCATAAATTATGTGGCCACAGACAATATAATTAACACATGCAAATATATTTGTTAATTATCTGTTACGTTGGTATAATATATAATTGGAGTAGGGGTATGTGTTTGTGTTTATGATTATAAAAATACGTTTTATACATACAGCAACTCATTAGCAGTGCTCTTATTTTTTCAATTGTGTTTAAAGCTACTGTGTATTTTGGGGCTTGATTTCTGTCCATCATTGGTGTCCGTGGGAGCCAGGGCCGTAGCTAGGGTAGTGCGGCCGGGTGCCATTGCACAGGGCACCACAGGGCAGGGGGCGCTGTTTGGGCCTGTCAAATTTCTGTTTACTATCATTCTTGCTTGTAGCTTCCTCTTATTTCATCTCCAGCATCTCCTGGCCTCTCCTATCTCTTCCCTGGCCCTTCCCCATGAACCCATGGCCCTTTTTTGGGTGCATTATGTCCCTTTGAAAAATGGGGGGGGGCGCAATGCTCTTTCTGGCACAGGGCACCAAAAAGTCTAGTTACGGCTCTGGTGGGAGCTTTTAGTTGGTGTGTAGTAGCGAGCCAGCCACTGTCCAGCTCCACTGTGCATATCACAGACAGAGAGTTTATAAAGCTCTTGAGAAACACATCCATTAGCTATAGCTGAGTCAAGATCCGGGTACTGATACGGTGAGTGCAATTTAAATCAACATATTGCGTCCCTGAAAGCTCCTGTTTGGAGTTAAATTTCACTAACTGGAATCTCCAACAACAGAAAATACTAAGCTGAGATTTGCATCAATAATTTTTGCTCATAACAAATTTCCCAATACAATAGTCTTTTTATTTTAGCGTTGCTATTACTACATTATATCACACTGTTGTCTGATTTAGGTCCTGACAGTGTTGCGAGTATTCTCACAGTTTTCCGATCATTGGAAAACTGTGCATGCACAGGACCCGTTCTTCGCATGTGCAGAATAGGTCCTGCGATCTTGCACATATATCTCCCAAGCTGCTGCATGATTAACATGTTGTGCATTTGGGGAGCAGAGCGGGGGTGTCGTCCTCGTTTTTCAGGAGTGGCAAGGCCAGGGTCTGTGTCGGTGGATGTAGATTTCCTGGCTGAAGCTTACTCAGACTGGCCGATGATTGCGATAGTGATCTCAGTTAGCGTCTACAGATGCTGTACTCGGATTGTTATTGCTGTAGGAAGGCATCTACTTTCTATAGATGACTACTGCAGTATTTTAATATATGCTGTAAGTTACTGCACAGCCTGAATCATACCCTGTATTTGTGAATTCACATTTCATGGTATTTATAGTCTATGAATAGAACTCTGATGAAAATGGCCAAAACATTCTGCTTGTTGGGGCAGGACTTAGAAGATTTTACTGATCTTATCTGTTTATACAATATATTATTAACAGTTATTTATATAACACACACATAGTCAGCAGCGCTTTACAGAGAATACAGCAAAGACAAATTATTAATGTGGCATCTTACAGGTGACAACAATGTTGAACAGCTGTAAAATTCAAAACTTTTAAGCAGATGGCAAAGAAAGTTCCAGGACATTAATCATTCACATCAGTCCCTGCCCCAGTGGAGCTTTCAATCCATATTCCCTACCACATGTACACCAGGCTTTATCCCCCCCCCCCTCCCCTCCCCCAGGAGTCAATTAACATGCCAGTATGTTTTTGTATTGTGAAATGGAACCAGAGCAGACCCACACCAACAAAGGGAGAACATACAAACTCTACACATATAGGGCTTTGGTGGGAATGAAAGCTAAAACCTCAGTGTTGTGTGGCAGCATACTAACCATTGCACCTCCATGCTTAATTTCTTTTGCATCCCCTGACTCATAATTTCTTTCTCTTTTCCTGGTTTCTTATTAATTAGACATGTTCATTATGATTGCAACTGCAATTAAGTAACATTTCAGTCACCTGTAAGTCAATGTTAAAGCAAAATGTTTCATGTTTTAGTAAATTCTAAAATGTAATGGTAACTTTGTAAAGATTCTAAAGAAACATGACAATGGAAGCATTTCTGTGATCTGAAGCCACATCTATCACCACTGCCTGCATGCTGAATTAGATTCCGGGGCAGATGCTTGAGAATAATGAAGAGAGGGAAAGTGATTTGCATGGACACTGGAGAATTTATGTCATCCTTGATGTGCTGCAAGTGGACTCTTGGAAGCATCGTGCTAAAATATCAGAGAAGATAATATTTTATGTTGTTTCAAAATCTAAACAATTATGTAGAGCAAGAGAAATTTTCTGTACAACTTGGTTACAGTTGGACCCCCTTATTACCTTTGTGCCTTGCATCATGCATGATTAAAGTGAGTCACTGTGTAATTTGTATTCATTACATTGTGCTGTGCATACAGGACAGCGGTGTTGAGTAAATAGTTTGGCGAACAAGCTCAGTTGTTCTAAAGTTTTGTATAGACTGATAGAAAATAAATATTTTTATATTCATTACTATTGCTTTTAAAAGTCTGAGTTATATATACTGTATATATTAGTCAGGCTGGGATTTACACTGCTCCACCAGGCCACTTTTTTTGTGATGTCCTGCACCCTCAGCCAAATGATCTAGATTTACATAGTCCCAACTCATACTTCAGCTAGTTTCTATGTACTAAATAAATAAATAAATAAATAATAATAATAATAATAATAATAATAATAATAATAATAATAATAAGTAATACAATTAGTTCTAAATCAGGTCATGTTAATATGTAATTATGTACATACTATATTGGTTAATATACCACCTACTGTAAGTTCTAAGTATTCACATCTGTTTGCATGGTGGGTGGTGGTAGTCATGGGACAGCAGTATGTAAAAGTAATGGTAGGTGGCGTCACCGTACTGTGACATCTTGGAAATGCCCAGACCTGCATTAGTTGTAATCTGACATCTCATGAGCTGGTTTGAACACTGGCTAGTCTGCTCATTGCAAGGCATCATAAATTATCGGCATTCAAACGAGGCATAATAGTGGGTGCCCGAAGGATGGGACATTCCATATCCAAATTTGTGTGTTCCTCAATCTACGATGTCACATGTGAACCAGGAATACCTCATGGAAGGCAATACCACCCACCATGGACATCGCAGTGGCCGACCACGGGGTGCTTAATGATCGTGACCAGCAGCATCTGGCCTGAATTGCTCATGGTAACAGACAAGCGACACTGATTCAAATCACATCCACATTCAATGCAGGAGGTAACAGACACATATCCAGTAGGTCAGTGCTGTGTTCTTTAGCTTACATGAGGTATGGAAGCAGAAAACCAACCAGAGTGCCCCTGTTAACACTATGACACCAAACACAACACTTAATCTGGGGTTGTGACATTGCTAATTGGACCACGGAAGACTGGCAACAGTGTGGCCTGAGGAGTCTCTCTCTCGCTCCGGGGCTTGTGCACGCGCAGTGTGGCCGCTGCGCGTGCGCAGAACCAAAACATCAACCAGGTTGCGAGCGCTCAGCGCTTGCGACCGGGTCTGAATGAGGTCCTAGGTGTGGTGCAGTCACCATGAAGCCATGTACCCAAGTTGTCAACAAGGCACATTGCAGGCAAGTGGCAGGAGCGGGAGCGGGAGCGGGGCTAAAGGTAAGTATTGTGTTTTTTTTTTCAGACGGAAGCACTGGGGGCACGATTATAGGGGCATTATTACTGGGGGTATTACTACTGGGGGACGACTATAGGGGGCATTACTACTAGTGAGCACAGCTACAGGTGGGCACAACTACAGGGGGCATTATTTCTGGGGGCATTACTAATGGGGGCACTACTACTGGGGACATTACTACAGTGGGCACTACTATAGGGGGCATTACTAATGGGGGCAGTACTACTGGGGAGCATTACTAATGGGGGCACTACAATAGGGGGCATTACTTATGGGGGGATTACTACTGGGGAGCATTACTAATGGGGGCATTACTACTGGGGGAACTACTATAAGGGACATTACTACTATGGGCACTACTAATGGGAGCATTACTACTGGGGAGCATTACTAATGGGGACATTACTACTGGGGGAACTACTATAAGGGACATTACTACTGTGTTCACTACTAATGGGGGCATTACTACTGGGGAGCATTACTAATGGGGGCATTACTACCGTGGGCACTACTATAGGGGGCAAACCTAATTGGGGGATTACTACTGTGGAGCTTTACTACTGGGGGAATTACTATAGGGGACATTACTACTGGGGGCATGACCACTGGGGGGTACTACTAATGGGGGCACTACATGGGGGGCACCACTTCTGGGGCCATTGTGTAAGGGGCACCACTGCTGTGGGCATTGTATAAGGGACACTACTACTGTGGGCATTGTATTAGGGGCACTACTACTTTGGGCCTTGTGTATAAGGTACACTAATTTTGGCATTATGTAAAAGGGGCTCCACTTTGTGTCATAACATAAGGGACTACTGTGCAGTGTAATTTGAATTGGGGATAATGTACTATAAAGGTAATTACTGTGCACAATGTATTATACGCAATGTTTTATACAGGGCATTGCTGCATGTGGCATAATGTGTTATACAGGGCATTACTGTGTGTCGCATAATGTGTTATAAAGGGCATTACTGCGTGTGGCATAATGTGTTATAAAGGGCATTACTGCGTGTGGTATAATGTGTTATAAAGGGCATTACTGCATGTGGCATAATGTGTTATAAAGGACATTACTGCGTGTGGTATAATGTGTTATAAAGGGCATTACTGCGTGTGGTATAATGTGTTATAAAGGGCATTACTGCTTGTGGCATAATGTGTTATAAAGGACATTACTGCGTGTGGTATAATGTGTTATAAAGGGCATTACTGCGTGTGGTATAATGTGTTATAAAGGGCATTACTGCTTGTGGCATAGTGTGTTATAAAGGGCATTACTGCATGTGGCATAGTGTGTTATAAAGGGCATTACTGCATGTGGCATGTGTTATAAAGGCCATTACTGCGTGTAGCATAATGTTATGTTATCTAAAAAAAGTTTAGTTTTTTTGTTTTTTTGGGGGGGGGGGCGGGGGGGGCACAACTGGGAACTTTCTCCCTGAGCTCCACAATGTTTAGAACCGGCCCTGCCTTGGGTATGTGGTTGGAGTGTTCCAGGCACCAAACAGTTACAAGCTTTCAGCTCCCAGGATGCACTGGGTCCTCCTCCATATATACCCCACTCCTGGCTACAGGCATTTAGTTTTTTGTTTGGTGCGCAGGAGTGCACCTTACTGAACAGGAGGACTGCTTCAGCAGTCCCAAACAAGAACTGGTGATTTTGGCAGGTGTCAGTAGCATGTACGCTGAGCCCAGGACTGCAGCCGGAAACATTGGGGATGGCTCTCTGCGGCCGCTGATGGCGGGGAACCACGTGGCAGTCCGTGCCTCCGGCGGAGGAGACCTTCCAGGGGACGCTGTAGTAAGGAGCTAGGTGAACTGCCTCCCCCACTAGACCACTGGGACATGAGGGATCCTGACAGCCGGTAGTTCTAATGGCGGTGGCCATGATTTGTCAGTGTGCCCGTGAATCCATACAGCAGCAGGAAGGTACGTTCTTCCCAGCGGCCTGGACCCCGACCCAGATGCTGGTCCAGAGTCGAGGTTTCCCATGTCTGGGTTGCCCCGTCCAGCCTCCCTGTATATGAGACGGCCAGGGACCACTCTCAGAGGATGGCCGGCGATTCGATTCCCGGCAGTGTCTGCTCGACCAGAGCAGAGTTCCCGGCAGTGGAAGCCCGACAGCGCTGGAAATCCCGATCGTCTATAGGTAAGTATTGACTAACCTAACCTAACCCACCTAAACCTAACCCTCCTTAGGGGTGCTTAACCCTAACCTCCCCCCCAAGTACCTAACCCTAATCCCCCCTCTAAGTGCCTATCCCTAACCCCCCCTTCCACGCTGCCTAAACCTAAGTCCCCCGGGGGGTGCCTAACCCTAAGTCTCCCCGGGTGCCCTAAACCTAACCCTCCCCCCTGTGGCTGTCCGCTCGCAGCGCCCGGCATCCCTTCGATCGGGATGCTGGGTGCCGGTCTCCCGGCGCCTGGGAAATGTCAGGCATCTACATCTAGATGCCCGGCATTTCACCCACGCCAGGTTATGACAGTCGGGAAGCCGGCTGCCGGTATTAAGGCAGCCAGTTTCCCAATTGTATACCCTCTCAGGTGCTCTCGGTGGCTGCAATCTCAGGAGGTTTGGTCAGTCTCCCAGCAAACCTTTCCTTAGGTGGCCAGGTTATACAGAGCTCCATATCCTAGTTAGCCTGGTGCTGTTCGTAGTTGACTAAAAGCTTACTGCATATATATATTATTGCATTGCATGTGACTTGTGAAATCTGCTGTATGTTATACTGCCTTTTTATTCCTGAATGACTGTCAGTTATAGCTATCACTGCTGTTTCTCCTCATAAGCCCTCTGCTACAGGTGTGTGGGTTGTTGAATCGTAAATAAACCTTTAGTACATTCCTGCCTATAAACCTCTAAGATTCACCTGCCTAGAACCTCTAAGACAAAACCTGCCTATACCTTCTGAAACCACAAGATGTCGCTAATTAGAGTTGTGTTTAATTATACCATTAATAAAACTCTAAGACAGTTGAATAGTGGTCCAACGCGCTAAAGATTATTATTCAGGTAAAAGTACAGATGTTACCACGCTATGAACTAACAATGAGTGCAAAATAAATTGTACAAATATTAGGTCATAAGGTACAGTCAATACATATGTCTGCGCTCTGGGACCAGATACCGGCATCAATAATGAGACCTTCGTCGAACAGCATAACAGGAACACCGCCGACTGGCATCTTGTTTCAGAGCACTCACATATATACCCATACTGGGATAAGCAATACAATAGAATACGTTGGCAGGTTCTCATTGGTTCCTCTTCTTGCTTCTTCCGTTACGGTACAATTCATAGGTCAGTGCAAAGACTCAACCCAGCCTCTAACAGCCTGATTGTGTTCACCTTCCCGCTGCATAATAAATCTAATCTAACTATGGCATACAACAACTGCGGGACCATTGCTTTTAAATGTGTATGCGGGGAGAAATGACACTAAATTGTGTTGTGTGTTTGAGGGTCTGTGGGGCACTTTGCGACCAGCACTAAGTTGGAAAGGCTTCTGTGTATGTGTGTGAGCATGCCAGTATGGGTTTGGGAAAGGTCACTAAAAAGCTGGCTGTGCGTCTAAATAGCTATTTTGCATTGTCCTATGTTTAACATGAAGTGCAGGGAAAACACCACTAATTTGCTACTTTTTGCTACATCGCGTATGTGTTAATGTGAATGCAGGGGAAAACACCACTACTTTGCTACTGCTCAAATATAAGTCTGTGGTGATTTTAATGTGTTGCAAAGTTATTTTATGTCTGCTAAACACCGTCGGTAGGTGTTAGGGGAAGATTGCTAAAAAGCTGTTTGTGCTACTTTTTAGCAACTTTGCGTTGTGAGTAGCAAAATTGCTACTTTTATCAATTTTGCACTGTGGATTGTGTACTATGTATTTTTGACAAAATGGCACTTGTGTAAGCTTTCTTTTCTAAAATGGAGTCTTGCTGCCATTCACAAGATGGCATCATGCATGTTTTCCTGATTGGCAAACAGATTCTGTCTTACCCAATTATTCGGTTTCGACAGTCCGCCCTTTGATAGCCAATCAAGCACTATCACAACCTATTCTGAATCTGTTTAGCCATGCATGTGAATGTACCATTCAATGCCATTATGGTATGTCACAGTGTGGTCATTTGAACCATTCAGATAATGCATCTCCGGGAGGGACATAAAACTGTCCTTATATGCATACCGCGGATCCTTAAGGGATCATGGGAAAGATGTGGGGATACACCTTTCCTATAAGGAGAGTCTTGAAGGGGAATTGAGACTTTACATTATCTGAGGTGTTCTATGAATAACATTTCAATAATACATTCCATGCATGTCTAAATATAATACATCAAACGATTTATTTCCTAGTTCAGGGTTGTAATGCAGTCCTATATTTACCTCAGTATACATATTGTTATTACTGACCACCATCATAGTTTCATTCTTTCGTTTCACTCTGTTTTTACATTTTCCACACTTCAACACAATAGGAACACACCGGACGCATATGCCAATTTTTATGATGACAATCAGTATAAGGATTAAGAATTTGCCTATGCTAGCGATCACTTCCTGGACCCATTCCCCTAGACCTGAGAACCATTTTACTGGGTTCAGCCATGACACCCATCCTTCTATCTTTTCCCCTACTTCAGCCACTGAAGAGTTATGGTTCTTGCGAAATTCACACTTTAGCTGTAGAATTTCATCCATCTTCCAGTCTATCACCTCCTTAGGGTCGCTGGTATCATTGGTGATATAGGTGCAACATTTTACTCCAAATTGGGTGGCCAATGTTACACAATACCCTCCAGTAACAGCAGTTAAATAATTCAACACTAGCCTATGTTGCACCAGTTCTTTCTTGTATGCTTGCAATTCTCTCCCTGTATACCTGAATGTGTCATCGTACATCTCGGTGATATTATCTAGTAATTTAGCAAGTTCCTGGATACATCTAAAATTTAATGTACCCCGAGTGATCCTGGTGGGGTCCAATGCAACCAGAACTTGAAAGCCAGCTGTCTCACTGATTAACTGAGTGGCTTTATGTATATCACCAGGTACCATATTTCTCTTGCCTCTGTGTTCATATTGTGTGTAAAGATATGGTGACGGTGTGTTTTTATGTATACCCAGCATTTCAACATGTGTGAGGGTCATAACTTCTGGGACTACTCTTCCCAGGTAACACAAACCTTCGGAACTCGGGGAGAGCCATTTATACGCTTTTCTTCCACAGATGAAATATACATTATCAGGGAGAACATAAGGAATGGTATGCATCATTATCATTAAGTACATTTCCCTTGCAAACAATCCTATTTCTGGTTCTTTCATCTGGTACATGCAAGTTTCTGGCTGTATTATTTTAGCACAATAACCATTTGGCACCTTACCAATAATTTCTTTGGTGGAACTTAATGTATACCGATACCTAAAATGTTTCCCACCAGACTTAATGGAGCGCAATAGATCATGGTTTATGGACTCATTATCAGCTCTTTGTGAGAAGGTCATCATCTGATTATTCCCCGTCACTTCCCAACTTCCGGGTTTATTGGGGTTGGTTATGTTTAAACACAAAAGTGATCTATCTACTTGGAATTGATAGAGTTTGAAATGAGGTGGTTTGGATGAGAGGATTTTTCTATCCAATGTTTTCCCTTTTTGTAATTCTAAAATTTCCGTGATATTCAGCGGAAATGGCACCAACCCTACGTTATGTTGTTCCTGGGGCACATGTGAACACACCCAGCAATCGGTTTGATTTAACACTTTGCCTACCATGCTATGATAATCCTCTAGAGGATACCCACCCCAGTACGGATTATATTTAGGTTGGCACCGTTGGATACAGTTCTCATCAACTAGGGACCCACAGAGCTCACAAATACAGGAATCCTCAGACGATAACCGTCCACACCTTCCCCGAGTATCCGGAATTACAGCTCTTTTAACAATAACAGTACTAAGATTGGAAAGGCACTCCCCTGATTGGCATTGCACTCCTCCTGATTCCACTCCATCAGCACTGCCATCAGCTCCCGTTTCCTCAATTGATCCCCCATCACAGACACTGGATATCCCCGGACTGACCAGGATGGTGAACACTCTAAAAGAGAATATGAAAATGAACACAGCAGGCCCGTCCATTGTCACAACAAGACCTGTAAATTTCTCTCAGTTCAGGTATCTTACTATGACCTTTTCAATCCTCCTGGAACAAGCTCGCGATCGACAGGTCCACGCTATCAGCTTTGTCTCTCCACCGGTTGATTGACCTTTTTGCAGTGAGTGGAATGGACCCAGGTATCTCTCTCGACCACCTTCAAAGATGTAGTACTCGTCAGCAGCACCTGGTATGGACCTTCCCACCGAACAGTCAAACAACCTGAACGCAAGAAATTTCTGATTATTACATATTCTCCTGGTTCAACATTATGACAGTTCATTTCAGGCATATCATTAGACAACAATTTCAGTTTCTGCTGCTGTTGCTTTAACTGCTTACTCATTGATATAAGATACTTCACAGTTACCTCGTTGTTACCCTTTAGATCTTCCTGTGGACTTATAATCAAATGAGGTTGTCTACCGAACAATATTTCAAATGGGGACAGATTCAGAGGAGGTCTAGGAGTGGTCCTTATGCTATGTAGGACCATGGGTAACGCTTCTGGCCATCCTAGTCCAGTCTCTGCCATGATTTTACTTAGCTTATTTTTAATAGTCCCGTTCATCCTCTCTACCTTGGCACTGGCTTGCGGTCGGTAGGGGGTGTGAAGTCGGCTATTAATACCCATCAGCTTACACATATTTTGAAAAACATCACCTGTGAAATGGGTACCCCTATCACTCTCGATGATTCCAGGGATACCGTACCTGCATACAAACTCCTGAACTATTTTCTTGGCAGTAAACGCAGCAGTATTAGTGGCCACTGGGTAGGCCTCAACCCAGTTAGAAAATACGTCTGTGCACACTAATACATACTTAAGGTTCCTGCAGGGTGGTAATTGGATGAAATCAATTTGTATCACCTGGAAAGGTCCATCAGTCGGTGGAATGTGGGACGGTTCGGTAGGGATCGCTTTCCCTATGTTCTTTCTCAAGCAGGTCAGACAGGACATTGCTATCTTCTCTGCTTGTGAAGAAAAACCTGGTGCGCACCAGTATGCCCTCACCAACTTGCACATACCCTGTTTTCCCAAGTGAGTCAGTCCGTGCGCTGCCTCTGCCAGGCTTGGCTAATACACCTTAGGTGCCACCGGCTTACCTTGTCCATCCCTCCAGAGTCCAGAGGGCTCTTGCCCACATCCCTTAGACTTCCAGGTTGCTTTCTCTTGGGTAGAACACAAATTTTGTATCTCAATTAATTTCTGCATGTCATCTGTTTGGAAAACCATTACTTGTTCTATGGGTACATTTGTTTTTAAACCTGCTGCCCACTTGGCAGCTTCATCTGCCCTGTTGTTGCCCAATGATACCGGGTCTTCCTCACATGTGTGGGCTTTACACTTTATTACTGCTACCATTTTGGGCAACTGAATTGCTTTTAATAATCCTTTTATGTGTCTGGAATGTGCGACTGGTGTGCCTGCTGCTGTCATAACATTTCTCAGACGCCATAGAGCTCTGAAATCGTGAACCACCCTGAATGCATACCTAGAGTCAGTGTAAATGTTGGCAGATTTGCCTGCTGCCAATTCACACGCTCTTCTCAGTGCTACTAACTCCGCCACTTGGGCTGAGTGAGGAGGACCAAGAGGTTCAGCTTCTATGATGTCTGTGTCATCTACAACAGCATAACCTGTACATAACTCACCTGTGTCCGTTTGTCTATGGCAACTCCCATCCGTGTAAAATGTCACATCTGCATTCTCTAAAGGTATGTCACGTATGTCAGGTCTAGCGGTAAAGGTCTGGTCAAGATAATCCATACAATCATGCGTATCAATACCTTTGCAAAACTCACTTTCTACCAGAGACTCATCCTCCACCCTTTGTGCATTCTTATGCACATACGGTAAGTACGTTGCTGATTTAACGTATTACACCGCTTTATAGTGATGTTTGAGGGTGCTATAAGAGCTAGTTCCCATTTGGTGAATCTAGCTGAGGATACGTGCCTGGTTTGGGCACAGTTCAACAGGGCAGACACAGCATGTGGGGTATAGACAATCATATCATGGCCCAATACCACATCCTCACTTTTGCTGACCAATAGAGTCGTTGCTGCTACATTTCTCAAACAGGTTGGGAGTGATCTCGCCACAGTGTCCAATTATGCACTGTAATATGCTACGGGTCTACTGGCATCCCCATGTTTTTGTGTAAGGACACCTGCAGCACAACCATCAGCTTCCGTACAATACAAATCAAAAGGTTTTTCATAATCAGGTATTCCCAATGCAGGAGCTCTTGTCAGACTATCCTTAAGATTAAGGAAAGCCTGTTCTGATTCCTCTGTGTATGACACGATCGGGCTTTGAGGAAGAGACTAATTCCTGTAAAGGTAAGGCCAAAATAGAAAACCCTGGTATCCACATTCTACAGTATCCACATATTCCCAAGAAGGTACGAATTTGCTGTTGATTCTGCGGCAGTGTCATGTTTTGTATGGCCTGGATTCTATCTGTTGTAAGGTGTCATAACCCCTGGGTTAGGCAGTGTCCCAAATATTTGTAGTTTGTCCTTAGCCACCTTGTGTCCTGTTTGTGAGAGATGAAGTAACAAAAGTTTAGTATCATTCAAACATGACATAAACGAGTCAGAACATAGCAATAAATCATCAACATATTGAATTAGAACAGATCCATTGGCAGGTTGAAAAGATTGTAAACAGTCGTGGGAGAAGATACTGGGGCTGTCTATGAAACCTTGGGGTAATCGTGTCCATGTGTATTGTAAACCTCTGTATGTAAATGCGAATAGATACTGACAGTCAGGATGGAGAGGCACAGAGAAGGAAGCTGAACAGAGGTCAATGACAGTGAAATGGGTTGCATTTGGTGGGATTTGCATCAAAATGACAGCTGGATTCGGCACTATGGGGAATTGGCTCTCTACTACCTTATTGACACCTCTAAGGTCTTGTACCAGCCTATAACCACTCCCACCACTTTTCTTCACTGGAAAGATGGGACTATTGGCTACACTAGTTGTACGAACTAAAATTCCCTGTTGCAATAATCGCTCAATTATTGGAAACACCCCTAATTCTACCTCCTGTTTTAGTGGGTGCTGGGGAATTTTTGGTGCTTGCCTTCCACTTTTTAAATTTACCATTACAGGGCTTACGTTTGCCATTAATCCAGTCTCCTGTCCATCTTTAGTCCAAAGGGAATCTGGGAGTAGGGACAACATTTCATCTACCTGTGATAGAGTTTCATTTAAACCTGTAGAGTGATACATTATCCTTTGTGGAGTGTCTAACATATCCCACACCTCGTATTCCATTCTCTCTGGGATATCTAAAAATACACCATCAGGGGTGCAATATATAACACATCCCATCTTACATAACAAGTCTCTACCCAGTAGGTTAGTAGGAGCAGCAGCCAGGAGAAAAAAATGCCTGGTATGCAACGGCCCAATAGTAACCTCTGTGGACTTTGTTAAAGGATAACGTTCCACTTTACCTGTTACACCCATTGTTGGTACTGTCTCGTTGGTCACCTGCAAAATAACGGGAGATTTTATCACCGACCTGGTCGCCCCTGTGTCTACAAGAAAAGGATATTCAGTACCAGCTACATCAACCATCATGACTGGTTCTTCCCTAGTACTTCCCGTTAACCTGACCATCTGTAGACTACAGGTATGACCTGACCCCTAGCATTGGCTACCATTCTCCAATAAAGCATTTACGGCTACAATTGGAGCTGGTGCCTGCTGAACATTTGCTGGCCTCAGTGCACATCCCTTATGGGGATATCTAAGTCTTCCCTGATGTGGGATCCCTACTCCTTTTACTGTACAGTTTCTACTTAAGTGTCCTGTTTGTTTACAGTTAAAACAGGTTTGTGTTTTGGGTGGAGACATGTGGTGTTGTGAGGTTTGCGCAGAGGGTAAAGGTGGTGGATATGGGTAAGGATAGGGAGGGTAAGGGTATTGTGGGGGATAAGAAGTTGGTGGATAGCCTGGGACCTGTGGTTGCATCGGGTTAGTAGGATAGAGTTGCATTTGTTGTTGAGTGGGGTTAGTGAGAGTGAGTGTGTGTGCAAGTGCAAGTGTGTCTGTTGGCTGTGATGTTACTGTCAGTCCCTCCAGAGCTTGTATACTGACAGCCATTAGTTTCTCGCTCTGGGCTTCTCTCTTTTTGGAGATGTTCTTATCATGTTCAAAGCGGTTTCTATGAGGATATCTATTGTAAGTCCCCACCAGCCACGCTGTGAGGTCTGAACCCGAGTTTTTAAAGTCTCTTTCAGACCATCCACAAGTACCATAACTATCATCCCCCTGTGGTGAGTGCTATCTTTAATATCCTCTATCCCAGTGTACTGGGTGATAGCCTGCAGAGCCCGATCACAGTAATCTTCTGCAGTCTCACTCTCTTTTTGTTTAATGGTGAAAATTTTGTTCCAGTCAACTACTACTGGAAAATATATACCCAATTGAGTTACAATGCGGGAAATGTTACCTTGGTTTACTTGATCTGTTAAGGGGATGTCACCATCCAATACACAATCTGTGATAAATTTTGTCATGTCGGTATTGCGTGGCAGACAGGCCCTTAACACCACACACCAATCTTTATTAGTAGTTCATGTGAACTACCCAAATTTCTCAAAAATCTTTGACATTTGGCTAATTCCTTTTTGGGATCGGGGAAATCATTTATAATGGAATTTAGTTCTGCTCTTGTCCAAGGACAATGCATTACTACTTCGCCCATGGGCACTATACCGTTTGCGTCTGCATTTCCATTTGGAACAGTTATTGTCTGAATGGGATGCAGACCAGTAGCGCTGCTACCTTTGACCTGGTTACCTGGCTGGGGGTTTAATCTGCTGCTGCTACGTATGGTATTAACAACTTCCTCTATGGGTGCAGAGTGTGTTAACACTTCCCTTGCTGTTACCGATGGAGATGGCGGCACCATCCGTGATTGTGGTGATGCAGCATCTATCATTTGCACAGCATGGGAAATGGCAGATATTACAATAGGCTCATCATCCATATCATAAACATTTTCTTTATAATTATAAAAGAGAGGGTACAAGTTGCTTGTTACATTTTTATGTTTTTTTTTTACATTGACTGCACCTACACCCCCATCCGCATAGGGCGGCGGTGGTGCACATGAACCATCTGTGCTACCTTCTGCGACACTACCTTGCAGTGTGCGCGCGCTATCAAGCGATGTGTCCGTGGCGCTATTTAGCATCACCGGCGCATTGCCCGAGACTGTGCCCGCAATGCCTGTTTGTGTCGCGGGTACCTCCTTCAGCCACATTTCCCCCTCGTGCTGCCACAGTTTTAAACATTCATAATATTTAACCTTTTTCTCTCGGAGCGCATCAAACTGATATGATCCCGGACATTGTCTAACACATTTTTATCAAAACTACCAATGCTGGGAAACGGTCTAACACTCTTCCTCATCATATTAAACCATAAATCACAATACCTTATTGCATAAGTACCGTACTTGGTATGCATGATACGACGGGCCAATCCGATCGGCGCCTCCATTAGCAGCACATCATTGCCTAACATCTCTACTGTTTGCGTGGCTCCCATTCTGAGACAACTCCTATGCTTTTCAATAAAGATTTAAGCCGGTGAAAGACAATCAAGACACTTTCACTTACCTGTAGACGATTTAAGTTGGCGGCGCCCACACACCTGGATAAGATTTAGTAAGGCAATTTCCACACCTGGATAAGATTTGAAAAAGGCAACTTCCACACCTGGATAAGATTTAGTAAGGCAACTTCCACACCTATGAGAGTTTGTATGTCGGCTACTCTCACGCACCTCTATACAACAAAGACAACATGTACACCTGCTACTGTGTATAGAATGGTAAAGCTGCTTACCGAGCGGCTAGACTAACCCTTGCACCTAGCCATTAAGGATCATACGATACCCTTAACTTTGTTCAACAAATATTCACTGTTACACACTTTTTTCCTGCGCAGAAAAATACACGTTAACCCAGATATTGGTAATAGAAAAAACATGAAAACCTCAATGGCTTTGTTCAAACACGTGGCAGCACAACCGGAAGTATGTGTACGCAATTGTGCGACTAGTCGCACGCACAGTGATGCGACCAGGCCCATGTGTTATTACCTTAACGCTATTATGCTACTCCCTCTAAACTTTTATCAACGAGACAAAACGACTTTTCTCTACTTGTCCCTGGATTGTGATCAGCGCTTCCTCTACACAATAACTGGCAGTATGCTCTCAGCAACACTGTGGTAATGAAAGACTAATGCGTCTCTCAAAAGGCACCTCCACCCTTTTGCTGAGAGAGAACTGACCGAGTGTTACTGTGTATCAGATAACGTGATAAACCTACGAGCCCCCAACTGTTGAATTGTAAATAAACCTTTAGTACATTCCTGCCT
Source organism: Taudactylus pleione (assembly GCA_031769625.1). NCBI lineage: Eukaryota > Metazoa > Chordata > Amphibia > Anura > Myobatrachidae > Taudactylus > Taudactylus pleione. The sequence goes on along the minus strand of JAUIMM010000169.1, from coordinate 2,669,685 downwards.
ATAAACCTCTAAGATTCACCTGCCTAGAACCTCTAAGACAAAACCTGCCTATACCTTCTGAAACCACAAGATGTCGCTAATTAGCATTGTGTTTAATTATACCATTAATAAAACTCTAAGACAGTTGAATAGCGGTCCTACGCGCTAAAGATTATTATTCAGGTAAAAGTACAGATGTTACCATGCTATGATCTAACAATGAGTGCAAAATAAATTGTACAAATATTAGGTCATAAGGTACAGTCAATACATACGCGTGTGCTCTGAGACCAGATACCGGCATCAATAATGAGACCTTCGTAGAACAGCATAACTGGAACACTGCCGACTGGCATCTTGTTTCAGAGCACTCACATATATACCCATACTGGGATAAGCAATACAATAGAATACGTTGGCAGGTTCTCATTGGTTCCTCTTCTTGCTTCTTCCGTTACGGTACAATTCATAGGTCAGTGCAAAGACTCAACCCAGCCTCTAACAGCCTGATTGTGTTCACCTTCCCGCTGCATAATAAATCTAATCTAACTATGGCATACAACATTTCAAGAAGTTATTCTCTCTAACATTCATATTTCATAGCCGCATGTTCTGATCTTCTCACCGGTGCCACCGGAATGCTGTGGGAACAGAGTAGATCAGTATGGCACCAAACACGGTCCAATTGTCATTTACTAAGCCATAGTTACAGAAAACATTAATTTCTTTATATGCTGACATTGCGATTAAACCAAGTAATAATCATTCCTTTCGCGCTGTGGGACCATTGCTTTTAATTATGTATGCGGGGAGAAATGACACTAAATTGTGTTGTGTGTTTGAGGGTCTGTGGGGCACTTAGCAACCAGCACTAAGGTGGAAAGGCTTCTGTGCATGTGTGTGAGCATGCCAGTATGGGTTTGGGAAAGGTCACTAAAAAGCTGGCTGTGCGTCTAAATAGTTATTTTGCGTTGTCCTATGTTTAACATGAAGTGCAGGGAAAACACCACTAATTTGCTACTTTTTGCTACATCGCGTATGTGTTAATGTGAATGCAGGGGATTTTAATGTGTTGCAAAGTTATTTTATGTCTGCTAAACACCGTCGGTAGGAGTTAGGGGAAGATTGCTAAAAAGCTGTTCGTGCTACTTTTTAGCAACTTTGCATTGTGAGTAGCAAAATTGCTACTTTTATCAATTTTGCACTGTGGATTGTGTACTACGTATTTTTGACAAAATGGCACTTGTGTAAGCTTTCTTTTCTAAAATGGAGTCTTGCTGCCATTCACAAGAAGGCGTCATGCATGTTTTCCTGATTGGCAAACAGATTCTGTCTTACCCAATTATTCGGTTTCGACAGGGTTTTTGTGGGTGTGAAACATTGTCACATTGTGTATTACTTTGCATAACATTAAGGATATTATTATGTCTAAAGAAAGTGAAAAGCGAGTGGCTGAAGCCCCTGTGCTGGTGTCATGTATGACCTGTAAAGCGGGGTTATTCCTTCAGCATTTCATGCAGAATGGATTATGTGGTCACTCTTATAAGGCGTCACCACATCGGTCAAATATACCACCTCCTGGGCAGGAATCCTCTTGGGTTTCTTTTTCCTAGATCATTGCACAGGTTGTAGACCGGTTATCTGCTCCTAGGCCAGCCCCTACTATAGGGTACCCTCAACAGCTACAACCTACTATGTTTATGCCCCCTATGCATCCATCCTGGATGGAAGTTTATGCCCACTCAGGTCAGAGTATGACTTCGTCCCTGCTGCATTTCAGCAAGTGCTGCAAGCAGCTAGGCCGGTTCATCCTAACACCAGAAGGTGGTCGGCTTCTTCCTATTACTCCATCCAGCCTGCAAACTCTGGTGCATTTTCTGATCACTGTTGCCAACTCTAAAATGAGAAATAAGCAACTCTTGAATGAGAAACAAGCCCAAAACAAGCCCAACCCAATCTGATAAAGCCCAAAACATAAGCCCAACATAATATGGTGGTACTGGTGTGGGGGTAATTTAATGAAAACCACAAACGTTATTGTTTATTGTTAATTTTATTAAAATACATATAAATATTTGCAAAACATGGCTTTTTCCTGCTCTACTAATAAACTCCACTCTGCGAAGTAAAGCGCAGGGTACTAGGGGCCTTATTCGGCATAGGACGGAATTGCAAAGCCGCATACAAGCAGCTTTGTAATTCCATCCTTGCTAAAATGCAAATGCAGCAGAAGGTGTCTGAAATCTCTTTGCTGCATCTGCGATCCCAGGCTGCGACCGAAGTTGCAGTCTGGGATCACCATTGCAACCATCGATTGCGATGGTTGCACCTTTGGTCAGACTGCGGTAGCTGAAGCTGGCCGTGTTCTATCATCCTGCAAGGCCAGGAAGTCTGCGTCCATGGATGCAGATCCTAGCCTTACCACTCCCGGAAAAAAGGGGCTACATACCACCATTTCCAGGAACGTAGGCCGTCTCTGCCCCGCAAACTCCTCTGCTTGTCAATCAGGCAAATGCATACAGGTGCCTGTGTGATATAGCAGGACCCGTTCTGCACATGAACAGAATGGGTCCTGAGCAGATTCCCAAGCAACTAGTGTGCACTGTTGAATCAGGACCTCTGTGCATGGTAAAGTACAGGACAAAAGAGTAATTTAAACAAACACGTCATATGTCAAAATAACTGACATATGGGAAAATTTTACTTCTATTGATCATTTAAACGAGTCATTCTAGTTAACCAAATCTATATAACTACATATACAGACAGATATACATACAGACAGACAGCTAAACATAAATGGATTGGTGAAGGAGCTATTTTAACATTTGCTCACCTTAGTAGTGGACCTGGCTATCAAGCCCAAAAATAAGTTACCTCAAAAAATAAGCCCAAAAACAAGCAACTAGCAATCATCCAAAAAAAACAAGCGACTGGGAAAAAAAACAAGCCCAATTCTGCTTGTTATAAGCGGACTTGGCAACTATGCTTCTGATGAGTGTGAGGATATACAGGGCTCCTCTCAAGAGTCTCTCTCAGGAGAGAAGAACCATTTTCCAACAGTGGATGTCCCTTCCTTGATTAGGGCGGTCAAAGCTGTGCTAAACATAGATAATGAGGAGCCAGAACTAAGATAGGCTCCAGTGTTTAAACGCCAGAAAGTTGTGAAAGCTGAATTTCCCCCTATCTACTTATGGGGGAAGCATGGAGTTCTCCAGATAGACGATTCCATGTTACAAAAAAGGTTACAGCCTAATACCCCCTCCCACCAGACAAGTGCGTTAAGTGGGAAGTTCAGCCAACGGTAGACACGCATGTGGTACAGCTGGTCAGGAGCACCACATTGCCCATACTATCTGCATCCTCCCTTAGGGATTCAACAGATAGGAGACTTGAAGCCTGTCTCAAGGCAGTCTTTTCTCTGTCAGGAGCTGTTACCCGCCTGGCTATGGCTACAGCCTGGGTTTCTAAGGCCATTGAGGAATGGATAAAGGCACTGGAAAATACTCTTCCAGAGGCTTCCAGAGAACAGCTGGCAATAATCTCCTACAGTATATTAAGGAGGCAGCCTCCTATCTGGGAGAGGTGGCATTGGATGCTGGTAATCTGTCCTCTAAGGCATCAGCTGCATCAGTTGTGGCTCGCAAAGGCCTATTGTTAAGGGACTGGAAAGCAGATGCAGGGTCCAAGAAGGCCCTAGAATCCCTTCCATTTAGGGGAGGCATTCTGTTTGGCACAGTGTTGGATAAGATTGTAGCTATGGTGGCAGCCTCCAAGACGGCTGGATTGCCTTCAATATCCAGTCCTAGACCTAGGCATTTGTCCTTATGAGACTTTCGGCCACAAGGAAAAGCAAAGGGTCAGTCTTCCTCTAGAGCTAGTTCTCGTAGGAAACCACAATCTAAGAAACCTTGGCCAAACAGATGTCCTGCTTCCAGGTCAGACGATAAACCCGTGGCCTGATGGGGCGGGCCTCCCCCTGGGGAATCCCAGGTTAGGAGGCCGACTTCATCAGTTTTTGGACACCTGGCATCTCACAACAACAGACACCTGGGTTCGGGAGGTGGTCTCTCAAGGGTACACCCCCTTACTTTCTGGAGTAGTCCCCCACAAAGATTTTTCTGCACAACTCTGCCAGCGCAGTCTGCAAAGGCCTTGGCCCTCCAGCAGACCATTCATTCCATGCTGTATTCAGGGGTAATATTCTGGGTTCTAGTGAATCAAGTAGGAAAGGGTTATTATTCCAACCTATTTTTGATCCAAAAACCCAATGGATCTCACCGACCTATTCTGAATCCAAAGGGTCTCAACACATTTATCCAGTTGCCCAGATTCCGTATGGAAACTCTTCTGGTCAAATGTTTTGGCAATGGAACCAGGGTATTTTATGGTGTCCTTGGACATTCAGGATGCATATCTGCATGTGCCAATTACACCTTCCCACCAATGGTTTCTGTGGTTTGCAGAAACATTTCCAATTTCAGGTGCTGCCTTTTGGTTTGTCAACAGCCCCTCAGGTGTTTACCAATATAATTGCAGTGATGACGGCCTGCCTTGGGCACCAGGGAGTCAGAATACTGCCAAAACTGGACGATCTTATGATATTGGCACAATCTTCACAGGTGTTGCAGCATAATCTCAGACTGACAATTGCCTGTCTACACAGACACAGCTGGATCATAAATTGGAAGAAGTCATCGCTTCTTCCATTACAACAGATGGTGCATTTAGGTGCACGCTTAGATTCTCTGGCACAGAGGATATATCTGCCAGAAGACAAGATTCTGGCACTTCAGTTGTGGATTCACAGGTTTCTCTATAACTATTCAGTGTCTGTTCACTCAGCGATGCAGGTTCTGGGATCCATGGTGTCCACCTTCGATATGATGGAATATGCTCAGTTCCACTCCAGACCACTCCAATGGCTAATCCTCTCCCGCTGGAATGGGGAGTACCTCTCAATAAAGTCACAGATGATCCATCTTTCTCCAGAGGTGCGGCTGTCCCTCTTATGGTGGTTGCAGACGTTTTGTCCGAACAGCGGTCACCCATTCTGGATTCCAGATTGGGTGCTCCTCACTACTGATGCCAGCCTCCGTGGATGGGGAGCAGTGACAGGTTGGCACACATTTCAGGGAAGATGGATGACCAGAGAAGGTCTCGTCCATAAATGTCTTGGAACTACGTGCAGTGTTTAGAGCACTCGTTCAGGCGCAGGATGTACTGAAGGGCAGGCCTGTCCAGGTACAGTCTGACCATGACATTGCAGTAGCCTACCTCAACCATCAGGCAGGCATGTGAAGTCAAGCTGCCATGGCAGAAGCATCAAACATTCTGGTCTGGGCAGAATGTCATCGTCCAGCAATCTCTGCAGTGTTCATACCAGGAGTCCTCAATTGAGAAGCAGACTTCCTAAATCAGAAGAATATAAATGCTGGAAAGTGGGCTCTTCATCCACAAGTATTTCAGAGCCTAGTGGACAGATGGGTTCTTCCCCATCTGGTAGACCTCATGGCCTCAGGCCACAACCACAGGGTCCCCAGGTATGGGTCCAGAACCAGGGATCCCACAGCAGAATTTGTGGATGCTCTAGCAGTGAATTGGAACTTCAAGCTAGTATACCTGTTTCCTCCATTTTCCCTTCTCCCAAGCCCCTGCTTGGCCCAGACGCTATTGGTTCACCGACCTTTCAGAGTCTCTCCATAGACACTCCATGGCCTCTTCCTCTAAGGCTGGACTTGTTAACACAGGGTCCCTGTCTGTATCCACATCTGTCTTTGAAGTTGTTTTTTCAGTTATGTAATTCAGATGATGCTTAGGGCGCAGAAAATTAGATTAGACCGGGGTATCCGCTTGGCCACCCTGAGGTTTGGTTTCAGTGAAGGATCAGCCCGCTGCCTGATGTTAGGACTTTTTTCTAGGGTGTTCTGAGGGTTCAGCCTCCCTTTGTCCCTCCGGTAGCTACGTGGGATTTGTCTCTGGTTTTCAGGGCTCTACAGGCTCCCCCATTCGAACCCCTGAAATTAGTAGAGCTTAGGTGGTTGACAGCAAAGGCAGATTTTCTTCTGGCTATCTCCTCTGCTTTTAGGGTCTATGATTTGGCAGCCCTTTTTTGTTGCTCTCCCTTTTTGATTTTTCATCAGGATAGAGCAGTTCTTCATATTAGGGCAGGTTACCTTCCTAAGGTTGTATACCACTTTCATGTAAATGAAGAAATTGTAGTTCCAGCCATCCAGTCTTCAAGCCATTCTAGGAGTGAAGCTTCTCTGGATGTTGTACATGCCCTACGTATTTACATGGATCGCACCAACTCCATTAGGAAATCGGATTCTCTTTTTGTGTTGTATGGCTGTCATAAGCGAGGCTGGCCAGCTAACAAACAAACTCTGGCTAGGTGGCTTCATATGACAAATTCTCAAGCGTACACACAAGCTGATCTCACTGTTCCAAACACAGTGACAGCACATTCTACTTGATCCATGGGACCATCATGACCATTCGTCATGGTGCCTATGCTGAAAAATTGTGCAAGGCAGCCACATGGTCTTCCATCCACACTGTTGTCAAATGTTATGCATTTGATACATTTGCCTCTAAGGATACTTCCTTTGGGCATCGAATTCTCCTTTCTACTAAACAGGAGCGTCCCCACCCTTAAGGGAACTTCTTTGGGACATCCCCAAGGTAACTTCTCTGGACCCTATGGCCTCCAAAGAAGAAAATAAGAGTTATGGTATAACATACCTTTGTTAACTCTTTTTCTTTTAGTTCCATAGGGTCCACAGGACACCCACTCTAATGCACGTGGTGTTATTTGGTAATATTTTTTTTGTATTTCTATGATCCCCACTTCTTAGAGAGAGGACCAAGTGCATCCTGGGAGCTGAAAGCTTGTAACTGTTTGGTGCCTGGATCACTCCCGCCACATACCCAAGGTAACTTCTGTGGATCCTATGGACCTCGAAGAAAAAGAGTTAATAAAGGTATGTTATACCATAACTCTTATTTTTTCTTATAAAATTCTGCATCTGTTTGATATGTCACATGACTACCTTCCCAATTAAAATATTAAAGTTGAAAACAAGATGGCCAACTTCAAGATGGCCACCATACTGGTGACATACCCTAAAAAGTTTTCTCCCACTCCCATATCATATATGTAGACACTGGATTAATATTGTCTTACTCATTTCCTTTTTATAAGGGTGTTTCCACACTTATGGAACACCCTGTATATTTATATATATCTGTATTTACCCCTGCTCACCCCTGTAGTAACACATTCCCCTCCCTTGACCGTGTTGTTGTAACACACTCTCTTCCGTCACCTTGTAGTAAGACATTTGATATTCCCCTCCCTCACCTCTGTAGTAACTAATTGTCTTACTTCACTATTTAAATAAGGGAGTAACACAGGAAGCAGTCATGTAGCCGCAGGACTGCCGGTCACAATCCCAACGGCAGAATGCCAGCTAGGGATTATTGATAGGTGTCGAAATACTATCATAATCCCAATGCCGGAATCTAGAATGACATGGGACCAAATGAGGTAAGTATGGTCCACGTGTCCTCATAGCCAAGGGGGCGGAGGGCTAGGTTTAAAGCACCCTGGGGGGGATTTAGAGTTAGGCACCCCTCCCGGGAGGGTAAGGGTTGTGCTAGGGGAAGGGAGAGTTATGGTTAGGCACCCCCAGGGGAAGGTTAGGGTTAGGCACCCCCCTGGGAGGGTTAGGTTTAGGGTGCAGGGAGGGGGGGTTAGGTTTAGGCACTAAGGGGGGAGGTTAGGCATCCCTAAAGTAGGCTTAGGGCAAGGGGGGAGAGGGGAGGGTTATGTAGTTTGCTCATCTCTATCAGGATCTCTGCTGTTCGGCCTGCCAGCGTTGAGATTTTGACCGCTGGGCTCTCGTCTGGCAGTCATTCATACCAATCCCAGTCACACTGCCAGTGATGTTTGATAGCACTTGGGATGACAGTTGGTGTTTGAATATGATCTGTGCTACAGCCACAATGAGACAGTCAGGCAGGACATTACACAGGGGGTGGAAACATTTTAACCGTTTTCACCTATTTAGGAGTAAAATTTTGAAAAATCCCTTCTTAGTGGGTACCTATGTCATGGAAGAAATATACTCCCCAGTTTTCAAGTTTCTAGGTCACCTGTGTAGTAACACATTCCCCTCCTTCACCTGTGTAATAACACATTCCCCTCTCATACCTGTGTAGTAACACATTCCCCTCCCTCACCTCTATAGTAACACATTCCCCTCACTCATCAGTGTATTAACACATTTTCCTCTCTCACCTCTGTAGTAACACATTTCCTTCCCCCTACTATCCATATAGGGGAGCCACACCAACTGCGAGTGATGTTTGGTAGCAATTGCGGTGACATTTGGTGTTTGAATTCTGAGCTGTGCTGCATGCATGGTGAGTCAGTCAGACAGAACATTACACAGGGCGAGGAAACATTTTTGCCCTTTTCACCCCTTTAGGAGTCAAATTTTGAAAAATCCTTTCCTATCAATCCATGGTACACGATCCACCCATGGCACTTAAGGCTAATAAAAACTTCTTGCTCTCTAGGGTCATTTGATTGGATCAAAGACATCTAATCTCCCACTCAGGAGTAAAGGTAACATAATTTATGAATTTTGCCTCTGCATAACGGTGGATGAGATGTCAAAAGTATTAAACAATGGGGCAGGCCCAATGACAATGGTAAGTATCCGCCTCCTCCTGATGGTACTTTGGGCAGCAATGCCTCTCCAAGGTTCCCATGTGAAAGTGTCTAAGTGGAGAAAAGTAGGTATTATGCTATATGTTCAGAAAAAGCTCAATGTACATACTGGCCTGTAGCATTTTTTGAGAAAACAAAAGGGCTTTTTCCAATATAGGCATGGTTAAAGAAGGAAAGTAAGTTAACCACTTGGACATGCCTCCAGTTATCTTGGCGTGGTCCAAGATGTCCCCCAGAAAGGTATAGTGAACCAATTTGGCTTTATATTTTGGAACTGGTTGCAGCAGAAGCCTGTCCTGTGAGTTATACCAGTCCTCCTTTAAAAAATGCCCAAAGACATGAGTCATATAGAAGCGGGTTTATAAGGGGTATGGACTGACCATAGCTAATTGTGAGGAGACTTCTGAAAAGGTTAAAGGATGCTTATTGCTTTGTATAGATGACTTGATGACTAATAGTGAATGTGCTTGGTACACATAACATAAATTGTTACATGAGTGGAGACTTATGCTGACCACGATTGGGTGGTTGGCATTGGCGTAACTACCATGGGTGCAGGGGCTGCAGTTGCTATGGGGCCCACAGCACCTACAGGCCCTCTGCTCCTTCTGCATTTGGTTACACCACTGGAAAGAACACACACAGCTGCCTTCATTCTCTGCAGAATTTTGTGACTGTCCGGCGCATGTGCAATGACTTTATTTTCTGCTGGACAGCGTTGAGCCCTAAGCACTCTGCTCAGATGCTGCCCGACTCTGCGTGGCACCATGGCATGAAGTTAGAAGCCACGCAGCACCATGCAGCCCCATGCCACCTGTCCTCCTTCAGCTGCGCCTGCAGTCATCTTAAGTGGAGGAGGATGAAGAGGAGAAGCATAGCCATGGGGTGGGAGTGAGGAAGCCCTCAGGCTGTCTTAAAAAATACAGTGCTACCAATCTTGAGTCCATGAGGGAAGGGTCTTGAGAGGAGGAGGGAGGAAGCCCTGCTGCTGCACCCCCACAACCAGCAGTGACTGGCTTGCTGATGAGACAGTGGGTCCCTGTGTCTGCTGGAGCACCCCTTGCTGCCTTGCTGCTGTCTATCTGTTTTGGAGGAGAGAATGTCAATCACATAGTGAATACCCAGGCTAAGCCAGAAATAACACAATCAGTGTCCAATTTGTCACATAGGTGGCAAGATTGGACGATATACGATCTTTCAGAACATGGTCTGATCTCATTTGAATTTACTGCGGCATGTAGTTCTGTATGAAGACATCCTGCGCACATGCCAATAGTGGTTGTCTCCTGATTGCATTTACAAAAATGACCTTTAGATCCTATAAATTTTGACTAAATTATTATTGAGCACTGGGCTTGTTTAGTGGGCACAAAGGCTCAGATATTGGTTCTTGTGATGTCACGGTCATCTTAAGTTACTATAAGAATGCAAATATATACAGTATATTATTATTTATTGACATTTACTTCTATAGTGCCAGCATACTCCATTGTGCTTTACTAATGTGAACAAAACAGTAATAAAACAAGATAGAGTAATAACAGACAGATAAAGAGGTACAAGGGCCCTGCTCACAAGCTTGCAATATGCATGTCGCGGATGTGTTTGGCTGTGGATCCAGACTAGGGGGTAAACATGGGTAGTAATGAGATTTAATTTTTTTTTATTTAGGGAATATGGAAATTTACTAAATTACCATGTTTGACAGAATCGTGTTTTCCGATGGTGTACAGCATGTACACGTATTTGTAAACCGTGTAATACCGGCGACTTCACAAACACTCCTGTAAAAATGTGCTTTTTGGGTGCCATCGGTGTTTTAGAATTGTGGCCGCCTTATGAAGAATACGGGAGTACACGTTAGTCATTTTTGATTGGTGGAAAGTGTCAAATGTGGGATTGACATGCCAGAGCCTTATAAATATGCCCCAAACCATCCGAACCTTGTGGGTTTAGTGAGAGGAGTAGGGTGAGGTTAGTGGTGGTGGGCTGTTCAAATTTGTTCTTTGCAATTACTGAGTGCTGTATTGTGTGTGATAGTTGTCTTGTCTATTTTGTTGTGGTGTTATTTATGGCTGTCTCATTTTTCTGTCTTGTTTTATTTCAGTCTCTTAACAGTGTTTGTATGTGTGTCTGTGGAGTGTGGGTGCCAGTGACATGCGGTGAGGTCAATGGCTGGGGACAGGGGCGTATCTATAATGGGTGCAGGGTGTGCGGGGCACATGGGCCAGGGGGGTCCCACACTGCACACCCTGCACCCATAGTATTACTTACCTCTCCGGAGTCCCACGTCGGAGCGGGGATCCGGCACTGTAAAGACAACTGGAAAATGGCCACTGCGGCCATTTTCCCATCATTTGCGCATGCGCAGTACAGGGAAAATGGCCGCCACAGCCATTTTCTTGGTGACCTGCGCATACTCTATAGACTCTGGGCGCACTTTATTCAGTGCACTGCCGGCCGCTGGACAGAGAGGAGGGGGTCCATGTCGGAGACTGCACAAGGGCCCCCTCCTCTCTAGAAACACCCCTGGCTGGGGAGGCACACAAGGAGATGGGTCTGAGTGCTGGGAGCCTGGCTCACCCCTTGCTCACTATAACTATCCACTCCCAGCTTTGCAAGCAGTGTCTGACTATACAGAAGTGAAGCTGAGCTGTTTTTGTCTCATCTCTTGTCTCTCCACAAAGCTGGTGAGTGTTAACTATAAAAATGATTGCAATAATCAAAGAAGATGTTTATAAGTTATAAATATCTTTTGTATTATTCTAATCATTTTTATATCAAATCAAAAGGAGTAAGATAGGGGAGACACTTCCTTCCCCAACTACCCTGACTGCACATCCCTGGTGGGTGCTGTGTGTGCTGGTAGTGTAGGAGTATGTTTGCCTGTCTTTATTTTTCAGTGTTCTGTTAGTGTATCATGTCAGGGGCAGAGAGTGTAGTCTGGTGGAATAGGTGGCAGCCCAGGATCCACAGTCCTCTGATGTGGAAAGTGATGGGCAGCCCAGGCCCCAGACCAGGACAGGCAGCAATGTTAAATTTTCCTTTGCGAAAATATGGCCCTGGTCACTGAGGTTATGATATACCTCAGGCAGCTGTTTAGTCGGGAGGTGGCACGTGACACCACCAGGAGGAAGAACACCATATGGGACAAGGTTGTGGCTGTGGTGAATGCAGAGGGACCTGTGCGCAGAACAATCAATATATCTGCAAGAAGCGGTTGTCCGACATCAAATGCTGGTCAAGGCCAAGATGGGCAAGGAGGCCAAGTCAGCAACCGTGACAGGTGGAGGCTCACCCTATATTGCAACATTTTTGGATTATGAGGAGCCACTTAAGGTGCCGATCCCACCTAAAGTTGTCAATCGCACGTATATTCGGGATTTACTGTATAGCAGTGGCGTGCATGGTTTGGTCCCTTTTAGCAACACGCATGTGTGTCTGTAGAAATGTATGGAAGTGTCCTGTTGCATACAATAGTAAGATATTTGGAGGTATATTAGTTCATTTTAAACACACAGCCAGTAATGTCACTAAAGCTGGGCATACACGCTACAATTATCAGGGCAAACCGCCCGAGATCCGCGGATCGCCCCGATAATTGTAGCTTGTGTGCGGGTGACCGAGGGTTAAATATCGATTGGTCGGGCATGCTGGATCACCTAGCATGCCCGTCCGATGCGATATTTGTGAGTTAAAATGTTGGCCGCATCGGGCAGTGTATGCCCTGCCACGGCCGACAGACTGACATTTCCTGTGTCCCTTCCCATGGAAGGAACAGGGAAATGTCTCCACCCCCAGTGGGCGGAGCGCAGATGTCGGGGCTAATACATTGTGAGATATCTCACAGTGTATGCTGCCAACATCTGCAGGCTGCCAGGCTGTCAGATAAATTGCTTGTCGGTCTGAAAGGCATTTTATCTGGCCGTGTATGCCCAGCATTAATCATGTGCATTGTCTAGTAAAGGGAAATCTGGTTCTTAAGGTGTTGTTATGCAACCTATTCCAGCATTGCCAGACACAGTGTAATCATTTGGTCCAAGAAGTTATCACCTCAAATAATAGTGCATAGGCATGCTGGCACTTTGTGTTACACAACAGCTGAAGAGGCACTGCTCCTACAAGCAGAAGGGCTTAAATCATCACAACTAGAACCAACAGTCATAACTAAAGGCAAAGGCCTTATCCTTTCCTTGCCACATCATGTATTGAATGGCATATTGCCAATTTTTTGTTTCTCTAAAGCTGACTTAGCTTTGTATTTTTTTCTGTAATAGGGTAAAAGTAGATTTTTTTACATGGCCTGACTTAAGCCCTGGCGCATCGGTCTTCATAGATGACGTTGACGGCCTTGCATCGTCATCATGACTGCTGCCGGCAGCTATAAGATTGGTATGTGGATCCTGGTCTCCTGTCATGTGACTGTCCTCCATACTCACTGCGGTCTTACAGCAGTGTCAGCAAGCAATTATAGTGCAGCTAAGATGCAGCTAACGCACACAACCACACAAAAAAATAATAATTTTTTTAAACTGGGGAAGAGCACCCCTGAATGAGGCAGCAGCCCCTTGATTAAAGACAGATGCAGCAATCCTGCGCAGCTATATTGCTAATAAGTGTGGCTAAGGTGCACACACACACAGACATTTTTTTATTTTTAATTTTTTTGCACTTGGGGGGAGAGCATCCCTGATCAAGGCACCAGTCTTGATAAATGACAGATGCAGCTGTGCAGCTATGTTGCTGATAAGTGTGGCTAACGTGCACACACACACACACAGAAACACTCTTGGGGAGGAGAACACCCCTGAACGAGGCAGCATCCCTTGATAAATGACAGGTGCAACCCCCCTGTGCAACTACATTGCTGATAAGTGTGGCTAATGCGCACACACACACACTAAAAAAAAATATAATTTTAATTTTTTTGCACTTGGGGGAAGAGGACCCCTGAACGACACAGCAGTCCCTTGATAAATGACAGATGCAGCAATCCTGCACAACTACATTGCTGATAAGTGTGGCTAATGTGCACACACACACACTAAAAAATATATATATTTTTTTGCACTTGGGGGAAGAGCACCCCTGAACAAGGCAGCAGCCCCTTGATAAATGACAGATGCAGCAATCCTGCACAACTACATTGCTGATAAGTGTGGCTAATGTGCACACACAGATTTTTTTTCTATTTTCTATTTTTTTGCACTTGGGGGGAGAGCATCCCTGAACAAGGCAGCAGCCCCTTGATAAGTGACAGGTTCAGCAATCCTGCACAACTACATTGCTGATAAGTGTGGCTAATGTGCACACACACACACACAGAAATTTTTTTATTTTCTATTTTTTTGCACTTGGGGGGAGAGCATCCCTGAACAAGGCAGCAGCCCCTTGATAAATGACAGGTGCAGCACAACTATGGTGCTGATAAGTGTGGCTAATGCACACACATACAAAAAAACCCTTATTTTTTTCACACTGGGGGTGAAGAGCACCCTGATGGACAGAGCACCCTCTGGACAACACAGCAGCACAGCCAGCCAGCCCCTATGGACAACAGCCAGCCCCTATGGACAGGACAACAGCCAGCCAGCCAATGTGGACAACAGCCAGCCAGCCCCTATGGACAGGACAACAGCCAACCCGTATGTACAGGACAACAGCCAGCCCCTAAGGACAGGACAACAGCCAGCCCCTATGGAGAAGACAACAGCCAGCCCCTACGGACAACAGCCAGCCCCTATGGACAGGACAACAGCCAGCCAGCCCCTATGGACAACAGCCAAACCCCTATGGACATTAAGCAGCCAGCCCCTGACAAGTGACAACAGTAGCCAGCCCCTATACACAGCAACCACAGCCCCCTCCTTACTCTTCAGTCTCCACAGCAGGAATGAAAATGGCAGCGATTGCAGGACCTTTTATACAATCCAAAACCCACGAGAATCCGACAGCAGGATGATGATGTTTTGCTTTGTTTTGAGATCTGAGTCAGGCGGGAAACCTGAGCCGACTCGGATCTCTGCTCGGATCACTAAGTTCGGGTGGGTTCGGATCTCTGAGATCCGAACCCGCTCATCTCTACTTCAAACACTAATAATTAGGGAACATGACCCATAAAGGCAAAATAATGTTAAGATTCCATTTATTGTGGAGTACAATGCCACTTGTTAGCTTCCTACAACACCTTAAAATTGCAGCACTGTACATGAACATGAAGAAATGTGCATTTTAAAGGGATAAACTTGCACAATTCTCCTCCTTAATGTCCAAGGAAGACACCCAAGGCAACCAGCAGCTTGCATCCATGGTGGGCCATACAAATGAGGAAGAAACCTTCACCTTACATTTGCAACCCATCATTGAAGAAACACCACCCCCAGTGATGGCAACCCCACCAGCCATACAGTTCAGCGACACATCTGATCCACCACCGAACCATGAGGGGCAGTTTTGGGCCACATGGTCACAGCACCAAAGTCAGCAGCTGGAATGCTTGCAAAGGCTGGTGCAACACAAAGGGACACAGACCAAAACCAGTCAGTGGGTTAACCACAACATATGCAAACACAGAGCTAATGAGGGCAGATCATAACCGGTTCCATTTCTCTTTTCATAGGCTCATGGAAGATAACCAAAAATTCTACCAGACCTCTCTCCATTTACTGGAGTTAAATACAAGCAACCAACAAACATTAAATGGGCTTATTGAATCCAAAAATGTTGTTGCCCAAGCTTTAAATACAACCATTACCCAATTGAGCAAACAACTGATAGCACGACTACCACGACTACCAGAGCCTAGTTTGAGCACTTCAGGGGGAAATAGTACAAAACCCACACCCGTGGGAACTCCCGAAAGGTGCACACTGGGCAGTGGTAATGGTGGCGGATCCCAATGCCAACCATCCAAATCATTTAGGGGAAGGCTGTAAAAATAAATAAATATATATATATATATATATATATATATATTTGTATATATATATATATACACACACAATATATATGAATGTTTTGAAAATCACATTACTCAAAACATGTTCTTGTTTTGCATTAATATTCACAATGTGAAAAATTGTGATTTTTTAGTGAAAATTTTTCAGAATAATGACATTTGTAATGCAGATTGTAGTGTAATATTATCGACTGAATTTGCTTCAGGCAATATCACAGGGATTTACTAAAAATCCCTTGCAGGGACAAAGCTTGCAATAAAGCTCTGTCCCTGCGAATCCCCTCCGCACACTAGTCACGGTATTTTCGCAAAAAATACTGTGACAAAGTGCCGACAAATGCGCCGACCGACCGTTGCTGCTACCCCCCGGCGCTAAGCCCCGCCCCCGGTGCTAAGTCCAACCCCCATGATCGCGGACCCCCCGCGACCCCCCCTCCCTCAATAGCACTTACCTGCAGTCATTGGTGCTCCGGTGATGTCTTCCATGCCTCCGGTCAGCTGACATCCCATACTGCACTGGGACATGGTCACCTGATGACCGGGCCACAGTGCACTATGGGAGACCAGCTGACCGGAGGGAGGAAATCACCGGAGCCCCAATCACCGGTCCCTGGGGTCAGGTAAGTAAATTTTTTTTTACTTTTTTTTTTTTTTAGCAGAGATCAGCTTGCAGTCTGTTTAGGCCACACAGCTGATCGCTGGGATCGGCTCCGGGCTCTGCTCTGCCTGTTACAGCAGAGAAGGTGCCCGGTAACTGGGGGAGACCCTGGATAACGCCACCTCCAGGTGGCGTTATTATCACAGGGCCTCCCTAGGTATTTTTTTGACTATTTATTTTAGTAACTACCAGACAGATCACATTTCCCATTACAATTATGGGAAATGCGATCTGATTACTAAAAATAAGTGATACTTAGGGGTTGGAGTAGAATTATACAAATTCTACTCCAATTGCCCTGTAATAACTATAGGTGATACTAAAATAATGTGAAAAGGGTGTGAAAACCCTTTTTCACTTTAGTTTAGTAAAAATAATGATAATAAATAGAGCCCTTTGTGCTTTAGCACATACTATGTGTAAAACAACAAATTCTGACAACATTTGCATCTCGTTGTTTTCATTTTCAATATTTGCAAGTAATGTAATGAAGATTTCAACAAACAGATAAACAGCTTAGTTCCCTTTTATAGGCATCATAATTGTGTGCAGAGTGATCTAAAGTGGATATACATGAGAAACACGCTGGCCAAGAGGTGGTCTATTTTAAACTTCTATTTTTGGCCGTGTTTAGACGATGATGTATTAATCATTATTTGCCTACAGGAAATGCAAAACACATCCGTGTTTGCCTTTAGTAAATTCCTGTGTTGCCAAAACTTTCCAAAATACACCCGTGATTGCAATTTTAGGCAAACACGAATTTTGGTAAATTTACCCCTAGGTGTTGTAGTTGGATTGTGGTTTGTGAGGCTTGGATGGAAACTGGGAGATCAATTATAACTCTTCTACATGCAGTCAAGAGATTAGAGAGAGACATCTGGATAACGAAGAACTGTGTTAATAGTTATTTTAGGATACACAGACGACACAGTTCTAGGTTTCTAGACACTGGAGACTCAGGACCTGTGATGCACCAAAGCAGATCAGGATTAAGGAACTGATGGACCTGGTGAGTCTTTGAGATAGAATTGATGAGGATGCTATCATTGGGAATGAACCAGAATGCTGGACACCAGGATTGAGCCGGAATGCTGGACACCAGGATTGAACTGGAACACTGGACGCCGGGATTGAACCGGAATGCTGGAAACCGGGATTGAACTGGAACACTGGAAGCCGGGATTGAACCGGAAACGCTGGACACCGGGATTGAACCGGAATAGCTAGACACCAGGATTAACCAGGATGCTGGATGCAAGTATTGATTCGGAATGTTGGACACCGGGATTGAACCTGTATGTCGGACTCCGGGATTAAACCAGAATGCTGGGCACTGGGATTGTTGGACACCAGGATTGAACCATAATGATGGACACCGGGATAGAACCAGAATCCTGGACACCAGGATTGAACCGGAATACTGGGGCCAGGAGCACTGGAGATGTAAACTGTGCTGGAAGTCACTGTGCTGAAGAATCTGAAGAAATCCGCTATCACCTTTCTGCAGGATACAGACAACAAAGCACTGGCTGCTTAGGAGTGTTCAGAATGCTCCCTATATACCCCTGGCTGTCCAGGAATCGGCCAAGAGTATCATGTTATATCAGCCGGGCTTCTGGTTGGTGTTTAGCTAATCACCTGATCCAGACTGTCATGGCTGCGTTCATCTCTGATTTTGGGGGGAACTCAGGCATGGCGAACACTGTGGACATGCAGAAAGAATGGCAAGCACTAAAGAACTTGAAACAATACTGTACATCCACATGATCTCTGCAGTTCAGGACCAGCATACCAGCTGTAATCAAGAATCTGCAGATCTCACATACAGAGAGGCTCTCAGGTGCATAATCAGCCTAGAAGGGAATCCAGTAATTAGTGACACATGCTGCAGCTTGTATGCTGAACAGATCTCTCAGGCAAATCTGGATATCCTAACCTGCAGAACAGGTGGCAGAGGTAAGTCACAGCACAAACTAGTAGAATATAATGGAAATAAGTTAGGATCATGACAATGCATATACACCAACCAGTCACATCAATACATTTCTAAAAGATTGATAAATCTAGCAATGAGTGGATAGTGGAAGCTGGGTACACACCTATTCGACCACTCTATGTTGATTAGGTAAATGCTCCCGATCAGCCTAGTGTTGTGTCCCCAGCTTGAACCCTTGTCAGCTGCTTGCGAGGCCCATACACACTGTGCAGACATAGCTCAGCTTTGACAGGTTTCTATGGAATGGTGAGGTCAGGCCAACAAATATTAAACAGCCTACAAGATGCAACCTCCCGATCCAGACCGTTGCAGGTGTATTATAAGCTGTTTATCAGCTAATGCTTCTGCAATGGTACTGTTTACACACCTATACTATAATTGGCTCAATAAACCTATATTGGGTGATCAGGCTGAAGATTGTATAGATGTGTACCCAGCTTAAGTAGCAGAATAATCAGAGTAATTGATTTGCATAGAATAAATATAAAACATTCAGGTGACCATCTCAACTCCTCCAAACTGGTGTTATACTGCTTGATAAACCACTACTCCCAGAAAGGGGTTTGGGAAACAGGAAAAGGCCAGCTGCTTCATTTGTTTATAGTCAGATGCTCATAAGGGTAGTGTTACAATGATCAAGGAAACCTAAAACTCTTATAGGTTGATGTATCAAGCAGTGAAAAGAGTGGAGAAGTGGACTGGAGAAATTGCCCATAGCAACCAATGAACTTAGAGGTAGCATTTATTGGAATATAGTCATGTGACCGGCAGGTGCAAGAAATACCGACGCCTATCATAATCCCGATGCCAGAACGCAGAGGACGACATCCCGGATAAAGGTAAGTGCGGGGCACCCTTAGCGTTACTTTGGGGGGGAGGGTTAGGATTAGGGACTCTAGCACGGTTAGGGTTAGGTTTGGGGGAGGAGATTAGGGTTAGACACCACTAGTAGGGAGGGTTAGGGTTAGGAACCCCCAGGGACAGGTTAGGGTTAGGCACTCCCCGGGAGGGTTAGGCTTAGGGAGCGGTTAGGGTTAGGCACTCCGGGGGTAGGTTAGGTTTAGGCACTAAGGTGGGAAGTTAGGGTTAGGCACCACTAAGGGAGGCTTAGGGGGGACAGGGGAGGTTAGGGTACCTACCTGCCTCTTTCGGCATCCGCTATCGGAATTTCAGTCCCATTCCCATTTATCAAGTACAATCGATAAAATGATATGTACAAGTTCATTGGTTGGAGGGCCTGCTCCAGGCATGTTCGACCAGTGTGGTTGAACAGGAGTGCCACCCCATAGAGGGCGCACCCCTTCCAGCCATTCCCTATTTCAGTGGATCAGTCCTGTTTTTTGGGCACTGCCCCGACCCACGGGACAAAGTGTTCTGCGGGTGGTCGAGAGGTTGGGCACCTCCACCACCACAATTGTGCGGCAGTGCCAGCCCCGGAGAAGAAGAATGGATGCTGTGCGTATGCGCGCTGCATTCATTCAGGGCAGGGAGAGACCTGGGGGCAGCCCAGCTGCTGATGTAGTGCTGGGCTCACCCTCAGCCTGATGTTAAATGGGAGGCGTCATTTAGGGGGCGTGTGCTATGGCAATTAAGCAATGTCCCCATGGCTGATATTTACATGTGCCCGCCCAGTTGTGATATCAGTCATCGGCGGCCTCTGCAGTCAGTGTGTATCCAGCATTAGGCACTCATTGGCCAAGCAATATAAAGATTGACCTCTAATATAAATGTTAAAAGCAGTGTTCATTTAGAGCAGGACGCCAGGTCCATGTCATCACATTGTTTAACACAACATTCACAAGAACAGGATGCTGTCATAATAACAACAGTCGGGATGCCAGATCTTAGAATGCCGGCGTCAAAATACTGGCACTGACATGCCAATGGTAAGTACTGGGGTTAGGAGGGGGGGGGGTAGGGTTGCTACTAAGGGGGAGAGTAGGCACTAGGGGGATAGGTTAGGTTTAGGCACTGAGGGGAAATGTTAGGTTTAGGTAGCAGGGAGGGAGGGTTAGGGGTTGGGAGAGGGTTAGGATACTGACTGACAAGTGTCGGTATCCTAACCCTGTTGGGGTGTTGGCGTCGGGATTCTGGTGGCTGGGAACACGTGTGCCAGCATTTCTTATCCAACCCACAAGAACATGTTGTTTATAGAGGAAGTTCAGTCATTTTTTAATACTGTTTTCATTTTCTGTTTATATTCGTAATAAATGTAGTATTTTCAGCAAGTATTGAGAGATTCCCCAGACTGCTATTTAAATCAGTCATGTATAAAGAGTCAGAAAGGCAAATTGTAGGTTACTCTGCAGCTTCTTATGCGTTGCACCTAAAACACAGGTGCTGGAAGTGTTGAGAAGTTCTGAAAAAATGAACAGACCTCTAGGGCAGTGGGATATTTAATGTTAGGTGAAGACATCTAAGGGTGTAGAGACCCAACAAGTACTGTAAGTCTGGGTGGATATTCCTTAATGTTAAACTGTGCACTTCAGACATACTCAGACATACTCAGACATACAGCATTAGGCTGAATAATAATAGTGCTGGAGACTGATCAGAGTATCCTTAGAATCTGTCATGGCTAAAAATTAGTTGTCATATTTTTTCATTAAATAATGAAAAGTAAAATCTTCAGCTTAATTAGATCTCTTGTCAAATATACATAACTTGTTATAATACACACACAAATAATATATATAATAATCAGGGGTGCCAAGAGGAGGGGGAGCGGGTACTAATTGTCTAGGCTTGTTGGAGGGGCCCAGCACACGCTGCTGTGTGGTAAGAGGGGAGGAGTGAGCACACTGATCGCTTCCCCCCTGGGTTTGCACCGGGGCTGAGGGGCTCACAGCGCCCCACTTCCCAGCACGAAGCAAAAATATATATTTTTTATTTTTTTTAATCCGAAGGCAATGCCTCCCACAGTTAGGCCACGCCCCTTTCACGAGTCTGGTGCAGCTTAATAATAAATTGTTGCCTCTGAATGTTCTCATATTAGCTTTGCTGTGGTAAATTGATACCCTTTTTTACTCAGCAGTATACATAATATTCTCTAACATAAGGGATACAAAGTAAGAAGTTAGAGGCTGCAATAGTATATTCCAGACAAGTGTCTGATCATATATATTCTCTCTGTATTCTCACTTTTCTTGGTAACTAGTCTAACTTCAGTTTACAATGACTAAGTAATCATCTATTAGCTAGAAAGAGAATGTTAGGAACAAGCTCTGTATGTTTCAAGATCTTTATTACAAATATCATAATTAGGACACAAAGGTATGCACATTCTATTTCGAGATAGTAATGATGTGTATAAATGTAAATGTAGTCTGCTGAAGTGCCTTAGGCTAGCTCTATGCAGCCAGCTAGTGTTTTTTTACTGTAATTGCCATGCTGAGCAAACCATTAATGATCCCCAGTGTGACTGTCTATCTCTCTTTAATCATATCAAAGTTAATAGGATCAACATAAAGGAGTACAAGTGATGGCTCTCTTTGAAACAGTTCCAAGTTTAAATTGGCAAATACAGTATCTGGTCATGTTTGAGCCATGGTACATTATCATAAGGGCAAACAGGATGGCCTTCCGGGACCCATGGATTGACTGCCAATTAATTTCCCAAGCAATTTAATGCCTACAGTAGGTAAATATATTTGACAGGACCTACATTATCTGTGGCTGTGGTGTTGTATAAAGTATGTAGGCAATAGCTACAGTTACTAAATGTCCCATCTGTGTGAGGACACCTTGTAATAGTAGACCGCCATCCACAATGTAATCAAAATATACACTAACTACCTGATTTTTGTTTGTTTTTCATTTATAATAAATACCAATGTTACAGAGCTTATTATGAATGACCTGAGAAAATAGGTCAGAAAGTCAAAACTACTGCGTCCCCTTAGCGGAGTGTTGAATTAGTCAATAAACCTTTTAATATATTCCTTCCTATAAACCTCTAAGATTCACCTGCCTAGAACCTCTAAGACAAAACCCTGCCTAAAACCTCTAAACAGAACGCTAATTGCTTACGCAGTTTAACTGCAAATAAAGACAGGAGTGGAATCTGTGTTTCCAACACACAGGTATTATTCAGGTAAAAGTACAGTCAGTTACACGCAATCTATACATACACAAGTTAGGCGTAAAAGGAAATAATACAGACCCAAGTACGGTTATACATACGCTGCGCCTCTGGACCCAGAGATAGACTTCTGACTAGATATCCTCAGTTCACCCAAAATTCAGCATGAACTGGCAAACCAGTGTTCGGACACATGTATTTATTCCCCCCCAGACTGAAACAGGACAAAGGGGGAACTTCCTGCTGATCTCATTGGTTCCCAGAGGAGAAGCATATGTAACGACACATTTAACAGGTTGTTTCAAATAGACTTTCCCTGCCTCTAACAGTCGGAGTCTTTCTGGTAACGCCTCCTGTAACATTCCATCAACTAAACATTTTGTTGCTTGTAAGTTCTGCGATCCGTAACTTGAGTTTGCATGATGCGATCTCTCCACCGATAACACCGGGATTCTGTAAAAAGCGTACGCATCAGAACGAAACCAAACACACCTTGCTTATCATGTATAATACCTTAGATATCAAAAACCTCTATTTCTTAGCATTTAAACTAACATACAATTTGATGCTAATGGAACCTTGTGTGCGAATATGTAGTGTGTGAGTATTCGGGGTTTGATATAAGGACGCTAGTTATTAATGGGTGAGATTTAAGTGCATAATTTCTCATACACGAAGTGAACATCCAGCAGTGTGGATGGCTGAGGGTTGTAGTTCTACATGCCCTCTGTCAGCAGGCCCCCACCTGTTGTGTGTTCAAAGGAAAACAAAACCTCTTTTGTTCTCACAGACTCTTGTGTGAAATGCAAATGTATTACCACCTCGAGCTGTGGAATTTTGGGCCATCCTGTCTAGGATTCAGACAAATCCAATTGTGTAGATATTATATTACAATTGCCACAACTATACTTTATCTGCATCCAGGGATTCCCAATTTGTATGTAAAAATACCCATTGTCTCTTCTTATTTACTTTTACTCAGAAAGCTTGTTTTTCCAGTTGCCCTTGGTAGGTTAACAAAAACATTGCCATCTGTTCTTAGCTCCTGAGTTATAACTTGAATTGACGCTGACCACAAAAATGGTGTCTTGCGATCTCATTTCCAAAATGGAGTTTTGCTGCCATTTGCAAGATGGCGTTGCCGCGATTAAATTTTAAACTGAACTTGTCTCAGCCAATTATTCAGCTTCGACAGTCCACCCTTTGATAGCAAACAACATGCTATCACAATCTGCTGTAAAAATTTATTTTGGGCTTACATTCACATATTATTTAGTGTTATCATGGGATGGCACAAGGTGGTTCTTAATCCATCAACAATGTGTCTCTAGGCGGGGGCATAAAACTACTATTATACGCACACCGCTGATCTTGGGAGATGATGTGACAGATGTGGGGATGCACCAGTCTTATAACAGTAGTTTTGAAGGGGAATTTGAGACTTTACATTGTCTGGGTGTTCTATAAATAACATTTCAATAATATCTTCTATGCATGTCTAAATATTATACATTTAAATGATGGTACTTCCTAGCTCAGGGTTGTAGTGCAGTTCTGTATCTACCTCGGTATACATATTATCATTTCTGACCACCATCATAGTTTCATCCCTTCGTTTCACTCTGTTTTCACATTTTCCACACTTCAACACAATAGGAACACACCGGTTGCATATGCCAATTACTATGATGACAATCAGTATAAGGATCAAGAATTTGCCTATGCTGGCGACCACTTCCTGGACCCACTCTCCTAGACCTGAGAACCAATTCACTGGGTTCAGCCATGACACCCATCCTTCTATCTCTTCCCCTGCTTCAGCCACTGATGAGTTATGGTTCTTACGAAATTCCTACTTTGGCTGCAGAATCTCATCCATCTTCTGGTCTATCACCTCCTTAGGGTTGCTGGTATCATTGGTGACATAAGTGCAACACTTTACTCCAAATTCTGTGGCTAACGTTACGCAATACCCTCCAGTAACAGCAGTTAAATAATTCAACACTAGCCTGTGTTGCACTAGTTCTTTCTTGTACGCTTGCAATTCTCTCCGTGTACCTGAATGTGTCATCGTACATCTCGGTGATATTATCTATTAATTTAGCAAGTTCCTGGATATATCTAAAATTTAATGTACCACTAGCAATTCTGGTGGGATCCAGGGCGACTAAAACTTGGAAGCCAGTTGTCTCACTGATTAACTGAGCAGCTTTATGCATATCACCAGGTATCATATTTCTCTTGCCTCTATGTTCATATTGTGTGTGAAGATATGGTGACGGTGTGTTTTTATGTATTCCCAACATTTCAACATGTGTGAGGGTCATAACTTCTGGGACTACTCTTCCCAGATGACACAAACCTTCGGAACTCGGGGAGAGCCATTTATATGCTTTTCTTCCACATATAAAATATACATTATCAGGGAGAATATAAGGAATGGTATGCATCATTATCATTAAACACATTTCTCTTGCAAACAATCCTATCTCAGGCTCTTCCATCTGGTATATGCAAGTTTCTGGTTGTATTATTTTAGCACAATAACCATCTGGTACTTTACCAATCATTTCTTTGGTGGAACTCAATGTATACTGGTACCTAAAATATTTCCCACTTGATTTAATTGAGCGTAGCAGATCATAGTTTATGGACTCATTATCAGCTCTTTGTGAGAAGGTCATCGTCTGATTATTCCCCGTCACTTCCCAACCTCCGGGTTTATTGGGGTTGGTTATGTTTAAACACAAAAGTGATTTATCTACTTGAAATTGATAGAGTTTGAAATGAGGCGGTTTGGATGAGAGGAATTTTCCATCCAATGTTTTCCCCTTTTGTAATTCTAAAATTTCCGTGATATTCAGCGGAAATGGCACCAATCCTACGTTATGCTGTCCCTGTGGCACATGTGAACACACCCAGCAATCGGTTTGATTTAACACTTTGCCTACCATGCTGTGATAATCCTCTAAAGGATACCCTTCCCAGTACGGGTTATATTTAGGTTGGCACCGTTGAATACAGTTCTCATCAACTAGGGACCCACAAAACTCACAAATACAGGAATCTTCAGACGATAACCCTTCACACCTTCCCCGAGTATCCGGAATGACAGCTCTCTTAACAATAACAGTACTAAGATTGGTCAGACACTCCCCTGATTGGCATTGCACTCCTCCTTTCTCCACTCCATCAGCACTGCCATCAGCTCCTGTTTCCTCAATAGGTCCCCCATCACAGACACTGGGTATTCCCGAACTGACCAGGATGGTGAACACTCTAGAAGAGAATATGAAAATGAACACAGCAGGCCCGTCCATTGTCACAACAAGACCTGCAAATTTCTCTCAGTTCAGGTATCTCACTACAACCTCTTCAATCCTCCCGGAACAAGCTCGCGAGTGACAGATCCACACTATCAGCTTTGTCTCCGACCTGTTTCTCCACCGGTTGATTGACCTTTTTACAGTGAGTGGAATGGACCCAGGTATCTCTCTCGGCCACCTTCAAAGATGTAGTACTTGTCAGCAGCACCTGGTACGGACCTTCCCACCGATCAGTCAAACAACCTGAACGTAAGAAATTTCGGATCATTACATATTCTCCTGGTTCAACATCATGGCAGTTCATTTCAGGCATATCATGGGACAACAATTTCAGTTTCTGCTGCTGCTTATTTTTAATAGTCCCGTTCATCCTCTCTACCTTGGCACTGGCTTGCGGTCGGTAGGGGGTGTGAAGTCGGCTATTAATACCCATCTGCTTACACATATTTTGGAAAACATCACCTGTGAAATGGGTACCCCTATCACTTTTGATGATTCTAGGGATACCATACCTGCATACAAATTCCTGAACTATTTTCTTGGCAGTAAACGCAGCAGTATTAGTGGCTGCTGGGTAGGCCTCAACCCAGTTAGAGAATACGTCTGTGCACACTAATACATACTTAAGGTTCATGCAGGGTGGTAATTGGATGAAATCAATTTGTATCACCTGGAAAGGTCCATCAGTCGGTGGAATGTGGGACGGTTCGGTAGGGATCGCTTTCCCTATGTTCTTTCTCAAGCAGGTCAGACAGGACATTGCTATCTTCTCTGCTTGTGAAGAAAACCCTGGTGCGCACCAGTATGCCCTCACCAACATGCACATGCCCTGTTTACCCAGATGAGTCAGACCGTGTGCTGCTTCAGCCAGGCTGGGGTAATATGCCTTGGGGGCTACTGGCTTACCATGTCCGTCCCTCCTGAGCCCGGAGGACTCTTGCCCACACCCCTTGGACTTCCATATGGATTTTTCCTGAATTGAACACAAATTTTGCATCTCAATTAATTTCAGCATATCAATGGTTTGGAATGACATAATTGTTTCAATTGGAGAAGGCATTTTTAACCCCGCTGCCCATTTTGCAGCTTCGTCAGCTCTGTTGTTGCCCAGTGACACTGGGTCATCCTCACATGTGTGGGCTTTGCATTTAAGTACTGCCACTGCTTTGGGCAGTTGGATTGCTTCTAAGAGATGTTTTATGTGTCGGGAGTGTGCAACTGGTGTGCCTGCTGCTGTCATAAAATTTCTCAGACGCCATAGAGCCCCAAAATTGTGCACCACCCCGAACGTGTACCTCGAGTCAGTGTAAATGTTAGCAGATTTGCCTGCTGCCAGTTCACATGCTCTAGTCAGTGCTACTAACTCTGCCACCTGGGCTGAGTGAGAAGGACCGAGAGGTTTAGCTTCCATGATGTCTGTGTCATTTACAACAGCATAACCTGTACATAATTCACCTGTGTCTGTTTGTCTGTGACAACTCCCATCCATATAGAAAGTCACATCCACATTCTCTAAAGGTGTGTCATGTATGTCAGGTCTAGCAGTAAAGGTCTGATTCAGATATGTCATACAATCGTGGGTGTCATCATGTCTGCTGAACTCACCTCCCGCCAGCAACTCCTCTCCTTCCACCCTTTGTACATCATGTTGTACATATGGCAGGCATGTTGCTGGATTCAGCATACTGCAACGTTTAACTGTAATATTTGCAGGAGCGATTAGGGCTAGTTCCCATTTGGTGAACCTAGCCGAGGAGATGTGTCTGGTTTGAGCTGAGTTCAACAGAGCAGATACAGCATGGGGAGTGTAGACAATCATATCATGGCCCAATACTACGTCCTCACTTTTACTCACCAATAAAGCGGTAGCTGCTACACTTCTCAAACAGGTGGGGGGTGATCTTGCTACCGTGTCCAATTGGGCACTGTAGTATGCTACGGGCCTACTGGCATCACCATGTTTTTGTGTAAGGACACCTGCAGCACAACCATCGGCTTCCGTACAATATAAATCAAAAGGTTTTTCATAATCGGGTATTCCCAATGCAGGAGCTTTTGTCAGGCTATCCTTAAGATTAAGAAAAGCCTGTTCTGATTCCTCAGTGTGTGTGATGCGATCAGGCTTTGAGGAAGAGACTAGTTCCTGTAAAGGCAAGGCCAAAATAGAAAAACCTGGGATCCACATTTGGCAATATCCACACATTCCCAAGAAGGTACGAATTTGCTGTTGATTCTGCGGCAGTGTCATGTTTTGTATGGCCTGGATTCTATCATTTGTGAGATGTCGTAACCCGTGGGTTAGGCAGTGTCCCAAATATTTTACTCTGGGCTGGCACGGCTGTAACTTGTCCTTAGCCACTTTGGCCCTCATTCAGAGCCGTACACTCTGAGCAGAGCGCACGCTCTGAATGAGGGCCGCCCTCCATAAAAATGGAGCATCCTCCTGGACGCTCGTATAGCTGTGGGTCACCACCCACAGCCTATATGAGCATGCAGTTTGATGGCCACGATGGTCGTGACCATCACGACCATCGAAACTGCGAGCCGGAGCCTGCGGTTGAGGTTTTCAACCGCAAGGCCCGGAGTGATTTTGGCTCTATCAGAGCCCCAATCACTCCCACTGACATCACTAGTGATGTCAGAGGGCCGGCTTCTGATGGTAGGCGTTCCCTTGGGAACGCCCCCGTCAGGGAGGCACGCCCCCGGCACGCCCACCAAAGGGGGCGTGCTGTCAATCAACATCGACAGCACGCCCCCTTTGATCAGACACAACGAGCAAAGGACTTTCCTTCGCTCATTGCGTCTGGCGCATGCGCACGACGGAGCTCCCTCCGTCGTGCGCATGCTCAGTGCAGACCATCGACCCACTTGCGAGCGGACAGCCGCTTGCGAGTGGGTCTGAATCAGGGCCTTTGTGTCCCGTTTGCGAGAGATGAAGTAACAAAAGTTTAGTACCATTCACACATGACATAAAAGAGTCAGAACATAGCAATAAATCATCCACATATTGAATTAGAATTGATCCATTGGCAGGTTGAAAAGCTTGTAAACAGTCATGCAATGCCTGGGAGAAAATACTGGGGCTGTCTATGAAACCTTGGGGCAATCGTGTCCATGTATATTGCACACCTCTGTATGTAAACGCGAATAGGTACTGACAGTCAGGGTGGAGAGGCACAGAGAAGAAAGCAGAACAGAGGTCAATGACAGTGAAATGGGTTGCATTTGGTGGGATCTGCATCAAGATGACAGCTGGATTTGGCACTACAGGGAATTGGCTCTCTACTACCTTATTAACACCTCTAAGGTCTTGCACCAGCCTATAACCCCTCCCACCACTCTTCTTTACTGGAAAGATGGGACTGTTGGCTAAACTAGCTGTACGAACTAAAATTCCCTGTTGCAATAACCGCTCGATTATTGGAAACACCCCTAGTTCTACTTCCTGTTTTAGTGGGTACTGGGGAATTTTTTGGAGCTTGCCTACCGCTTTTTAAGTGTATCATTACCGGGCTTACGTTTGCCATTAATCCAGTGTCCTGTCCATCTTTTGTCCAAAGGGAATCTGGAATTTGGGACAACATTTCATCTACTTGTGATGGATTTTCTTTTCAAACTGTAGAGTGGTACATTATCCTTTGTGGGGTGTCTAACATATCCCGCACCTCGTATACCATTCTCTCTGGGATATCTAAATATACACCATCAGGGGTGCAATATATGACACATCCCATTTTACATAACAAGTCTCTGCCCAGCAGGTTAGAAGGAGCCGTTGCAGCCAGAAGAAAAGAATGTCTGGTATGCAACGGCCCAATACTAACTTCTGCGGGTCTGGTTAAAGGATAACGTTCCACTTTACCTGTCACACCCATTGTTGGTATTGTCTCGTTGGTCACCTGTAAATTAACGGGTGATTTCATCACTGACTTGGTCGCCCCTGTGTCTACAAGAAAAGGATATTCAGTACCAGCTACATCAACCATCAAGACCGGTTCTTCCCTAGTACTTCCCGTTAACCTGACTATCTGTAGACTACAGGTATGACCTGACCCCTAGCATTGGCTACCATTCTCCAATAAAGCATTTACGGCTACAATTGGAGCTGGTGCTTGCTGAATATTTGCTGATCTCTGTGCATATCCCTTATGGTGATATCCAGGTTTCCCTTGGTGTGGGGTCCATACTCTTTTTACTGTGCAGTTTCTACTTAAGTGTCCTGTTTGTTAGCAATTAAAACATGTCCATGATTCAGGTGAAAGCATGTGTTGTTGTGAAGTTTGAGCAGAGGGCAAAGGTGGTGGATATGGGTAAGGATAGGGAGGGTAAGGGTATTGTGGGGGAAAAGAAGTGGGTGGATATCCTGGGACCTGTGGTTGCATTGGGTTAGTGGGATAGAGTTGTGTTTGTTGTTGAGTGGGGTTAGTGAGAGCAACTTGTTCTGGCATGAGTGTGTGTGCAAGTGCAAGCGTGTCTGTTGGCTGTGATGTTAACGTCATTCTCTCCAGAGCTTGTATACTGACAGCCATTAATTTTTCGCTCTGGGTCTCCCTCTTTTTTGAGATGTTTTTGTCATGTTCTATGGCAGACTCTATGAGGTTATCTATTGTAAGTCCCCGCCAGCCAGGCTGTGAGGTCTGAACCCGAGTTTTTAAATTCTCTTTTAACCCATCCATTAATATCGTGACTATCATTCCCCTGTGGTGAATGCTATCTTTAATCTCTTCTATCCCAGTGTACTGGGTGATAGCCTGCAGAGCCCGGTCGCAATATTCTTCTGCAGTTTCACTCTCTTTTTGTTTGATTGTGAAGATTTTGTTCCAGTTAACTACTACTGGAAAATATACACCCACTTGAGTCACAATGCGGGAAATGTTACCTTGGTTTACTTGGTCTGTTAAGGGAACGTCGCCATCCAATACACAGTCCATGATAAATTTTGTCACGACGGTATTGTGTGGCAGGCAGGCCCTTAACACCACACGCCAATCTTTATTAGTGGGCTCATGAGAACTACCCAAATTTCTCAAAAATCTTTGACATTTGGCTAGTTCCTTTTTGGGATTGGGGAAATCATTTATGATGGAATTCAGTTCTGCTCTTGTCCATGGACAATGCATTACTACTTCCCTCGTGGGCACTACACCGTTTGCATCCGCATTTCCATTTGGAACAGTTATTGTCCGAATGGGATGCAGACTGGCAGCGTTGCTACCTCTGACCTGGTTACCTGGCTGGGGGTTTAATCTGCTGCTGCTACGTATGGTATTAACAACTTCCTCAATGGGTGCAGAGTGTATTAACACTTCCCTTGCTGTTACCGATGGAGATGGCGGCACCACCCGTGATTGTGGTGATGCAGCATCTATCATTTGTACAGCATGGAAAATAGCAGACATTACAATAGGCTCATCTTCTACATCATAAACATTTTCTTTATGGTTACTTAAGAGGGGGTACAAATTACTTGTTACATTTTTATTGGTATTTTTGGTAACTGTACTGGCACCTCCATCCACATAAGGTGGGGGAGGTGAGCATGAACTGCTGGCAATACTCTCCACGACGCTACTTTGCCGCACATGCGCGCCGATTTGCGGCTCGCCCGTATTGCATCTCAGCGTCGTGGATGTATTTTCTGGCAATGCGCTCGCAACACTAGATTGCGTCGTTTGCACATTTTTAAGCCAAGCATCCCCTTCATGCTGCCATATTTTTAAACATTCAAAATACTTAATCTTTTTCTCTCGGGATCGCACCATACTGATGTGATCCTGGACATTATCTAACACATTTTTCTCAAAACTACCAATTCTGGGAAACGGTCTAACACTCTTTCTCGTCATATTAAACCATATATCACAATACCTTATTGCATAAGTACCGTACTTAGTATGCATAATACGACGGACTGATCCAATCGGAGCCTCCATTAGCAGCACATCATTGCTTAACATTTCTACCATTTGCGTGGCTCCCATTTTGAGACAACTCCTACGCTTTTCAATAAAAATTTAAACTGGTGAAAGACAATCAAGATACTTTCACTTACCTGTGAACGATTTAAGTCGGCGGTGCCCACACACCAGGATAAGATTTGGTAAGGCCACTTCCACACCTAGATAAGTTTTGAAACAGGCAACTTCCAGACCCGGATAAGCTTTAGTAAGGTAACTTCCAAACCTATGAGAGTTTATATGTCGGCCACTCTCACGCACCTCTATACAACAAAGACAACATGTACACCTGCTACTGTGTTTAGAACGGTAAAGCTGCTTACCGAGCGACTAGGCTAACCCGTGCACCTAGCCCTTAGGGATCATACGGTTCCCTTAACTTTAGGGAATAAATTACCCCTACCAACAATACACACACTGTTACACACTTTTTCT
This sequence comes from Taudactylus pleione, assembly GCA_031769625.1. Taxonomy (NCBI): domain Eukaryota; kingdom Metazoa; phylum Chordata; class Amphibia; order Anura; family Myobatrachidae; genus Taudactylus; species Taudactylus pleione. The sequence continues at coordinate 2,637,555 of JAUIMM010000169.1, read as the reverse complement.
CTGCGCAGAAAATAAATGTTTAACCCAGATATTGGTAGATAGAAAAAAATGTAAACCTCAATGGCTTTGTTCAAACACGTGGCAGCAGAACCGGAAATGCGTATACGCTATTGTGCGATCGTCCGCATATACAATTATGCGACTACCACACAAGCGTATAATTACTTTTTTTTAACTGCGTACGCAAAAATGCGTTTTATGTGCATACGCAAATACTGCAGCACCCCTCTAAACACAAGGTTCTATCAACAGAGGAAAAACAAACTTTTTTTTTCCTCTCTTGTCCCTGGATTCTAATCAGCGCTTCCTCTACACAATAACCGGCAGTACGCTCTCAGCAACACTGTGGTAATGAAAGACTAATGCGTCTCCCAAAAGGTGCCTCCACCCTTTTGCTGAGAGAGGACTGACCGAGTGTTATCGTGTATCAGATAGTGTGATAAACCGATGAGCCCCCACTGTTGAATTCGTCAATAAACCTTTTAATATATTCCTTCCTATAAACCTCTAAGATTCACCTGCCTAGAACCTCTAAGACAAAACCCTGCCTAAAACCTCTAAACAGAACGCTAATTGCGTACGCAGTTTAACCGCAAATAAAGACAGGAGTGGAATTTGTGTTTCCAATGCACAAGTATTATTCAGGTAAAAGTACAGTCAGTTACACGCAATCTATACATACACAAGTTAGGCGTAAAAGGAAAAAATACAGACCAAGGTACGGTTATACATATGCTGCGCCTCTGGACCCAGAGATAGACTTCTGACTAGATATCCTCAGTTCACCCAAAATTCAGCATGAACTGGCAAACCAGTGTTCGGACACATGTATTTATTCCCCCCCAGACTGAAACAGGACAAAGGGGGAACTTCCTGCTGATCTCATTGGTTCCCAGAGGAGAAGCATATGTAACGACACATTTAACAGGTTGTTTCAAATAGACTTTCCCTGCCTCTAACAGTCGGAGTCTTTCTGGTAACGCCTCCTGTAACATTCCATCAACTAAACATTTTGTTGCTTGTAAGTTCTGCGATCCGTAACTTGAGTTTGCATGATGCGATCTCTCCACCGATAACACCGGGATTCTGTAAAAAGCGTACGCATCAGAACGAAACCAAACACACCTTGCTTATCATGTATAATACCTTAGATATCAAAAACCTCTATTTCTTAGCATTTAAACTAACATACAATTTGATGCTAATGGAACCTTGTGTGCAAATATGTAGTGTGTGAGTATTCGGGGTTTGATATAAGGACGCTAGTTATTAATGGGTGAGATTTAAGTGCATAATTTCTCATACACGAAGTGAACATCCAGCAGTGTGGATGGCTGAGGGTTGTAGTTCTACATGCCCTCTGTCAGCAGGCCCCCACCTGTTGTGTGTTCAAAGGAAAACAAAACCTCTTTTGTTCTCACAGACTCTTGTGTGAAATGCAAATGTATTACCACCTCAAGCTGTGGAATTTGGGGCTATCCTGTCTAGGATTCAGACAAATCCAATTGTGTAGATATTATATTACAATTGCCACAACTATACTTTATCTGCATCCAGGGATTCCCAATTTGTATGTAAAAATACCCATTGTCTCTTCTTATTTACTTTTACTCAGAAAGCTTGTTTTTCCAGTTGCCCTTGGTAGGTTAACAAAAACATTGCCATCTGTTCTTAGCTCCTGAGTTATAACTTGAATTGACGCTGACCACAAAAATGGTGTCTTGCGATCTCATTTCCAAAATGGAGTTTTGCTGCCATTTGCAAGATGGCGTCGCCGCGATTAAATTTTAAACTGAACTTGTCTCAGCCAATTATTCAGCTTCGACAGGAGATTATAAAAGTCACTAACCATAATATTTTTCTTTTATCCAACAAAGTCCACAATATGGAAAAGGTGGGTAGTCCCAATGTGTTTCAGCCACAGTAGTAGTTCTTCTCCTGCTATGTATGAAATGCATCAGGACTACTCACCTCCACCTACCTCTTCCATATTGTGGCCTTTGTTGCTCTCATACATCATTCCCTGAGGAACATTTTGTTTTGGACTTTTAACTGGATCTCAAATCCTCTGATATAGTTAAGCTGTCTTTTATGTACTTTTTCATTTTTATTATGTGTAGTGTCTCATAAATGTGACAATTTTTAAATGTATGCTGTATACTACACTATGGAGTTGTGGCTCTTTACATCCACATGATCAATTTATGAGATTTAGGCAGGATGCAGGCATGTATGAATAAAGGGATCCATATATATATATATATATATATATATATATATATATATATATATAGTCCAAATAGGTCCACACTCTCGTCTTCAATAATAAATTGCTGGGGTGACAGACCCATATGGGATCACAATAATCCTCTTCATGCAAAAGTAGAAAAAAAGGGGGGGGTAGCACTCACCAGTCTTCTTAAAAACATTTCTTTATTACATCTCAGTAAAAATTTTACAGCATATCAAAATCCGACGTTTCGGTCCTGTGCATGGACCTTTGTCAAAGGTCAAAGACCTCCCCAGGGCATCACTCGAAAAAAAGGGTGACAGTGAAGTGTTAAAGTATCAGGTGTGTAAAGTAACAAGTGTTATAATAATGATAGGGGTAGAATGTGTATGAAAAAATACATAAATAATAAACAAACATGAAGGTGATATACAAAGTGACTATAGGCCCTCCTTATACCCCATATTGTGTATTTATACACACATCTGAAGCCTGAGATTGCTCCAGTCTAGATTTGCATCCCTCCCCCCACCCCCTTATATGTTTTTAAGCTGGGACCTAGCATTTGACTGCACAAGGCAACAGGCATAATTACAAGTAAGTCCTATTTATATTGTTAGTATCAGTTTATTTGGGGTGAGCGTTTGGGTGTGGGGCCCCCTGAGCTGTTTTGGCTGGACCTCTCCAGGGCATCACCATTTAATACATATAGTCACTTTGTATATCACCTTCATGTTTGTTTATTATTTATGTATTTTTTCACACACATTCTACCCCTATCATTATTGTAACACTTGTTAATTACTTTACACACCTGATACTTTAACACTTCACTGTCACCCTTTTTTTCGAGTGATGCCCTGGGGAGGTCTTTGGCTGAGCTGACTTTTGGGGTGCTCTGCGTCCCAGATGTGAACCCCAGAGTGTTAGGGACCTGCTCAATGAGGTGACCTTGACGCTGGTGGGCAGGCCCGTATCAGTGGCCATTGATATGCAAACTACCTCTGAAATTCTATATTATAAATTTATATGTATACAGTAATGATCGCATAGTGCATCTGCAACTCTGTTTTTTGTATATGCCACTTTGAAATCTCAGCATGATAGCACCTTTCATTACTATTAGGGTGTGCAGTCTAGAGCCCCTCCTTATACCCCATATTGTGTATTTATACACACATCTGAAGCCTGAGATTGCTCCAGTCTAGATTTGCACCCCTCCCCCCACCCCCTCATATGTTTTTAAGCAGGGACCTAGCATTTGACTGCACAAGGCAACAGGCATAATTACAAGTAAGTCCTATTTATATTGTTAGTATCAGTTTATTTGGGGTGAGCGTTTGGGTGTGGGGCCCCCTGAGCTGTTTTGGCTGGACTTGTCCAGGGCATCACCATTTAATACATATAGTCACTTTGTATATCACCTTCATGTTTGTTTATTATTTATGTATTTTTTCACACACATTCTACCCCTATCATTATTATAACACTTGTTAATTACTTTACACACCTGATACTTTAACACTTCACTGTCACCCTTTTTTTCGAGTGATGCCCTGGGGAGGTCTTTGGCTGAGCTGACTTTTGGGGTGCTCTGCGTCCCAGATGTGAACACCAGAGTGTTAGGGACCTGCTGGTGGGCAGGCCCGTATCAGTGGCCATTGATATGCAAACTACCTCTGAAATTCTATATTATAAATTTATATGTATACAGTAATGATCGCATAGTGCATCTGCAACTCTGTTTTTTGTATATGCCACTTTGAAATCTCAGCATGATAGCACCTTTCATTACTATTAGGGTGTGCAGTCTAGAGCCCCTCCTTATGTCCTTTAAACAGCACTTAGACTAAGGTAACTGGCTGTTCCTTACACAATATATATTTAGTTTTCAGGTCAAATGATGAATGACCTATCCAGCCTGATGTTTCTTATTGCCCTCAGCTGGAGATATCCAATGGAGGGCAGCTTCCCTGCAACATTGTACAGCTCACATGTCAGCTCACTACCTGACCTGTGAGCTGTACACTGTTGCCGGGAAGCTGCCCTCCATTGATTTAATCCAGTTTAGACCAAAAGGAAACAGAGTGGCATTGCAGTGGCAGACAGTATGGCAGTTTAATAACTATATTACCCCATAGAGAAACCAATAATGTTTTCATTAATCAAGAACTAGATTAGAGGCACGAGGGAGATGGAGTATGTTTATGGAGAAGTTGAAGGCAGGGAAAGGAAGGAAGGATTGATTAGTTTGTAAATTTATTTTAATTTTTTGATCTTGAAGAAAATTTATGAGGGAGGATCAATGTAGGATAAAGTTTTTCAGTTCCTGAAATACATCTTTGATCTGCAGAAGGTTCACTATTCGAAAATTGAGTGTTAGTGTAGACACTGGATAATATCTTCTGACAATCAAACAGAGATGCTTGGGGGATGTATGGGAGCAGGCTCACTGAAGCCCACTTGTGTCCAATCCTATGTGAACCAACCACCTAAAACCTGAGTGACATCTGCAGAGCACCTGTTGCTAACCACAGTGAGGGCAGCCATTTTGTGCCACATCCTGACTGAATATTTATTAAGCCCATATAATGTATTTTTTTTATACCTCAGCCTGCTTTATGCATGGTATGTACCATGTAAATATGTATGTATGTATGTGACCAATATACACAACTAATTTTTGTATTAAATGTATTTGCACTTTATTGCACACATCCTGGCAGGAAGATGCTCTGTACTGATGCTCATACAGTATTTCTGGTCTCTCACATGCCACCCACCATCTACATTATCCAGTTATTCTGCATAGAGTCACCTACATGCAAAGCAGTCATGTGTTTATTGAGCTGTACCATTATTTATAACAGCCTATCAATTCACCAGGGTCAAGGGACAACCGATTGGGGTTGAAGGAAGAGGAGGAGTAATTAAAAAAACTGGGTAAATTTGAAAATCTACCATATTTTGCCCACCAAATCAACTTGGTAGTTCAGAATTTTTAATTTTATAAATAAAGGGGCATGCAGGAGCTGTCTGTGGCTATAACAACTTCTGAACATTTTTGGGATTCATCAACCACATATAGAAGATTTCAGTGGCTGTGGCAGTTCAACTTCCAACATGGCACATCTAGAAAACAAGAGTGGTGCTTCAATGACAGACAGGATGGCAGTTTAATAAACTTTAAAAATGTTTGTCATCTATGCAAAAAGACAGTCAGCAATGCTCCAAACAGTGCATAATGCAAATAAAAGAGGTGCAAAATGGAATTGTCCTTGGTCCCTCCCACCCACCCTTGTGTTGTATATGTTAAACAGGACATGCACAGTTTAACAAACCAATCACTACAGCAACAGGGGCTGCCACTTGTGGTTTGAGTGATTGGTTTGTTTGTGCCACCACAAAACAAGCTACCAATGGGCAGCTGACATTGCTGGCAATGATCTCTTCATAGACACACTGGCACTAAAGAGGCAAGATGTTGTCGCCATCATCATCTGATTCCTCACCCTCATCAGTGTGTACATCATCTTCACACAATATTAATTTGTCCCCGCCACAATCCACCATTAGAGGTGCATCTGTCATTTTTGGATGTAACTGACAGTAAAGGTCTTCCTCGTGGAATTTTTAGTTCCTTTTGATGAACATAATATTTTCCACATATTGAGGAAGTAGCCTCCTACGCCGATCGCTAATAAGGTTTATGGCTGTGCTGAAAACTCTTTCTGAGCACACAACGGATGGTGGGCAGCTCAATAGAGCAAAGCCAGTTTATGCAAGGGCCTCCAAATTACCCACTTTTCCTGCCAATAGTCAAACGGACTGTCTTATATGCCTATTTGGATGCTATCATTAATATAATCCTCAACCATTCTTTGAATGGTGACCATTTAAGATGGAGTCACGGTAGAAGTGTCATTAATTGTAGATAACGCTTTTAGATCCAACCAGATGTCAAAAGGCTGTGTCGACTCATCTGCATCACCAGTGGGTCTCCTAGGAAAGCTGAGGAGGAGCCATTGCTGTGTCACGTGCTGCTTGAGATGACAATTTGCTCACCAACAGCTCTTCAGATCTTTGGGCTTGATTCATCATGGATTGCAATTGTAACAGCATACACAGATCGGCCGATGGTGTGTACTGTGCATGCATTGCAGTGCACGTGCTTGAGTTATCATTGCAATAGCGCTGCAATCACGTACGCAGATACAAAGCCAAAGCAGAGTGAGAGACTGGGGAGTGGTCGGAGAAACGCAGACATGCCTGTGTGTTTGAATGACATTACTTTGGCATACATAAATAAGCCACTGCGATGGCATATGCAGTTTGAGCACTCACTGCGTGCGACGAGGTTAGCAATTTCTGAGTAAGGTCAGATCTGCTGAAATTGTACATCAGGGGCCGATGCTACTCAATGTTACCAATGTATATGCAGGACTGCAAGGTATTATGAATGTGACATAGCAGTAGTGTGTGTCTCTATGCCGGATGACGATCCACTCCAAGCAACAGCAGCAGGCATAGTGCTCAAGGATTCTTCTGAGGAATCCTGGATAGGGGAGGACTCAGCCTTATCAAATTGGATGCAGGACTACTTCCAACTTTGATTGAGGATATTGTTGAGGAAGGTGTTGGTAGTGGAGATGGCAGATGCTTGGATCTAGCAGAGAGAATTGAGCCAGCTGATGCTGGACTACTTGTTACTTTTTTAGCCAAAGTTTCTGTTTTTTCTAAAATGATGATTAAGGTCCCCAACTCTACTTACTGTGGCTTTGCAAATGCTACAGATGGCTTGACAGTTGTTGTTCAGATTTGGGTAGAAATAATTCCACACATAAGAGGTGGATTTTTTTCGTGTACTGCCCAGGCATGATAATGGCCTTTTTCTTATCATGGGCAAGAACTGCTATCACTAGTGCCTCACACAGAGAATATCCTAATCATCAACATTCTCATCATTAATATCCTCACTAGCGCCTGCATCAGCTACACAAATATCCCCTCATTCTGTTGCACTTCTACTTTAGTGTCCTCAATGTCTAGGTCAGCAACTTCTTGACTTGTGCTGGTCAACTCCACATTGGCAGATGGTGCAGATATGGAAGAAGGAGGCTTCTCTACAAGTTCAGAAAGGTCAGGCTTACACATAGCACTCATGGAAACACTTAGACTCTCCTCAGGGATTTGTGACATTTCTGTTTCTGACCACACAGTTTGTTCTACTGCTTTACTTGTTTTCATTTTTTTGACATCTCTTCTCGACTAGGAATGAAAAGGCCTTGTATCCTTATGAGAGGCAGAAGAAGATGCCTCACTGACAGTTGCAGAACCACCACTCATAAATACAGGCCAATGCCTGAGCCTTTCCTTGCCACTGCATGTGGTAAATGGCATGTTGGCAGTTTTGTTTTTCTGCACTAAACTTTCCCTTTGTTAGAGCTGTTTTTTCTTTACCACTGTAAAATATTGATTTTTTTTTATTTTAGATGTCCTGACTGAAAGCCTCTATACCCTTGAGAACCAGCTTTAGTAGATAATGTTGAAGCAGTATCATCATGATGACTTGTGGTGACAGCAACTGCAGCGCTAGTGCTTGGTTACTGCTCCTGCTGTTCTGTTGATTGATTGTCATGTTCCATATTGACGCTTTAATTTTTTTTTCAAACAGAAAATGTGCCCACCATCTGCGACACACTGCATTGTGGCCCTTGATGTACTGACCATTACTGACTGTTATATCTCACACGAACAGTATCACGGCCTGAATTTTATCACAAACAAAATAAACAATTTTTTTTCACAAAAAATAACATGACCGCCGACTGCGACACACTGCTCAGTGGCCCTTGACCTACTGACTATTACTGACTGATATATGATATTACGGCCTGACGTTACAGCACCAAATAAACAAAACAATTTTTAAGCCACGCATACAACAATATTAATTATTAATTATATTAAATTATGTTTTTGCACTATAAAAAAACAAACAATGATTTGCTAACTGCCTATCCACAAAACTAGCTTGGCCAGTATTACCTAGGGGACTGTCACTGACACTGTAGGCAGCACTGCCCATCAAGACGGTGTCACTAAACCTGACTGTCACTATCACTGTCACTAGAATAGCTAAGCTAACTAACTAACCTAGCCTACCCTCCTTCCCATCCCACGGTCCTGTGACAAATGATGCTGAATCACGGCGGGAGGGACTTGTATCGGATCCAAAACTATCAAGATCGGATGCTGAAAATGGCATGGAGATCTGAACAGTGGCTCGGATCTCCTTGGATTAGATAAGTATGGGCGAGTTTGGTTTCCAGGAAAATTGATATGCTAATCTCTATTTATAACTAATAAACATCTTCTTTGTTTATTGTAATAATTTTTATAGTTAACACTCACCAGCTTTGTGGAGCTCCCTGAGACCACAGGGAGACAAGAGATGAGGCAGCAACAGCTCAGCCTCGCTTCTGTATAGTCAGACAATGATTGCAGAGCTGGGGGCAGAGCCATACAACAGGCAGTAAGCTGCGCAGAAAAAGACCTAATAGAGGCATGCCTCTGAGTATGGGGGACGTGCCTTGAGCACTGATGGACATCTTGGATGTGTCATGTGACCAAGAAGTAGACTGCAGTGTTTAGAGATCAGAGCTCAGTCAGCAGAAGCTTGCCCCCCCTCTCTTCACCCCTTCTCAGTCATGACCTCCCCCCTCTCTTTTATATTTTTAGATTTCAGTACCTCCTCCTCTGTGCACCCCTCTTTGGTTCTTCCAGTTGTTGTTGCATCAACCAAACAGACTCTGTGTGCCTGCCAATGCTGGGCGCTCACTGTGCACATTAGCTCCAATGTGCATGCACCAATGTGATGGCATAATTATATCATCATGTGAGAATGTTGAAATCAGGGGTAGGCAATGTGTGGAACTTCATCTGCTGTAGATGTACACATCCCAACATGCCCTGCAACAGTTTTGCTGTTAGGGCACACTAAAACCGTGGCTGGGCATGCTGGGCTATGTAGTTCCACAGTAGTTGAAGTGCCACAAAGTATCATAATTGAATAAGTCCTGAAACTAGTGTGTGAAACAGTATCTTGAACGTGAATAGTTGATCATGAAAACAATCTGAATTTGAAGTGTAATAACAGGTTGAATATATTTTAAGACACAGGCATGGTGACTTGGTGTATGTCTGTGTGACAGTCACACTGAGTGACTCCATGTATGTTTGTATGACTCAGTGTGTGACTGCATATTTCTGAGTGATTCTGCTCAGGTGATCTTTGGAACTATTGGCATGTTTTTACAGTGGCGTACCGTGTAAAACACAGCTGCGATCGAATTAGCGTCCATCTCTGAATCAGACCCACAGACCAGTCACAGCTGTATGCTTTCTCAGTGCTATCTTCCTGCATTAAGTATACACACTTGTTACTCCTCATGTAAACATGGCACTATTGCTGCTGATGGTGTACAACTGGCAGCATAGGATGCCTCTGATTGCACATATGCATGTACATACATGTACATACATGCACCTTGTTAGGTTGTTTCTTTCCATACTAATGTTCAGGGCGCACATGCAACTATAAATGAGCCCCATTATGTATAGCTTCAAACAGTTTAGAAATGTGCATTATACAGTGTATCAATATTGAAAAACAGTATCATTTTCAAGGGGGAAATTAAAAACCTGGGAAAGTTAATAGGGACAGCTGACAAGGATGCATAATGCACCATGTAAATGAACAATTACCAATGTACTCCTATATTTCACTTAAATGTAATACTTATGCATAGAAGCATGCTAATAAATCGGTGCTAGTTTAATTTTTTGAGCATTTATACAAACATTGGGTAATAAACAATAAAATGCAAACAAATACGACCCTCTATTTGATTTTAGTCAAGCTGTAAAAGCTAAAGCTATACAGCAGAGGGCGCTCAAACATATGAGAAAACATTGAAAAAAGGATCTTATTTAGAAAATAAAATAGCAGTAAACCAAAGAACAGCATTCATTTAAATACTGAGTCCTATAGATTGCTTGATGCGGACCTGTTCTGTAGTTTGTGACTGCAGCTCCATGCAACCCTAGAGTTTTATTATGCACTCTTTTAATGATCTTGCTCAATTTACAGACTTTTAATACTGTTTATACTCTGCCACACTATTAGGTTAATGAAAATCAGACACACTGGCCCTGCAGTCTGTATGCTTAGAATATCAGGCACAAGCTTTCTCTTTGGCCTTAGGCCAGGCACATAAAGGAATCTGCCTTTAGAGCCCACAATGTTTTATAATCCCCAAGCTAAAGAGGAAGTATCAAGCAGATGCACCACTGACTTTTTAATGAAGTGAAGAGAAAAGTGCATTGGTGGGAGTCGACCGTCAGAGCAGAAATGTTATTCTGCAAATGAAGACTCAGCTTGAGAATCCTATTCTACAAACTGCTTGAAGACAACTATAAAAGTGTGTACCTTCAATTCCTTGCTTCTTGCCTGTCAACAAAGTAGCTAAATAAAGAGATGTGCCCCATTGTAAAACTTATGAACATTTACAAGTATATCCACTAATGAGTTTGTTGTTATATAACAAATAAGATACAGTGTTAAATTTGTTGGAAACGATGTGTGTGCAGGTGTTGATACTGCAGAGTTATATACAGTGGCGGTTCCAGAGGTGAAATATGGGAACCACACCAACTGCCATTTCAAATGCTGCCAAACCTAGATGGCTGGGACTCACTGGCAGTTGGTGTGACTCCCATATTTAAATTTTGGACTGCGCTGCAGCCCTGCCCCTGCAGCCGCCACTGGTTATATAGGTACACAACAGCAGATGACGCAAACCATAAACAGCCCAGTTACTTAACCAGTGGTGGTGGCTTATTGATAACAGGTATAGCATATTCACTGTTACATGTACACTGGTAATGGAGTGAAGCATGAGTCAACAGCCGGTGAGTGTATGCTACTTGCACATAGTGGTGCAGGATGCTGGAACAGATTTATACAGATATACACTGGGCTCTCTCACATGGAGTTAAGCAGGAGATTTCTGTTTCCTACCATGTCACTCACACACAGTACTAATATGGCAGCAGTCACATGTGCAGGAGCCCATCAGAATGGAGGTCTGACCTCCGCAGACTCTGGGTCCAAATACCTAGCATGTATGCATAGTAAGGAGGCAGTGCAGGAGCTCACTACTTTCTTTCATCCCCCCAATTGCAAGCTTCTTCATGTTACATAAACAATTCATTTCAGATTTTCTGTAGTGACTTGTAAAATAAATTGGGTTAAACACTTGAAAAGACATCAACGCATCATGTGACTTCAACTTAACTTCTTGAAGATACTTTAGCAAACGTTCCTTCACTGATAGCATGGGTCTCTCGACTCTTAAACTTGGAACTGCTGCAACTTCATGATTCACGATTCTTTTCCCATTTGTGGTTGTTAAATCTCGCAAAGTCTTTTTGGCCTATCAAGGATACCTTGAGGCTTATTGAAGGTTTGCAAATTCCTTATCATATCTCCTAGGTGGTTTGCCAATATTTGATCTTGCAGAAGATCTTCTCGCGAGTTGAACTTGCACACTGATAGTCTCTCTGACTCACTTACATCTTCAGCTGCTGGTATGTCCAGAGATACAAACTTGCTTTGCTTATCAGCTTCCAACTTTTCTTTTTATTTGCAATGTTAGTTTAAAGATAACATCTTGTGACTTAAAGATCTTTCTGGTATTTGGATTCCACAATCTGTAATATTTGCTCTGATGGCAATAGCCAAGGATTATACACTTAGGGGCATATGTATCAAAGCTTGATGTTAGATAAATTTGTGAGATATATATGACCAACCAATCAGCTTCTAACTTACATTTTGCAGGCTGTGTTTAAAAAATGATAGTTAGGAGCTGATTGGTTGGTGATATATATCTCACAATTTTATCTCACACCAAGCTTTGATACATATGCCCCTTAGACTTTGTTTTCTCTTTGATCATGCTTCAATAGGTGTTATGTCCTTTAGGGCAACTGTAGGAGAATGATTCTTGAGATAAACTACATTAAACATGACTTCCACCCAAAATTGCTTGTCTAGGCCTGTGTCCATTAGCATGCACCTTGCTCTCTCTAGTAGTGTACAATTTTCTCGTTCGCTAACAACATTTTGCTCAAGAGTATAGACAATTGCCAATTAAAGCAGTATTTCATATTTTATTAAGAAATTATTCCACCTCTCTTTTGAGGCATTCTTTACCATTATCAGATCACAGGGTCTTCAGTCTGTAGCTGTTTGATCTTCTACAAGTCTCTTGTGGTCTGCAATCTTTTTTCACTACAGAGAGGTTTCTCTCTGATGAGTCATCCTTGTGAAGTTATCTGTAAGTATCACAAAGTATCTGGAACCACTCACAGACTTTACTTCCATTGAACCACAGACATCTGAATGAACCACAGACATCTGAATGTACTATTTCAATTGGTTTTGTAGCTTTTTGTTAATTTTGGAAATGTTCATGTGACCATCCTAATCTGTAGCTTCTGAACACTGTGATATCCATAGTGACCTAATCTTCTATGCCAGAGTTCCAGTGACTGTGACTCAGTTGTCTCAGTGTTCCAGGACAGGTAAGTGCCAGTGTCATCTAGGGGTGGTATCTTTATGCAATGGGGAGGGGGTGTATTAATGTAGTGTGTGTGTGGGGTGGTGTATTAATGTAGTGTGTGAGTGGGGGGGTGTATTAGTGTAGTGTGTGTGGGGTGGTGTAGTAGTGTGTGAGTGGGGGGGTGTATTAATGTAGTGTGTGTGTAGGTGGGTTGGTGTAGTAGTGTGAGTGGGGGGTGTAAATCTCTCCCACTGACATCACTCGTAATGTCAATGGGGCCGGCCTCAGACAGAGGCGTTCACATGGGAATGCCTCAGTTTGGGCAGCCACTCCCCTGGCCCGCCCACCAAAAGGGACATGCTGTCACTCAACATCGACAGCACGCCCCCTTTGTTGCGAGACCCGGAGCGATGGGCGGTGCCTAAGCCAGAGAGATGCAGCTCAGTGATGCTGTAGCCGACATCCATGTAAGTGTAGAGGGGAAGGTGGTGTTCAGGGACTGGAGGAGGACAGATCACTGGTCTGAGGCTGAGAACACACTGCAGCCATGCAAAAGAGGTTACAGTGGAAGCAGATGGCCTCCAGAAAGACTGGAGGTGGCACTGACGCCTGGGAGAGCAGCCCACACAGAGGGAAGAAGGTAACTTTTCTGAGAGTGCGGAGCAGCACTGTGTCTAGACGCTGACTGGCTGTGTCACAGTTCTGCAAGAGAAGGCTGTAAGGCAGCAGGTCTCTCAGGGAAGCTGGGGGAGAAGCACGGAGTGAGTGCTGGGTGATTATGGGGCCCATTTATTAATTTATCGCATTTGCAATGCAATCTGGGTGTGATAGTAAAGCTCATGATCGCATTACCGCTGGGGTGTAACATAAAGCCCCCAAAGGGACAGAGGCTCCGAAAGGAGCCTGTCCCTGTGATGTGCTGGGAGTGAAGTGACTGCATCAGTGGTCTTTTCACTCCTGTGCCGGGGATCCTGTGCATGCGTGGTCTACAGACCACACATTCGAGGCGGCCATTGTCAGTGCAGGGTTCCTATTGTTCCTACTGCAGCTTGTGCCATCTTCTTGGTAAGCTGTGAGGACCAAGGTCCAGAATGCTTCACATTCCGGAACTTGGTAAATCTGACAGCATCGCATCCCCCATAGAAACCTGGGGGTTGCGGTGCTAGCAGAAATGGAGAGACTGCAGCAGATGTCTCCAATCAGATATCCATCCCTCCTTCATACATTCAGGGGATACTAAATTTTTGCGGGTATCCCCCAAAAACATGTGTTTTCAGAGAACAGCCCACACATATTTAATGATAAGTGGGCCTCTGAGAGAGGAACCCGACCAGAGACAGAGAGGTGTTGTTCTGGTAACCACTGATGTAAGTAGGAGCCGCCTAGTGACCTGAAGCCCAGGCCATTCAGAGCTTAGGAGGCGGGGTGCACAGTTTAATGGAGCTGTCCGCAGCTGTGAGGTGCTGATCCAGCCTTAAGCCTAAGTCATTCAGAGCATAGGAGGCAGGGAGCAGAGCTTAGCTGAGCTGTCCGGAGCTGTGAGGTGCTGATCCAGCCTTAAGCCTAAGTCATTCAGAGCATAGGAGGCAGGGAGCAGAGCTTAGCTGAGCTGTCCGGAGCTGTGAGGTGCTGATCCAGTCCTGAGACGACAGCTATTTAGGTGTGTCAATTTATGCATTATACATCGCCGTGATTCTACCACTTGGCTGTGGGTGGCACTGCCACTGGCACCCCCTCCTAAGTCAGCACCCTTGGCAAGTACAGTCCTGGCCAATGGGTAGATATGCCCCTGATATTAAGCAACAGGTAATTCTCTCAATTTAACTGATGATAGCAGCAAATCCGAGCAGAAGAGGAAAACATAGACTGCTGGAAGAAGATTTTCCTTCTTCCCTGCTTAGAAAAGTAGTAAGTTATATATATATATATATATATATATATATATATCCATCCCTTTCTCCCAATTATGTATGTGCAATGACTGCCCACTTGTTTAATGTATAGTCACAGAGTCACACAATACTAAAACTGCTTTCTTATTTAAATATTACTTCTTCTGGTGGTGTATCCACTTGAGCCTTCTTCTTTCTTGATTGAAGAGGTGATCCACCAGGGGCCAGCTCATGGAAACACCTATGGTCTAGTACAGTGGTGTCAAACTCTAGTCTTCCAGCTGCTGTGGGCTACATATACCAGCATGCCCTAATAGCAAAACTCTTGCAGTGCATGCTGGGATGTGTAGTTCCACTGCAGCTGAAGGGCCCGAGTTTGACACCACTGGTCTGGTATATAGTTGAGTTGAAAGTATTTCCTCCCTTCCCAATAACCCAGGTCCCATCTCCCTCTACATTCAGAGGTATAAATAGACAAATACTCCAAATTGCAGCCTAAGCAGAGAATACCTTTCACCAAAACCTGACAATTTACAAAATATGCATATAGATGGTGAAATTGAATTCAGGTACAAAAATAAAAAAATAAATATTACAGTACATCCCTTAGATGATTGGTAGTTCAAAAGTTCCAACAAATTAAATTTCCTGTCTTTCCACTACAGAAAAGTACAGCGACCATTGGAAAAAATAAATAATCGTAATAGTGTATTAAGTATAGAAAGGAGATAATCAAAACAGAAGTGAACATGCACCACAGATCAGTGAATAGTCCTTAGATTCCACCAGTGTATGTCACTCCAATCCATGTGTTCACCCCTATAGTATTACACTATAGTATTACACTCACAGACAGGTTGAAGAAATCAGGCACATCAATATTACAGAAATTCTCTCGCTCCGTGGCTCACTACAAAAGGGGCGGCTGTCGATGTTGATTGACAGCTTCCCCATTTTGTAGGCGTGGCGGGGGGGTGGTTTTACAAATGGAGGCGTTCCCAAGCGAACGCCTGCCGTTTGTGGGCGGCCCCACTGACATCACTAGTGATGTCAGTGGGAGAGCTTTCGGCTCTATTAGAGCCGGAAGCTCTCTGGGGCTTGCGGCCACGAGACCCTACCACAATGGTCTCATCGCAAGCCCCGATGGTCGCGATGGTCTTGACCATCGCGACCATCATCCTGGCCCCTCGCAATAGCTGTGGGTGGTCACCCACAGCTAAGCGAGCGGCCAGGAGGCCGCACAAAAAAACAAACAAAACGCCCTGATTCAGAGCAAGCGCTCTTTCAGAGCGTCCGTCTCTGAATCAGGCCCATTGTGCCTTATAACCAATGCAGGGAAATTATACTAATGGTCCCATTTGAATGCATATATCTTTCTCCTTTCTTTTATTTAACAGCTACATAATGGGGGTAAGGTGCAATAAGGGAGATTGCTAGACTCTTCAGGGAGTCAGGGAGATTGCTACTATTACAGGGAGTCTCCCTGACAATGAGGAAGAGTTGGCAAGTATGGGTTACGTATGTGTGTGCACATCTGTCAGCCCTTTGTACAGTATCTCTACCTGTTTCCTCATGTCTGACTCACTCTAACCCTTTGTATAGTATTGTGTGTTTTTGTCTGTTTGTGCCTTTCTTTCTATGTGTATCTTGTCTCCTTTCCTCCTCTCATCTCATCTTACCCATGGCACACACTTGTAGGAACTTCCATTTGCCCAAAACCCACACCAACACACTTCAATTACACCCTTTCTATATCTAAACAATGTTTAAAATCTCCAATCATCAAATAAATGCATTATTCGAAAAGTAAAGAATATTTTTAATTATATTATTTAGAGATGAGCGGGTTCGGATCTCAGAGATCCAAACCCACCCAAATTTCGGGGATCCGGGGTGATACGAGCGAAGCTTGGATCTCCCTACCTGCCTCGGATCCCTCACCCGAGGCAAAACCCCGTGACCCCGCTGTCGGGTCGCGAGGTTTGTACTGAGCGGGCTTAACGCTGATTGGTTGAGAGCCAATCAGCGTTAAGCCCATTGAAAATGCAGAAGAAAAAGAAGATGACACCCGCCATCCCCCGCTGCCTGACAATACTGGCACCCCCCGCTGCCGTCACCGATGGCACCCCCACTGACAGCATCTCCCACGGCCGATACCACCGCTGCTGACACAGCCAGCACACCTGTACTGAGGACACCATCAGCGACCCCCACACTGCCGACACTGCCACAGTGAGGACGCCATCAGCACCCTAGCACTGCCAACACTGTCAGCACACATGCACTGAGGACACCGCTGGCACCCCTGCTCTGCCGACACCACCGGCACCTTGCATTTAGAACACCCCTGCACTGCTGACACAGTTAGCAAACCTGCACTGAGGACACTGCTGGCACCCCCGCTTTGCCGACACTGCCGGCACCCTGCTATGAGAACACCCCTGCACTGCCAACACAGGGGGTCATTCAGACCCACTCGCAAGTGGCAGTACGCTCGCAAGTGGGTCGATGTTCCCCACTGCGCATGCGCACGATGGAGGGAGCTCCGTCGTGCGCATGCGCGAGACCCGGACTGCAACAGCCAAGCTGTCGCTCCGGGTCTCGCACCAAAGGGGGCGTGCTGTCGATGGTGACTGACAGCACGCCCCCTTTGGTGGGCGTGCCGGGGGCGTGCCTGCCAGACGGAGGTGTTCCCATGGGAACGCCTACCATCTGAAGCCGGCCCCACTGACATCACTAAGTGGGAGTGATTTTGGCTCTGATAGAGCCAAAATCACTCCAGGACTTGTGGCTGGGAAACCCTACCGCAGGGTTTCCGTCGCAAGTCCGATGGTTGCGATGGTCAAGACCATCGGTACCATCTTTTTTGGACGCTCGTATATGCTGTGGGTGGTCACCCACAGCTATACGAGCGTCCAGGAGGACGCTCCATTTTAATGGAGGAGGACCCTGATTCAGAGCGAGCGCTCTGGTCAGAGCGTCCGGCTCTGAATCAGGCCCACAGTCAGCAAACCTGCACTGAGGACACCGCTGGCACCCCTGCTCTGCTGATACCGCCGGTACCCTTCACTGAGAACACTGCCAGCAGCGCAGCACTGCCATTCCATGTACTGAGGACACGGCCAGCAACCTCCACACTGCTGACACAGCCAGCAAACCTGCACTAAAGACACTGCTGGCACCCCTGCACTGCCGACACAGCCAGCAAACCTGCACTAAAGACACCGCTGGCACCCCCGCACTGCCAACATCACCTGTACCCTTCACTGAGGACACTGCCAGCACTGCCATTCCATGTACTGAGGACACCATCAGTAACCCCGCTCTGCCGACACTGCTGTCACAGTAAGTGCACTATTGGTGTATCCAACCCACACTGTATAACACACTGTATCCATGTTGGAAATTAGAAGCTGAACTGCCACATGTTAGTGCCGCCCACTGTGTCACTTAGCTTAGTCAGCCAGCTAGCTGGATGCAACCTTTTGGCCTTAACTAGATGAAGCAAATAATATTGTGAGGTGGTCAAAATTTACTTGAAATTACTTGAAATAAATGTTATTGAGGTTAATTATACTGTAGGATCAAAAACAGGCGCATTTTACGTGATTTTAGCTGTTTTTATGATTTTTTAAGAAAAAAATCCAGATCCAAAACCAAAACACGAAAACAAAACACGGAGGTGAGGTTTTGGCAAAACCAATCCAGATAAAAAACCAGGGGGGATCCAGATCCAAAACCAAAACTAAAACCAAAATACGAGGGTCAGCGCGCATCTCTAATATTGTTCTGTTACTGCCATCCTGAGCACAACACATATTGCAAATGTACACATACTTCATACAAGCATTTAGAAATGCCCCCTCTGGAATTCCTGCATTTGCCCCTTGGCGACTGATATGTTTGTCATGATTTACTTGTCTGTCTTATGTATTTTAATTTTACATGATCCCTGTGATTTCAGAATAACGCAGGGCTTGAATACAACAGGAGTGTCTTAAACCAGGAGGCTGGGCTTTGGCCTGGGGTAGTGATCATGGGGTTGGGTGCCAACCTATTAAATCCTTAGTGGGAGGAGTGGGACAGAGCTTATTTAAGGCCAGGCTTACAAGCCTGTGGCCTCTTTCCTGTCTCGTTTGCCCGCCCTCCCTTGCCCTAGGGTTGTTTGTTAGCTATAGTCTGTGTGGCGAGAAGTACGGCTTATCATCAGCCCGGGTGTTGTGTGCGTGCATTGGGTGTGCTTACCTTCTATTAAGTGTTGAGAAGTACTGTACCACCTCTACGGGGGCAGTACAGCCATCTAAGGATGGTATTGTGTTTGGTAGAACGTCTATGATTAATACTCATGTGCAGGTTTTGACATCCATAGGGCGGATATACGCCCGCAATGCTGTGTTTTGTCGAGTTAGCATTGTTGGGCTGCTCTGTGTAAGTGCCGTCCTTCCAGCCACCATACAATATTTAAAATATGTAAATAAATAAATTAACTCTTAAATAAATAGCTGACCTGTTTTAAATCCATTACTGTCTCTGTGTCTTTATTATTAGATAAGTTTGAAGTGTTTATATTGTTATGGTTAATGATCACATACACTGGGCAAAACATCAGCCGTTACTAGGTTTATTATTTATTCATTACACTGTCTGGTCATGTACTGTTATCATATGCATTGTGTACTGATTTTTGTGCATTTGTTACTATCACTGTGAAGCCACACCTGTTGTATTTTGCTTGTATTTGCTCTTGTTGTCTGCAAGATTAAGGAGGAACATTTTGCCAGGCATGCTGAGTTGCAATTAGACAAAAATTGCGTCCAACTTAGCATGAGCCCCACAGTGCAGAATGACAGAGCAAAAGCTTGTACAGCTGAACTTTGGCCCTCTGTGAAATGCACTATTCCACCACAAAACTTGATCTGCCTGAAATTTCACAATGATTTTGCTAAAGCGGCTGTCTGTTTAAATGAAAATGTAGTGCATATATTACATAGATATGGTACATGCATATTTGCACCATCCAGTGACATGCGGTGAGGTCAGTGGCTGGGGAGACACACATGGAGATGGGTCTGAGTGCTGGGAGCCTGTTTCACCTCCTACTCACTGAAACTCTCTCCTCACTACACTAAGCTTCAGTGTCCAATGATTCTCCTGCCTGCATCACTGTGT
The DNA here is from genome assembly GCA_031769625.1 of Taudactylus pleione. Lineage (NCBI taxonomy): Eukaryota > Metazoa > Chordata > Amphibia > Anura > Myobatrachidae > Taudactylus > Taudactylus pleione. The sequence goes on along the minus strand of JAUIMM010000169.1, from coordinate 2,617,636 downwards.
CCTCTCTTGCTGCTCTTGCTAACTTGAGCTCCGATCTCTAAAGACTGCAGTGCACTTCCTGGTCACATGACACATCCAAGATGTCCATCAGTGCTCAAGGCACGCCCCTCCCATACTCAGAGGCATGACTCTATTAGCTGTCTTTCTATGCAGATTACTGCCTATGGTGTGGCCCCACCCCCAGCTCTGCAAGCAGTGTCTGACTATACAGAAGCAAAGCTGAGCTGTTGCTGCCTCATCTCTCATCTCCATACAATCCCAGGGAGCTCCACAAACTAACTATAAAAATGTTTACAATAAACAAAGTAGATGTTTATAAGTTATAAATATCTTCTTTGTATTTTTCATCATTTTCAAATCAAATCTCAGGAGTATGACAGAGCCTGTCCTGACTTCACCTCCCTGGCACCATCCAGCTAGTTACAAAGACATATTTAATGTTCAATGAGATTTTATGATTATCTGATTTTTTGATTTTTATCTTCAGATGTTTAGAATGTTTTTCACAGAAAGAGGAAAATAATGTTTTGTCAATGAAAACAGGCTTAGGGTTCTATTTAAGAATGAGCCATAACCCCTTTAGCACTCCTTAAAGGGGTTACGACCTCCAATCAGTATTTAGGAAACAGCAGTAAACTGATCTTACTTTCTTACTATACTATTTGCGTCATCTATATACGCCATTACCAGCAATGGGGACTTGGCAAAAGCCTTTCCAGCTTCAGTGAAACCTTCCATTCTTTGCTGAGTCCCCATAGGGCTGTAGCACAATGCGTATATGCAATCGGAAGTCACACATGAGCATTAGTCATTAGCCTGTCGCTGGCAGCCTAATGCAGCGGAGGGCACTGACGAGGAGGGGGAAATCACTGGACTTCTCTAGACAGATAAGTTATGTTAAATACCAATGGCATATTCATTAGTATCAAAGTAATAATAAACTAAATATGCCGCTGGCAAGAAGTATCAATGTTAAATGGAATCCTTTATAAGAAGTTTGGATTTTTATATATATTTTTAACTAGGCATACTTTTGAGGTCCACTGAAATTAAGGTCATATTGGCGTTTTATTATATTTGATTATAATTTTTCCAGCAAGGAGTCTTTATCATTATCTAAAGGTGGGTACACACTATACAGATATACCTGCAGATTACTCATTGTTCGTACACACTGAACAACCATCATCTGTGCCTGCCCGCAGGTCCCAGCGACCAGGGGGTGTGTCCCGGTGGGCGGGGGGGTGTGTCCCACCCCCCTCCCCGTGGCTGCCGCTGTGTGTGTACGGGTGGTTTGCAGATCACTCGTACACACCTGCAGATGGACAGATATGTCTGCAGACATATCTGCAATATGTCGGTGAATGCCGACGTTCACCAACATATCACGGGTACACACTGCCCGACGGGCAGCAGATACATTGGCCAAACAATTGATCGGCCAATGTATCTGTCAGTGTGTACCCAGCTTTAAGCAAAAATTAATAATTCATTGTATTAGTTTTTTTTGTCTTCTTCTGGAAAATTTTATTTAATTGGAATTTAATTAAAGTGGAAATTCCACTTAGGGAAAAAATTTCCTTTTTACATTTCAATCGGCATGAAATTTGTTATTTATATCCCTGAAATATATAAAAAGTTAAGATTAGTATGGGTTGATGTCTAGTGTAAACCAAAGTTCACTTCAGTTTACACTGCGATTATTAGAGAAAATAGGCAGCACATTTAGTCAGTCCATCTGAAAAATGGTTCATTGGTATTTTATAAAACTGTCGATTTGCACCCAATGTTTATACAAAGCCACTCGATAATTGTTGACTGAAATTTCAATAGCAATGCAAGAATGATTGAGAAGGGATTAAAAAGAAGTCTGGTGATTTAAAAGCCAAGCAGCAGTGAAAAGCTCTTAACAGTAGGTGTCTATCTAAAGATGTGAGTGAACCTACATAAAGAGCTCAAGGACTATTGATTTATGAAGAAAATAGTATGCAGGCATTAATAGGAATTTAGAAAAGAGAGTCTTCAAACTGTGATATTTACTTCAGTCTTGAACAACATGATATTATCAGGTGCACTGTTTTGTATATATTCTAATGCAGGAAATGTTGTGGGAAGTGACTGCAAGACCCCATCAGAAAAACATTTTTCATTGTTTGCAACGCACGACTTGCCTGCAGCAAAAGCCAGGAAAAACACAGCATATTATTTAATTTATTTACACTTCTATATTTTATTTGAACATTTTATATTTATCAAATACCTTTGTCTGACATGTGCTTGGACTAGCCTGACAATGAATATGACAAAATGAATGGAATTAAATGTATGCTCAATTTCAGAACTGATCATGGAACTGTCAGCAGTTTATACACTGGTAGTAATAATCTACTAATGAATACTGGGTTTGCTTTTTTCTGACATGCTTCTCTTAAATAAAATGCTCAGTAGTGCATAGTGCAGGCTTCTCTTTTTGGACCTAGTTGATGTGTCAGGGTTTGATTTTAAGGCTCCTGTCTCTGGAGTTTGCTTCTCTGCTGACTGAGCTATTCTGGCGGTTGGACAGCACTTTGCCTCTGCGTCTAACCTCAATCTAATTGTTATTCGGACTTTCTAGCATGTTCTAACTTCAATCGCTGATTTCCTATAAAAGCCACTCACTGTCACTTTCTCCTTGCCTGATTATTGTGTTCCTGCCAGCAATGTAGTTGCTGCAATTTACTATAGTATTCTGCCTTCTGTCACCCACAACTTGTGAACTGTCACCGGCTTGTCTCGACTTTGCCGCTACCTGAAACCTTTGCATTGATCTGTTTCCTATATACCAAATCCAGCTGTCTCCTGCCATTCTTGATTACAGTGAACATAGGTTGGCCTTCCTGCCTTCAAGCCACTGGACTCTGATTCTGACTTCAGACCATTACAGAATAATTAGACCATAAATTTGGAATCTGCAGGAGAAATTCCACTAAGTGCACTGAAACAACATATACAATAGTTGCAATAGTTTGTTTACACTTATCAACTATAATCAGGGAACTGCAGTGCAAACCCTTATGCGGGGTACACACCTGACCGAGCGACCGATTTGGTAAGCATACACACTTACCAATCAGCCACTCAATATGTCTGGCCAGACATCACAACGGAACGGGCATTTAAATTTGCCCGCCCAGTTATGGTGCAACTGTTGCTGGATCTTGTGGCCAGCATAATGGGTCGGTTGGTCAGACGCCCGTACACACAGGCAGATGGGCACAATATATCTTTCAGATATATTACATTTGCTGTGCTGCATGGCCAACACGATATATATCTGCATGGAATGATCTATAGTTAATCTCCTGTATGAATGATATATCGTGCAGTGTGTACCCAGCATTTGAGACCTATTAATCAGTAAAATGTACAATAATTGCACCATGCAAATTAACAATCTAAATTGCTGCAATTTAATCTAGTCTCTTAGTAATTTCTATTTATCATTGCTCCAGTGCTGGGACAGCTGCAATGATATGCAGCTATCTCACAAGCTCTTTAAATAACACCTTTTCCGGTAATAGTATGGTGAAAGTAATTCACTGCCAGACTCTGTACCAGCAGTGCTACTGTGAGGACTTTCCTCCTATAGAAAGAAGCAAGGAAATGCTCAGTTGCTTTCATACCAGAATGTTGAGGCCATTCCAGTTTAGCCTTGACTTTCTCCAGGTTCATCTGTCCAGATAAGATATACCCAAAATAAGAGAATGGAGGTTTGTTCAAACAATGGTTATCTCTCAGACATTGCAATACCCCATGAACATGGAGATGATAGGAAAGAGGGTTTTGGATAAGATCAAGATGTCATCCAGATAAACAACTTTGTACTTATAGAGAAGATGGCCATATCTGGTATTAAATGTGGTTTCCTATTCATCAGCTGCTCTGATGCAAATGAGATTGCAGTCCAGTGTGGTGAAAACTTTGGCCCCTTAAGATGATCAAAGAGCTTGGAGATGAGGGTAGAGGATACCATGCCATGTTAGTTAATGCAGGGATAAAGAATTTTGTCCTTTTTCCCAATAAAAAAGAACACAGCTGCTGCAGGAGAGGAAGGTTTATTTATAAATCTAAACTTTATATTCTCCTTTATGTTATCATACATACTGCAGCTTATGTCTCTGGAAGAAACCAAGGGTAGACATGACCCCTATGTGCAGTCTTCCCAGGGACTAAAAGAAAAAGATACTGGGAGCGCAAACAGATATAATTAGCATTACTAAATGGTAAAAACTATAAATATTTTGATAATTAATATAGTGTAAAACCACCATGAATATAACAATGTTTAAATGATAAAGGGAGCAAGGACATAAAAGTATAATAAAATGATTTAGGGCTCTATTTACTACAATTCGCATATTGAATGCAGATTGTAGTGTGATATTAACGACTGAATTCGCATTGCAAATTCAGGCAATATCACAGGGATTTACTACAAATCCCTTGCAGGGACAGAGCTTGCGGAAAAGCTCTGTCCCTGCAAATCCCATCCGCACACTAGTCACGGTATTTTCGGAAAAAATACCATGACAAAGTGCCTGCGCATGCGCCAACCAGCCGCCGCTGCCACCCCCTCTGACGCTAAGCCCCGCCCCTGGCACTAAGCCCCCTCCCGTGATCGCAGCCCCCCCCATGACCCCCCTCCCCCCCGCGAATGCCCCCTCCCTTAATTACACTTAACTGTATGATCTGGGCCTCCGGTGAAGTCCTCCATGCCTCTGGTCAGGTGATATCCCATACTGAAAGAATATTCCCTGCACAGGCAGGCCAAGTAGACTCTTTGTTGGGGCACTCTTTAATAATTGTTTGAAAAATTAATGAGAGGATGGATTAATAATAAAAGAACAATTTTAATGATTCACTTGTTAAAATATTGGTGCTAAGAGCACTAAATTACATGACAAGACAAAAGACAAACATTAAACATATAATAAAAATGATAAATCCTGTCTAAAGAATTTGATCAATATTCTTATTGCAGGAAATTGATGGGCGAAAATATATATAATCAATCTCTCATAAAGAGAGATAAAGGTGGCTGGCAGACACAAACAAGGTAAGTATAAACAAATGATTCCAAATAAGCAAGTTATTCCTTGCTAATAGTAACCAACACCGCCTTTATATTCAGTATAAACACCTGTAGTTTCTGGACTAACATTGTGACGTAAACCACATAGTATGTCCAACTGTTTCTGAATAATAGGTTGAAATACCTCAGTATCTTAAATTCATGGAACACAATTAGGTTAATACTCAGTGCTATAGAGCTACTTATTTGAACCTTGTATCCAGTATGTAATCAAATTAACATAATGTGCAACAGTAATTGGGTCATATGTATTCAGTGCATATCAAGAGAAATGATTCTTAAGATTGTGCGTTGATATAAATAGCATCATAGATCATCACTTGGTTGCTTTTCAAGGTAGGTATAAATATCAACCATACATCTGATAAACACATTTATGCATAATACAAAAATAATTTTTTGGCTGAAAGAAGGAAAGTAGACAAATGAGATTGCTCTCCACTTCTGCTTTCACTCAGGATGGGTGCAAGCCGAGTGATGAGAGAGTGGGGAGTTTTGTGTCCATAGAAACAACAGGGTAGTGATATATGTTAAAGATCTGTGGGTGTTAGGTGGGCTCTGTTACCAAAGCATTGCAGAGCTACAAATGCGCCCCAGATCAGTCAATCTGCTACCAGAGGGGATAGAAAGGTTCCTGTACATTCGTGTGTTGTCTACAAGCAGGAGATAGTCTGCGCTGTGCTGCCGTCTGATCAGCTGTGAAAGAAATCCTGCAGCAGCTAGTGTGTGCTGTAAAGCGTCTGTAGCGTGTTGCACAGTGGCGATCACGTGACAACGGTCAGCTGATCGGGCCTACGATGACGCGCATTTCGCCCAAAGGCTTGTTCACAAAAGGAGTCCCCAGAAGTATCCTCGCTCCACATGTCAGTATTTACACGTGGGCTGGCCAATCCGGACCTCGTAGTTTTGATTGATGTTTCCTCTGGCCAATAATCTATCAGCCATGAGGTTGGCCTATCAATGTGATGTTAGAATGAATGATAGCTGTTTCAGCCAATCCTAATTTGGCTGTATTTTAGCTTAGTAAACGGTGGAGAGTTCATTCAATCCTAACCAGATTGGAACTTATGATTAGTAGAACAACGAAAAAACTATATTAAGTATTATTGAAAACAGAATACAAATAGCAGTAATATAAGTTATCTACCAGGCAGTAACAAATTATAAATATATAATGTATACATATAAAATACATATATACAATATATATACAATTATGTGTCCATGCACTCTATCTATTGTGTCAATTTATTTAAATGTCAAATATTCCACAGGTGATTCAATTATTTAAATAGGTAGAAAAAGAAGGTATATTAGAGAAATACAGATTATCCCTTAAATATAGATGCATCGCTCCCTAACCAATGTGTTTGAAAAAAAAGGGGGGGTTTGATGAATAATAGCAAAAGAGCTCCATGAAAAATGTGCAACCTAGTGGAATAACATTGTGTTAATATGCATTCAATGAAGTGAAAAGAATAAAAATAAAGTGAAAATGGGTCATAGTGATGGCTGTAATAAATATTGAATAATAAATATTGAATAAATATGATAATAAAATTATACAGTAATGTGATGAATCAGTGATTACCGTGATGAATAGCATGTGAAAAAGATTTTTTTATATATTGTGTGTATAGATGCATCTTCCTCATGCCGATGAAGATATCCATATTTATGAACTCAGAGGGTCTTACTATATTTAAAGAAAAACACTAAAATTGATGTGTTCATTCATACCATGGGATGCAGTGCTGTTCAACTTAAAAGTCCAATAACTCTCTTTTTTCAGGAGTGCCTTGGTAATGTCTCCTCCTCTAATTCCCAAATTTATGGTTTCTAAACCATAAATCTTCATGTCCTTATACGAGTTATTATGCTTTTGGTGAAAATGCTGGGCTACAGTGGTCAGTTGTTTCATCTTCAACATGTCTTGCTGTGCATTCCTGATCATGCCCATGTGTTCCAATATTCTTTCTTTCAACATATGTGTAGTCATTCCCACGTATCTCATCTCACAAGGACACTCAATACAATAAACCACATTCTTGGTACGACAGTTGATGTAATATTTTAACGGTATCATATTGCCGTATCTGTCCTCAATTTTGTTTATATTGTGGATGTGATTACAGATTTTGCAAGAACCACATGGATACGTTCCAATTGTTGTTGATTTTTTAGGGGGGTATTTGGTGTAATGACTTCTCACCAACTTATCCCTCAAATTAGGGGATCTTCTCCAACTCATTGAAACATTCCGGTCTAATTTTGAGGCAAGATCAGGATCTGACAGCAAGATGTGCCAATGTTTCTGAATTCTTTGTTTGATGTCTCTCCAATTAGTGCAGAAATTTCCCTCAAATCTGATGTTATTGCTCTTTTTGGGAATCTTTCTCCAAAAAATTAGCGAGTCCCTTTTGATTTGAGAAACATTGTTAAATGCTCTTTTTATAATTCTTCTGCTGTATCCACATTACCTTAATCGGTCTTTTAATTCCAGACTCTGGGTCTTGAAGGTGCTATCATCAGAGCAATTACTCCTAAGTCTTAGGAATTCACCTTTGGGGATGTTATCCAAAGTAGGGAGAAAATGAAAGCTTGAATAATGTAACAAGCTATTGGTGGCCATGTCCTTCCTGTAAAGTTCCGTTGCCAAGATGTCACTCTCATCTCTGTATAGCTTCAAGTCCAGAAAGGAGATGGCCGTATGGCTTGCTTCATATGTGAATTTCAGATTGACATTATTCACATTAAGATCATTCATAAAGTCTTCAACTTGTTCTCTGGTGCCATCCCATATCAACAGGATGTCATCTATATATCGTAGCCAAGACATAATGTGTTGCGTATAGTGTTCATTATTATCTCCAAAAACGATTTCACGTTCCCACCATCCCAAGAAAAGGTTTGCATACATGGGGGCACAGGCTGCCCCCATCGCAGTACCTCTTATTTGCAGAAAAAAGTGATCATCAAAAGTGAAGAAATTTTTATATAACACAAAGTGCAAGAGTTTCAGAAGAAAATTGTGAAAATCATTTGGTCCTTCCATATTAAGGAAGTATCTCACAGCCTCTATACCTTGCTCATGCCCTATGCTAGTGTACAGTGATTCTACGTCAATGCTAATTAGTAAATCATTTTCGTTAAGATGAATTTCATGAATTCTTCTTAGCACATCGGTGGTGTCTTGTACATAGGATGGTAAACCTATCACATGTTGGCGAAGGTGAGTGTCAATAAAATTACTTGCTTTTTCTGTTAAGCTCCCAATCCCAGACACGATGGGTCTGTCTGGCGGTTTTTGTAAGTTTTTGTCAACCTTTGGGAGTAGAAAAAAGGTTGGAACTTTTGGATTATCTACGGTGAGGAATGCAAGTTCTTGTTTCGTGATCGTGCCCTCCTGAGCTGCTCTATTGATAATCATATTCTAATACTCTTTATAATTCTCTAAGGGACTAAGAAGTCTCTTGTAACAATTAATGTTGTTAAGTTGTCTGTTGGTTTCCTCAATATATTGAAGAAACCAACAGACAATTTAACAACATTAATTGTTACAAGAGACTTCTTCTTAGTCCCTTAGATAATTATAAAGAGTATTAGAATATGATTATCAATAGAGCAGCTCAGGAGGGCACGATCACGAAACAAGAACTTGCATTCCTCACCGTAGATAATCCGAAAGTTCTGACCTTTTATCTACTCCCAAAGGTTGATGATGAGACGCACATGACATCATCAGGGCCGGATTAAGGTCTGTGGGGGCCCCTATAAAAATGTGACAAACTGGAGGTATGCACAATGGGGACCCCAGTAGTGTCAGTGTCCACTGTCGTAGTGCCCCATTTGCAGAGCCCACAGTAGTGGTGCCCTTTATGCAGTGCACCCAGTAGTAGTGCCCCAGGAGTGTTGCCTCTTATGCAGTGCCCCCTATGCAATGCCCCCAGTAGTTATGCCCCCAGTAGTAGTGTCCCCAATAGTAATGCTCCCTGTATAAATGTCCTCAGTAGTAATACCCCTTTAGTTGTGCCCCAGTAGTCATACCCCCTGTGGTAGTGGCACCAGTAGTAATGCCCCCTGTAGTAGTACCCTCTGTATAAATGCCCCTGTATTAGTGCCCCTAATAGTAATGCTCCCTCTGTACTAGTACCCCAGTAGTAATGCCCTACCTTCAATTAGTCCCCAATAGTAATGCCCCCAGAAATGGTGCCCCCAATAGTAATGCCCCTAGTGGTAATGCCCCCTGTAGTAATGCCCCTTCCTGAGTAATGCCCCATGTAGTAATGCCCCCCCAGTAGTAATGCCCCCCCCGTAATGCCCCCTGTAGTAATGCCCCTTCCCGAGTAATGCCCCCTGTATTAATGCTGAGTAATGTCCCCCCAGTAATGCCTACTGTAGTAATGCCCTCAGTCATAATGCCCCCCCAAGCAATGCCCTCAGTAGTGATGCCCCCCCAGTAATGATCCCTGTAGTAATGCCCCCCTGAGCAAGGCCCTCAGTAATGCACCCCCCCAGTAATGCCCCCTGTAGTAATGCCCCCCAGTAGCAATGCCCCCCCTGAGCAATGCCCTCAGTAGTAATGCCCCCCCCTGTTATGCCCCCTGTAGTAATGCCCCCCAGTATTAATCCCGAGCAATGCCCTCAATGGAAAAGCCGCTTGCGCTAAAAAGAAAAAAACCTCATACTTACCTTAACCCCGGCTCCCGCTGCCTTCTGGTCCACCCAGCTGCTCCTCTGCACTATGGGAGAGTCATGACGTCTCTCCCATAGTGCACTGCATGAGCCGGAAGCCAGAGCTCACGAGTGAGCTCTAGCCTCCGGCTCTGGCTGCCGCTGCGGGGAAGGAGCCGAGCGCCTGCTGGTTACAATCTCAGCAGGCGCCTGGTCAATGGTGCCTCCCTGCGGATTAGGTGTCCGGAGGAGGCGGAACTGGTTCCGTCTCCTCCGGTTCACTTAACCCTGATGGCTGGGTGTGTTGGCTTTTCAGGTGTGGGGGACCAGGGACGATCGCCCCTGTCGCCCTTTAATCCGGCCCTGGACATCATGATGTCAAGAGTGCCTTGTTAAAATAAAAAACAACTTTATTTATTCTATTGTACCAGGCAGCCGCAAGCAATGGCAGCTGCCCGGACCTTGACATCTAGGAAGTTCCTAGATGTCAAGGTTCGGGCAGCCGCCATCACTTGACGGTGGCTGCCTGGTACAGTCAGGGGCGTAGGGAGGGCAGCTCCGGTGTAGCGCAAGCTTCAGGTGCCGTAAAGGATAGAGGGTGCGCCGGAGCCTGACTCCGCTTCAACACATACTGCCTGGCCTTAGACAGGTCACAGCTGTCTAATCAGACAGCCAAAGCCACGTAAGCTTCCCCCCTCTGCGCTCCCAACCCGAGTCATGCGTCTGACGTCACATGCACCCACATATGACTTCAGATGGGTGGAGACTGCAGTGCAGTGCACAGGAGATTGTACTGGAGAGAGGAGGTGCCTAGGACGCACCTACCCACCATTGAGGGTGCCATCCATCAGGACCAATTAATCCACAACTTGTCCACTGGACACTGCTGCACTACTGGAGCAGGTAAGCTGCATTCAACAGGCACCTGGGAATTTAGCAAGGGGGAGGGGGTACAGATAGAGGCACAGAGAGGAATAGGGGGTACAGATAGAGGCAGAAGGGTGCACATATAATGACAGTGAAAGGAATACAGTGTACAGACAGGCCGAATAGGGTACAGTTAAAGGCACAGAAAGAATAGGGGGTACACACAGAGACTGAAGGGGGTACAGAAAGAGACACAGAGGCAGAATGGAGCACAGATAGAGGCACAGAGATGACTTTGGGATACATATAGAGGCACAGAGATGCAGAAGTGGGCACAGAGACAAATATGGGGTATAGAATCAGTAGGGGGTACATATAGAGACACAGAGAGGCAGAAGGAGGAAAAGATAGAAGCACGGACAGACACAAGGAAGTACAGATAGAAGGAAATGTGCAATTGGTTGGTTTAGGTAACATAATAAATTAAAGAATGGGTAAGGGCGCCCACCACTCTGTAATATGATTGCGACCAGCAGCCGATCCAGGGGTCCTCCAACACCCTAATTCCAAAAAAGGAATTATGAACAAATGCAAAAAGAGGGATAGCGCATGTGTGTCTATCCAGACCCAAGAGACAAACCACACTCAATGAATCAGAATAATATTTATTAAATACACCTGGATTAAATATCCCTAAATCAATCACAGCATGTGGTAAAACCAAACGAATTAATAAAATAGAAGAGACAAATCCTCTAATGAAGCAGTAACTGAATATTCTAATCTCATCCAGTAATGTGGCTTAAATTTGATATTTCATCTGATATCCTCTCTTCAGATGTGTGATCTTAAAGATGTGTAAAACAATGGTGGCCTAATTTCGGATGATGTAATGTCCATAATCAACTCACTTATGACAATCGTCTGTAGTTCGTAACACTGTAGCTGATTAATAGTCTCCAATTATAGCTACAAGTGTAATAAAGCCTTCACAGTGTTGAGAGGTGACAAGCTGTGCAATAAATGTTCCCTGTGCCAAGTGGAGACAGATATGGTGTGTACTGATATACTCTCCCGTAGCCCACCTAGGATCAAAGGGCTGGAGAATAATGAGCAGGTGAAGCTCACCTTGTAAACTTTAATCCATGTCCAGCTCAGCGTGCAGCAGCTTAGCCGTGGATCCCTCTGCAACTGCAAAAACTGTAGACGAGATCGTGGTTACATGCGGAGTCCCATGTCCCCGCTCAGTAGTCTGCCGAAATCCGTTGCGGTAGCATGGCTGGTAAGTGAAGCGGCTAGCGGGACCTGGCAAATCTCCCGTGAAGAGTAGATGGGGCTCAACGGAGGCACTCTGCAGTGACTGAGCAATTCAACTCCGGAGCTCCAACGGCCGCAGCAGATTACAGAGTCAGGTCTTCATCCACTGTCAGTTTCAGGGCAGCAGTGTGCACGGATCACTCCAAATAAGTGCGGCAGGACAGGAATAGCAGGTTTTACTCCAGGAACACTCTAACGCGTTTCTTTCTCCACAGAGAATTTCTTTTATTTTATTTTATTTATTTATTTGGTTTTAGCACATGCTGTGATTGATTTAGGGATATTTAATCCAGGTGTATTTAATAAATATTATTCTGATTTATTGAGTGTGGTTTGTCTCTTGGGTCCGAATAAACACAATAAATTAATTTGTTTTGTACAAAGGTCACTTGATTGATTTTAAAAAAATTAAAAATGGCATAGAGGTATGCGGGCCTGGACTCAGAGGGTGGGCTGGATGTCTGCTGGATGTACCAACAGGCCCACACCAATAGGGTAAATGTCAGTAAAAATGACAAAGGCTGGGCTATTCCCAAACTGCAGGGGCGGATCAAATGGGGGAGGTTCCCTGAATCTTTAACTTTCCTAGAGCTCCATGAAATGATAATCCAGCTCTTCCGTCCGGACTGTCCAAGCAACCATGGAACACACACTGGCCCTTGGAGTGGGGGTGGGGGCTAGCATAGGCATGCTCCAGGCACCATGGCTCCATGCTACACCTCTGCACATGTAATGTCATGTCATGATGTGTGTCTCATCGCTGCTGCTGCTGCACTGAGGAGCCGCCGAGCCACAGGCTGAAGTTTGTAAGTATTGGTGGGCTACAGGGGGCTGGTGGCTGGATGGTGGGGACCAGTGTCTGGATCCTGGAGCTGGATCCAGGGGTCCAGGGACTGGAGCAGGGGGCTGGATCCATGGGCCAGGGACTGGAGCCCTGCATTACAGGCAGGGTAATGGCTGGGGAGACAGGAGGGGGCTGACTGGGGACACAGAAGTGGGATGGTGCAGTGGGGCTGGGGAGACAGGTGGGTGATGACTGGAGAGACAGGAGGGTGATGACTGGGGAGACAGGAGAGGGATGGCTGGGGAGACAGGAGGAAGATGGGGATGCTGTGCAGACAAAAAGGGTCTGCCTGAAGAAACAGAAGGGGGTGCTGGCTGATAAAACATGGGGGTTGGCTAGGGATACAGAAGGAAGGCTGCCTGTAGAGACGTTATAAGAAAAGAGTATTTATTCAGAAAATATCGGGGGAGGGGGGCGCCAGTCCATTACTTTTCCAGGGGCGATTGGACCCCTAGATACACCCCTGCTAGGATACTTCTGGGGACTCCTATTGTGAACAAGCCTTCAGGCGAAACGCCCGTCATCGTAGGCCCGGTCAGCTGATCGTCGTCATGTGATCGCCACTGCAACACGCTACAGACGATGTACAGCACACACAAGCTTGCTGCAGGATTTCTTTCATAGCTGATCAGACGGCAGAAGGCAGTGCAGTGCAGACTATCTCCTGCTTGTAGACAACACACGAATGTACAGGTACCTTTCTATCCCCTCTGGTAGCAGATTGACTGATCTGGGGCGCATTTGGAACTCTGCAATGCTTTGGTAACAGAGCCCACCTAACACCCACAGATCTTTAACATATACCACTACCCTGTTGTTTCTATGGACACAAAACTCCCCACTCTCTCATCACTCGGCTTGCACTCATCCTGAGTGAAAGCAGAAGTGGAGAGCAATCTCATATGCCTACTTTCCTTCTTTCAGCCAAAAAATTATTTTTGCATTATGCATAAATGTATTTATCAGATGTATGGTTGATATTTATACCTACCTTGACATCAACCAAGTGATGATCTATGGTGCTATTTATATCAACGCACAATCTTAAGAATCATTTCTCTTGATATGCACTGAATACATATGACCCAATTACTGTCGCACATTATGTTAATTTGATTACATACTGGATACAAGGTTCAAATAAGTAGCTCTATAGCACTGAGTATTAACCTAATTGTGTTCCATGAATTTAAGATACTGAGGTATTTCAACCTATTATTCAGAAACAGTTGGACATAGTATGTGGTTTACGTCACAACGTTAGTCCAGAAACTACAGGTGTTTATACTGGATATAAAGGTGGTGTTGGTTACTATTAGTAAGGAATAACTTGCTTATTTGGAATCATTTGTTTATACTTACCTTGTCTGTGTCTGCCAGCCACCTTTATCTCTCTTCATGAGAGATTAATTATATATTTTCGCCCATCAATTTCCTGCAATAAGAATTTTGATCAAATTCTTTAGACATGATTTATCATTTTTATTATATGTTTAATGTTTGTCTTTTGTCTTGTCATGTAATTTAGTGCTCTTAGCACCAATATTTTAACAAGTGAATCATTAAAATTGTTGTTTTATTAGTAATCCATCATATCATTAATTTTTCATACAATTATTAAAGAGTGCCCCAACAAAGAGTCTACTTTGCCTGCCTGTGCAGGGAATATTCTCTCTGCTTGAAAATACTTGACTTTTGGGAGCACCGCCAACCACTTTAATTATAAAAAGAGGTTTGTATAAGTGATTTGTATTTATAGTTGGTAATTTACATTTACATTAACGGTAATTAACCTTTTCTCTTGTGCAGAATCTTTTTCCCAATTTCCCCTTTTCCCTCAGTTTATACAGATATCCCATACTGCACTGGGACCCGATCACCCGATGACTGGGCCAGAGTGCAGCATGGGAGACCAACTGACCAGAGGGAGGACATCACCCGGAGCCCCGATAACCGGTCCTTGGAGTCAGGTAAGTTCATTTGTTTTTACTATTTTTTTTTTTTTGCATTGAATCAGCTTGTGGTCTGTTTAGACCACACAGCTGATTACTGGGACCGACTCCCGGCTCTGCTCTCCCCGTTAGAGCAGAGTAGGAGTCCGGTAACAGGCGGAGACCCTGGATAATGCCACCTCCAGGTGGTGTTATTATCACAGGGCCTCCCTAGGTATTTTTTTCACAATTTAGATTTAGTAACTACCAGACAGATCACATTTCCCATTACAATTATGGGAAATGCGATCTGATTGCTAAAAATAAGTGATACTTAGGGGTTGGAGTAGAATTTTACGAATTCTACTCCAATTGCCCTGTAATAACTATAGGTGATACTAAAATAATGTGAAAAGGGTGTGAAAACACCCTTTTTCACTTTATTTTAGTAAAAGTAATGTTAATAAATAGAGCCCTTAATGCTCAAGTGTATATCTTAATTCACACAAATAAACAGCCCTCCAGAAAAACAAGTCTCAGTAGAAATTCCACAATTAAAAATAAAGCAACAATGTTGCAGGATGTTGTTGCAGCAATAAAATGTAACAATCCAGCTGCTGGATTAGGAAGAGGGATTGTTAGCGTAATCATTGTGACAGGTGTGAACTATTAAAACATCTCCTTTCACTTCGCTGTGTTTATGACTGCTTTAAACAGACCAATAAATGACAAGGTGATATGTATGTCTCTTAGGGGTCTATTCATTATCACTTAATTTCTACAAAAGCAGATGAAAATTAAAATTTTTAAGAAATTAAGTTTTAGGGCTATTCACCATAAAGGTAACGCATGAGATACAGCAGCATAGATACTGTATCTCCTGTTTACCTTTTTCTTTCGATGTGGCCCACTGTCCCCATACACTAGTATGGGGACCTAAATCATCAAGCTATATTTGCTTGACTGCTGGAGCATTCACCATCTTCAGATGACGTTGTAGTAAAATTTTAACGCGTTTCTCGGCCGAGTCTTTCTGGTCATTCTTCAGAGGAAATAGTCATCACCCTTAGTGAGGAGTATAAATACCTCATGTCTCAATTACACTCATGCAGGTGTGTATTAACCCTTTGTAAAATCATCAGATTGAAGGGTTCAGACCTGTTCGATAGGCTGCATACGCTCGTAGCGAGCCAATGTTTGCAAACTGTGCATGCATAGAAGTCGCAATGCGTGTGCTCGATCCAGTTCATGCGATTGGGAAGTGCTTGCACGCTGCAGATGGCTGCCTCGCTAGAATGAGTGACAGGACGAGCCGTTTGTGGGTGGTGACAGAGGATGGTCGATAGAAACGGGGGTGTGGTGGTGCAAACGCAGGCATGTCTGTGCATCTTAACACCATTTCAGAGGCGTTCATAATTAAGATGGAGCATTATAATACACGTCACATGGCTGAATTACACACTGAAGCACTTGCAGTGCTTGCGGTAGGGTATGGTCAGCCACAAGTACTAGGTATGGGTCCGATGGTACTCGATGTTACCGTTTGTTGTATACACTTCCTGGAGATGACATGTATTACTAAGGGAAAGTGGGAGTCTTAAGACAGGTCGGTGGGCATCTAAATACACACCACGATCGCACGCCAAGACAAAGTGTGCGTGCTAATGCCTTGCAGTGCTATCGCGGGATTTTCATACTTTGGCAGCTGACGGCTGCATGTGAACGCATCTAGCGAGCAGGTCTGAATCAGGCCCAGAGAATAAAGGGCACATATATACTGTTCTGCCACACTACTAAGACATTATAGAGATCAAATTAAACAGTGAACAATATGACATGTCGGATGTGTATAAATAAAATAGAGAAACAATGGTGTAAATAAGTAAATATAAAATGATAATAATCAAATAGGACACAAACATTTTTTAAAAAACATATTAAATTAAAATCTAAAATAAAAAATTATTTATATGTAAAGTACTCCAAAAGTGGCATACTATCCACATTATAAACCAGTGTGTACTGTAGTATAGAAAATATATAATGGAAAAATAACATTAAAAATATGTAAAAAATATGTAACTAACAGGAAGCATAAGTGGTATAAATGCTGTCACTGAGATATATTTAGACTCAAAGACCACAATCATAGCAGTAGTGCATCCCGCACTCCAAACACCTGGGTGAATGAAATATCCATATCTTATTAAAAATATGAATGAGAACAATCAAAATACCAGAAATATATATAAATAAGAGGACAATAATTGGCAGTAGTCAGAATGGGACACACATAAAAGCACAGTACAATGAAAGATTATAGAAAAAAACTAATACATATATAATAAATATTAATTAATACCGAAATAGAATGGAATATAATATGTATAATTTATATGTTCTAAAAAAGAAATGACATTAATAGATGCATAACATTAAAAAAGTCAATCAGACAGTCTCACGGCCTGTGAGGAGGAAACTTCTCTGCTTGTTGTTTGTTAAAGATGCCAGATACTGAGGAGGTATGGCAGTTTTTTTTATCAGAAGAACTGAAAGTAGCTCTGTAACAGGCTATAACCTTCTTAAAACACCCACCAGAAAAAGCAGAAGC
Organism: Taudactylus pleione; assembly: GCA_031769625.1. Classification (NCBI taxonomy): domain Eukaryota; kingdom Metazoa; phylum Chordata; class Amphibia; order Anura; family Myobatrachidae; genus Taudactylus; species Taudactylus pleione. The sequence continues at coordinate 2,600,261 of JAUIMM010000169.1, read as the reverse complement.
TGAAGACAACACTTCTCCTGTCTTCCAATCCAGATTTGGATAATGTAATATTAAGCCAGTGTAAACCCCAAATCACTGTATTTATAGCCTTGGGGGACACTTAGAAAAGTGAGTCTCTTTATATCATGCCCCATGATGAATAACTGATTCAAACAGGAAAAGAATGGTTCCTTCCAAGAGATTGTTCCCATCAATGCCAATTAGACATACATGTCATGACAAATAGAATAAATTTGAGACTAGTCTCTTAGCAAGTTGGGTGCTTATCAAATTCCATGCTGCTCCTGAATACAGAAATGCAGAATGTCACAGTCTTGGTATCCTGTAGATACATCTCGGGACTCTTAGGTATGACGGATGTGCATAGGAAACGAGGTGGCTTAATATTACTTTGGCTCATGGGTATGAACAGGAGTATAGGTACACTAGGGACGGTGTAGGAGCCACAGACTTGTGATATGCATGGATACTGAACTGGAACCAGAGTGAACAGACCAGATCCACTGAGTGACCCCTTGCCTAGTGACCTGTGCAGGCCAGCAAGGCCAGGTATACACTTCAGGGACAATGGTGACCTCCAAAACTCAAAACAATATAGTACTGGTAGATTGGAACTCAGAACTCAAGCCAGGAATCAGAGTCTAATGTAGTCAGAGTATAGCTTGAGGAAGCTGCAACTCTGGTACTGATCTGACGCAACACCTGGAACTGGAACCCAGTGAGGAACTCAGAAACTGATAGTTAGGATAAGTAATACAGCTTACTGGACACCTCGATGTACAGACTGTATACTGCACACTGAACCCTGGTCCTGGAACTAGCACCCTTCTCTGAACCAGTCCAAGACAATAGCACCCAGCACAGGGAAACCAAAACAAGGTCAGCACAATAGTATAACTCAATAACCTGAACAACTACCAAGCACAGAGTAATACACTATAGGTAACTTGCATGCACTGTCCCAGCGATATGATGGAATGAAAACCGCAGCTGCACATGCCGGCTCTGCACTGAGGAGTAGCAAGTTGGTATGCAGCATGGAAGCTGCCGTGCTGACAGGTGATGATACACAGCGACAGATAGAAAGTGGGTAACGGTATACTTGCTGGCTGGATGAAGTGGTTGGAGCAGGTCTGTATGCAGTGTGGAAGCTGCCATGCTGATAGGTGATGGTACACAGGCAGGCCCGCCAAGAGCTGCGGTGGGCCCGGGTAACAGGGTGCATGGCCTAATTGCGGGAGGTGTGGCTGCACCCCCTTCAGGAAAAAGAAAAGATTTTCAGCGCCGCGAGGTGGTGCTGCGTGCTGGCAAGGTGCCACTGCGCGCTGGTGGGGCGGGGCGCTCTGAGCCCCCTCAGCCTGGCACAAAGCCAGGGGGGGTGTGATCAGTGTGATAGGCTCCCCCCCACAGGCATAGGAGACTGCTGTGGCTGCTGCTCAGTAGCCACGAGCTGTCTCCCACTGTAGCTCAGAACACGCTGTGTGCTGGACTGCTGTTAGGGAGGGAGGGCGGTGTCGGAGCTGGGCCCCTCAGGAAGTCCGGACCTGGGTAATTTGTACCCGCTCCCCCCCGCTCGGCGCCCCTGTACACATGGAGGATGGAAAGCAAGTAACAGTGTACTCTCTGACTGAATGAGGTGGTTGGAGCAGGTCTATATACTGCGTGGTAGCTACCGTGCTGAAAGGTGACGGTACACAGGGGCAGATGGAAAGCAGGTAACGGTATACTCTCTGACTGAATTAAGTGATTGGAGCAGGTCTGTATGCTGCGTGGAAACTGCGGCATTGACAGGTGACGGTGCACAGGGGCAGATGGAAAGCAGGTAACGGTATACTTTTTGGCTGGATGAAATGGTTGGAGAAGGTCTGTATGCAGCGTGGAAGCTGCAGCGCTGATAGGTGACGATACACAGCAGCAGATGGAAAGCAGGTAACGATATACTCTCTGACTGAATGAAGTGGTTGGAGCAGCATAAAAGCTGCGGCACTGACAGGTGACAATGAACAGCTTAGATGGTAAATAGTGGGAAAACCACAGAGTAGCAAAGAGAGTTACAGAGGACATGATCACAGGATACAAGGAGTACACCTGGAGCCTAGAACAATCCTGGGAAAGGAACACATTGTCCAGGCAATGGGTTACACCCAGGAACTGGTTTAAATAGGAAGTGGTGTATAGCCATTGGTCTGGCTGACCAGATGAGCAAAAAGGAGTATTAGTTAATCACAGGGAGACATCCCTGGGATGTCTTGGAAACAGAAATAAAAGAATATCTGAGTTTGTGAGGGATGCTAAGGCCCTAATTTGTGACACAGAGAACTTGAATAATTATACCTGGGTAGCAAAACGAATGGATGATTTCAAGTGTGGAGAGTTGCACATGGAACCTAGAATTGCCTCTCCTCCATCGTGGCTTTGGAGGTACCCAGCTTCTTTGGACATTCAGCCATCCTAATATCCAGAGCTCCACAATACAGACACAGGTTTTTTTTTTAATACAATTTTCCCTTTCTTGCTGGGATAGCTTAGAGTGTCCCATCTACATAGGCTCATCACCAGAGCTAGCTGGAGAAGATAATGGTACCAGAAACAATTTCTTGGTTGTGTTCCCTGAACTGTAGATTCACCTTGGAGCAGAGGAAAACTAACTCATCCAAGCTGCCACCACATCAGGGACCTGTGGGTCTATTGTGATAACTGGATCAGATGATCAAGGCTACATGGATCATGATCCCAAAGTTTAAGCATCTCTTGCTACAATTTCCTTAAATGCAAGACTAATGAATATGCAGATTTTGTAATTGGAAAGCCCATTGATGTTGATTGATTTAGATCAATTTTAAATCGATCTAAATCGACCTTTAGTAAATTTATCCCCTAGGGTCCAACTTTAGATGAGCCTCCGCTCCGATCATTTACACAGTTGGGCACATAATATATATCTACAGTATATATATGTATTGTTTAAACAAAAAAATCATACATATTCTGCACTTACTTATTACACTGTGTTTAAGCCAGCCAGCTGTGTCAGAGTCTTCATTTTTGGCCAGTCCTTCACTGTCCCTCAGATAACATGACAATACTCTGCTTCTTACCACACTAGATATCACACAGAATTTAAACTTTAACATAAACCTATTGTCTATAATAACATTTTGTGGTTACATTTTCTCATGCACCTGTTTTACAGCTCATGTAAGCCAACTTGCATCATCCAATTCCCCATACTTGGGGTGGGGATGGGGTATCTGATTTTTTAGACCTATGGCCTGATAGACCTCAACCCATATTCAATGTATCAAAACCTTTGGGAGAGATAAAGCGGAAAAGTTGTTCATAGTAACCAATCAACCTCTATCTGTCATTTTGTAGACTATGCTAGATAAATGATAGTTAGAGCTGATTGGTTGATAATGGTAACCTCCACTTTAACTCTCTCGAAGGTGTCCCTCAAGTGACAGATCTTATCAACTGCAGCTATATCTGCCCGACTATAATTAGGGAACAGACATGTCTACAAGGTCCAAATTGAACCTTTTAATTTGTCTAAAGATTAACTGTCCCAGAACATTGCCATTCACTTTATGCTTAAATGATGGCGATGACTTCCAAAAACAAGTAGATGATTTTTTTTATTGCAACAATGACTTTGTGACTTGTATACATAACATCAAAACAGACTCACTTAAGAATTATGGGAAATATAGGAAGTTTCACCAAATATTACATCTTAATATTTTACTTTCTTGACATATTCCAAAATCACACTCCTTAATCTCTTCCGCATAACATTCAATCAACTGGTTTTGTGTAGTCTTGCTGACATAAATTATTTTTGATTTTGAGTTCTCAAGGTGATTTGCAAGAGCAATCTCACTGCTGTTAACTTTAAACCACAGTAGCTCTCATTAATCAGTGGTTCTGTGCGGGTTTCATTATATACCTTTCCGTTAGCTTGTTGCCCCGTAGAAGAATATTCAGTCTGACAAGAAACAGAATTGTTCTTTTTTATTTAAAAGCTTCACTTTCTATCTGTTCCCTTGGACCAGCTATATACAGTCAGTGCAATCTAATTATGTCCATAATATGTTCTGTGGTGCATAATAAGCTTAAGAAAGTATTTAACTACTTGTAAAGAATTATTGTGTCAATTATTCTCAGCACAATACTTGCATTAAAGTCTTTTTAAACATTGGAATATACCAAGGATGAGAACCTATCCTTCCTTATATATAGCTTGAATTCGAATGGAATATATATCTAAATAAGGCAAATGCGCTCATGAAATCCCAGAGGCATGGCAGATACAGTATAACAATCAAGATACAGGTATTAAAATAAATATAACATCTAATTACAATAGAATGCAATCTATATTGATAGTAATTAAATGTTACATTTATTTTAATACACGTCTTGATTGTTTTACTGTATCTGCCATGCCAATGCCTTTGGCTTTTTATGAGCATAGTGCCTAAGTTTGATATATATTCTATTTCTTTCTTTCTTCGTTGAAAGTTTTAGTGAGGAGCCACAGGCTCAAATTAGGCTGCTGTAGCTGTTGTTATTTAATACCATTCAATGAGTCTTTTTTATAAGCCATATTAGTGCCTGAAATTAGTTTTTACATGAATGAAAATGGAGGCATCTATAGTTTATTTATTAACTTACATAACCATTAATTGTAGAAAATGTTACTATATATATATATATATATATATATATGAACAAAACAATAGGTGGGAACGGCGCCAGCAATAAATACAATAATTTAAGAGTGATATACCATATAAAAAAAACGTGTGAATTTCATGTAAACCAAGCCCTTTCTATCTGGGTGTCTGCTCAAGGTCAATAATAAGTACTGGTAAAAGTATTAGAAAATGTATAGAACAGTGGGTTGACTATAGAGCGACTGGTTTATAAACGTGCATAAGTCATATAATTATTCAAACCAATTGTGTGGTTTAAAAAATGAATGAAAAGTGCCAGTGCTTAATAAATAAATAATTTAACAATTTAATCAATACAAAATATACAGTGATAGAAGAAAAACATAATAAAAACATACAGCATATACATAAAAAACCCTTTTGTGGAAGGGTAAAATCAGAGAAAGTCTAAAAAACTAAGCACTTTAAAAATAGAAAAATCTTTTTTTTTAAAGGTTAAAATAAATAGCTTATCTGAGCGAGGTGGATAGAAATTAGCATATTCATGGGTTCAAAAGGCAAGGCAAGCTCTCTCCCAACGCGTTTCGTCCTGGGGACTTCATCTTGATCTCAAGACCCCTGTGGTCAGTGGTGGCCAGAAAAAAAAGAATGTGACTCAGATGGTGCCTCTGGCCAGAGCAGGTGCATGGAGCATGAACTTCACCAGTTCTGCCCTCACTGCACTCCTGTATGTGAGTGCCTTTCTTTTCTACCTTGTTACTCTAAAAAGGTAAAGGTATGTACTTTAGATACTCAGATATTCTTTGAGGTGCCAGAACAAATTGATGATATATGTGCAAAAAGGAATAGCACTCTGGAAACAGTTCAAATGTTTAAACTGCTTATTTGGTTTACTAGTTTATTTGGTGCAAGAAATAGTAATGTTTTGGGCCTGCTTAGAATATTTCATCAAGCTATACATAGTATACTCATCCATTAGCCATAACATAAAACCACCTGCCTAAGATTGTGTAGATCCTCCTTGTCGTGCCAAAAAAGCTCTAACTTGTAGAGAGGCCTGGATTCCACAAGACCTTAGAAATTGTCCTGTGATATCTGGCACTATAAACATTAGCAGCAGATCCTTTAACTGTAAATTATGAGGTGGGGCATCCATAGCTCAGACTTTTTTCCAGCACATCCCACATCTAGGGAATTTGTAGACCAAGTGAACATCTTGAACTCTTTGTCATGTTCCTCAAACAATTCCTGAACAAGTTTTACAGTGCGGCAGGGCACATTATCCTGCTGAAAGAGGCCACTGCCATCAGGGAATACTGTTTCCATGAAGGGGTGTACTTGGTCTGCAACAATGTTTAGGTATGTATCAAAGTAACATCTACATGAATGCCAGGACCTAAGGTTTCCCAGCAGAACACTGACCAAAGCCACTCACTGCCTCCACAGCCTTGTCTTCTACTCATAGTGCAACCCCAGGTAAATGACACACATGCACCTGGCCATCCACATGATGTAAAAAAACCCCCCGTTACTCATTAAACCAGGCCCATCTACATTCAGTGCTCCATGGTCCAGTTCTAACACCCATGTGCCCATTGTAGACATTTTTGGTGGTGAACAAGGGTCAGTATGGGCACTCAGCCTACAGCTATGTACTATGAAACAAGCTGCAATGCACTACTGTGTGTTCTGACATCTTTCTATTATAGCCAGCATAAACTTTTTCAGCAATTTGTACTAAAGTAACTCTTCTATGGCATTCAATCAGATTGGCTAGCCTTTGCTTCCCAAACGCAACAAGCCTTCGTTGCCCATGACCCTGTTACCAGTTCACCGATATTCCCTCATTGGATAACTTTTGGTAGGCACTAACTGCTGCATACTGGTAATACCCACAAGACCTGCCATTCTAGAGATGCTCTAATCCAGTTGTGTAGTTATTACAATTTGGTTCTTGTCAAAGTCTCTCTGATCCCTACGTTTGCCCATTTTTCCTGCTTCTAACACATCAACTTCAAGAAGAGTATTCACTTGCTGCCTAATATATCCCACCCCTTGACAGGTGCCATTGTAATGAGATAATAAATGTTATTCACTTCACCTGTCTGTGGTTTTAATGTTATGGCTGATGGGTGTATGCACAAACACACTATATAAAAATATAACTACTATGCCACCTATTAATCCCTAAAGCATTGTTTTCCAAACTTTTTTGGCCCACCATCCCCTTGGTTCACCAAATTTATTCCAGAGTCCCCCATTGCTCAAAACAAATGATTTGAAATTCGGATTCACATTTTTATTCAATAATGACAAAAAACAGTATTGATTACTGATATTAATAATGGAATATAATGTTTTATTTAATTTATAAAATTCAATTGACATTTTTCAAAAAACTATCTTATAAAATCGTGTACTTGATGCATTGTTAATGTGATAGATGTGCTTGATGAAACCATAGCAGGTTGTCAATGTTACTGATGATTGTATTCTTATAATGAATGAGTAAGCAGGTTAATAGTGTTATAGACAGGCCTATTCATCAGGCTGACACATTTAATATTTTCCTGTAGTGGGTAGAGGTCATCTGCTCATAGCTAAGCTTCAAATCTTAATCAAGCAGTGGCTCATATAATACTTATTTCTTGTGTGATGCTTCGTTTTAGTTACGATATTAACTCAACCTGATGGTGGAAACATATGTGCATATAGTACAGTATATGCACAATAAGTATACTTCCTAGATATTTAGTTACTGACACTGATATTGTTAAGATTAACACTATGCACATGTAATAAATCCTTAGAACCAGAACCAAGATCTTCACCAATAACAGCTGCTTTCTCTTCAAGCTTTTATTGCTTACTGGTGCTTGGATGCTGTCAAAACTTCAGTGTTGGCAGCAATGGTTTATCACGAACTGACATTATTTATTATTTATTTACTAACAGTTTCTTATATAGCACAGCAAATTTCGTTGAAATTACTGAGAGGGCATACAGGTCATTAATTAGGTTTATAATAATAACCCAATCTACTAGGCAATACAACAAGATATATGTACATTATGATATAATAGTTAAAGACTGGGCCGGACTTGGACTAAAAATTGGCCCTGGCATTTAAAGCATGTTGGCCAACCTCAGCAATGGCATATAGCAATTTAAGGTCTCATTCTAGCTGCTGGAGCAGCTCCCAGTCTCCACGCAAGGGAATTGTACACCAAACCTCCTATACCATATTCTGGCATCTAATTTGCGAGCTGTCTGTAATAGTGAAATATATGTTCACCTAGGCAATTATAATTTTAATTTATATCCCCCTTGTATTTAAAACACACATTTGATCAATCCTTTATCAGGGTATTTGGACACAACCTCATGTATGGCGGTTAGACACTTTACACACCTAAGCTATTTACTCTTGTGTAAGCCTTGTATTTCTAACTATATATATAAGCTAACTGTAATTCTTATCTAAGACCACTGCAGCTAAGTAGAGTGCAGCTGCAGGCTATTAGAGGGAGAGCAAGGACTGACTCAGCACCTCCTACTAGCCTGTATAGCTCTGCTTAGCTGTCCAAGCTCAGAATCACTCAACTTTTGATTCACCCCATGACACTCCCATGGCACTTCCATTAGACAATAGTAGTTCAGTGCGATTGCTTTGCCTCCACACAGTTTCTGCCCCAAAACCCCCTTTTTCACAGAAAAACAGATTTGGACAAGTTGCGCACAACTCAGAGTAGGACAGGTGTATGCAAAATTGCGTAAAATTACTTTAGCACATGCGCTGTATGCAAAAACTTTTTGAATCCATAAAGAAAGAGGGTTGGACCACACACTCTAATTTCCAAATACATTAAAAGGTTCTTCACAGCTGTTACTTTACACACTAAGGGGCTGATTCAGAGTTGAACACAAAGCAGCCACAGCATTGCCTGCTTGAAATAGCTTCAGATTTTCACCTGTATTTAGAGTTACCCGCATCTATGTGGCTGCACCGCTCCTATACATGCACTTGTGAGAGCAGCTGTCCTCACCATCTGCAGGCATTATCATCATCAGCAGAGATTATCACCATCAGCAGGTATTATCATTATCAGCAGAGATTATCACCATCAGCAGGTATTATCATTATCAGCAGAGATTATCACCATCTGCAGGCATTATCACCATCTGCAGGCATTATCACCATCTGCAGGCATTATCATCATCAGCAGGCATTATCATCATCAGCAGAGATTATCACCATCAGCAGGTATTATCATCATCAGCAGAGATTATCACCATCAGCAGGTATTATCATTATCAGCAGAGATTATCACCATCTGCAGGCATTATCACCATCTGCAGGCATTATCACCATCTGCAGGCATTATCATCATCAGCAGGCATTATCATCATCAGCAGGTATTATCATTATCAGCAGAGATTATCACCATCAGCAGAGATTATCATTATCAGCAGAGATTATCACCATCAGCAGGCATTATCATCATCAGCAGGCTTTATCATCATCAGCAGAGAGTATCACCATCAGCAGGCAATAACATCATCAGCAGAGATTATCACCATCAGCAGGCATTATCATCATCAGCAGAGATTATCACCATCAGCAGGCATTATCATCATCAGCAGAGATTATCACCATCAGCAGAGATTATCACCATCAGCAGGCATTATCATCATCAGCAGATATTATCACCATCAGCAGGCATTATCATCATCAGAAGAGATTATCACCATCAGCAGGCATTATGATCATCAGCAGAGATTATCACCATCAGCAGAGATTATCACCATCAGCAGGCATTATCATCATCAGCAGAGATTATCACCATCAGCAGACGTCCTCACCATCAGAAGGCATTATCACCATCAGCAGGCACTATTATCATCAATAGGCATTTTCACCATCAGCAGGCATTATCATCATCATCAGAGGTTATCACCATCGCAGACGTACTCACCATCAGCAGACATTATCATCATCAACAGGCATTTTCACCATCAGCAGTTGTCCTCACCATCATCAGGCATTATAACGATCAGCAGGCATTATAGCAATCAGCAGAGATTATCACCATCAACAGGCATTATCATCATCAGCAGACATCCTCACCATCATCAGGCATTATCATCATCAGCAGGCATTATAGCAATCCGCAGAGATTATTACCACCAGCAGGCATTATCACCCTCAGCAGCCATCCTCATCATCAGCAGGCATTATTACCATGCCTTATTTTTGGTGCAAGAGATCCTTCCAAAATTGCCAGACCTTTGCATATACTTACCTCTAAGTATATTTGCATATACTTACTTACAGCTGTAACTCTGTCTACATGTCCAAGTAGACAGAGATTATCATCATCAGCAGAGATTATCACCATCAGCAGAAATTATCACCATCATTAGATGTCCTCACCATCAACAGGCATTATCAACATCAGCAGAGATTATCAATATCAGTAGATGTCCTCACCATCACAAGGCATTAAAGCAGGGATTATTACCATCAAATGAGATTATAACCATCAGTAGACATCCTCACCATCAGCAGGCATTATCACCCTCAACAAGCATCATAACCACCAACGCGCATTATCACCATCAGCAGCCGTCCTCACCATCAGTAAGCCTTATCACCATCAGCACCCATCCTCACCATCAGCAGGCATTATTACCATGCATTATCTTTGGTGCAAGAGATTCTTACAAAATTGCCAGATCTCTTCATATACTTACCTCTGAATCAGCTGTAATTCTGTCTACATGCCCATGGTAATCTTATGCTAAGTGTAAACTCCCATTGCCATCCAGTTACACTCTTTGCAGCAAGAGGAGATCTGGCTGACTTCCATGCTATAAAATAGACTGTATATCGTCAGAGAGAGAGATGTATGTTCTGTTTGGATGCCAATGCAATGTGAAAAATCACAGATGCCGCCATTGTGACTTTGAATTAGGCAATATCTGTTGATCTCTGTAATTATATAAATGTATAAAAGCACACTTTTAGAATAAACATGAAGTTCTTAGTGCACATTTCAATCAAATTGTGGATGCCCATTTACTATGACAAGGTGTCTTGTTTCACATGCAAACCTACACTAACAATATAAAATGTTAGTGTTGAACTTACCATACTTTGTGCCACTAAACTACAAGTTATATTGGTAGGTACCATGAAGACAGAATGTCAGGCTACTGTATTTAAAGGTGAGCATAAAGTAAATTGAGCATCCCAATGACTGCTGTACAATACATTTAGGAACCAAGTGACCACCATACAGTACAGAAAGCATCCCAGTGAATTTAGGGCCCGATTCAGGCCCGTTTGCTAGGCTGCGTGTGCTTGCAGCTGTAGCGACGGGCAGTATGCAAATGCCGCATGCGCACGTTAAGACATAGGATGCCCTCTATGTCTTAACGTACAATCGGCGGCTAAACTTAGATGCCCACCAGCCTGGAGTAAAGACGCACATTTTCAGACGTCATCTCCAGGAAGTGTATGAGAACATTAGTACCATCGGGTGACATTGAACCAGCACAAGCACTGCGATCACCGCTGCCTGTATTTCACTTGGATGATGTGTATGCTGACACTGCGTTGTAGTTACGCACGCCTTAAAGCTGGCGTAAAGACGCCCAGCCACGCCCATGCTAGTGCAAGCACTCCCCGTTTAAACAGGCGTGCCCTAGCCACCACCCACATGCCCCATTCTGTCACTCAAACTAGTGCTCTGAGAATATGCTAGGAGCGATCATCTCCCGATCGCAGAGACTGGTTCACGCACGCACACTGTGGCTTATAAGCATGCGCAGTTCGCAACAATCAACTGGCTGCGAGCTAACGCAGTCTAGTGAATGGGTCTGAATCGGGCCCTTAGCCCAATACAGAGAGCAGCCAAGTGACATATAATGCAAATAGATTGTGATTAAATATATAATTGCTGTTTAATAAAGTATTATTATAGATGTGAATATTCTCTATATTATTTACTTCAGACCACCTGGCATCTTTCCCAATCTTCAATATAAATGAATTGCAATGCAAAGACAAATCCGAGTCAAATATTTTGATAAGCAAGATAATAATTTAGGTTATCTTAAGTTAATCATAAGAAAAATATTTTTTTAAATTCACTGGAAATTATAACAAAAATACAACATAAGAAACAAAGTTAACTGCTCTGCTCAAAGCCCTGCAACTACATGCAAGAGAATCAATTTTCCAGGATATCCCTTAGCTGCTCACAGTGGCGTTACAAGGAGGGTGCGGGCCGTACCTGGGTGTCACCCGCCGAGGGGTGACACCAAGGTGCAGATTCCCCCTCAGTGACAGGAGCCGGGTGCTGCACTGTATAATTAAGTGCAGCACTTGGCTCCTGACATTGTGAGGGAGACGGCCGGTACTGCACAGGGCAGTCCGCACCTCTGACACCCCACCTGTCATCAGTAATAACGGGACCATGGGGGTTTGGGTGCAAGGCCACGCCCCTTCTCACATGGCATGCCCCTGCCTGTGATGCCACACCCATTTCCGGCAATGCGCTGCTCTGCCACACACACAGCATCCCTACCCTCCCCGGTGACACTGCGGGGAGGGACTCCACTGGCTGATCAGTCAATTATAACTGTATCCTCAAGTTACTGTACCCGTAATGCGATTGACTGGTCTTTAAAGAGAAGTCCTTTTACTCCCTGCTTTGGTCACATGTCAGTATACTGTATTAATATGTATATAATGTGGTAAGGTAGCCTTATAGTAGAAGCACACACACTGGTTCTGGTCTTCTCCATCACTATTTTATTGTTTTCAGTATGACTGCAAAACAATAACTTTCACAGAGAAGTATGTTCACAGCCCTGTCACTTACTAACAGAGACCTACTCCCTAGTCACCGGCTACTATCTGGCGTTGGTCATGCTGACACATGGCCTGCAGAGTTGACAGGCAAACCACACCCTGTCCTTGTCTTTAAAATAGAAGCCTTCAAAGGTGTTAAGATTTGGCCAGACATGCTGCCATCCTGCAGAGAGACAGACAGAGCATTTTCAACAAGCAGGTAAAACACCCATTTTATCATTCAAATGCATAACTTTCCTGAGCTTGCTACTAAACACTCCTGGCTCTTTACAGAGTACACTGCCCCTTTTGCCACAATAAGGAAAAATAATAACCAATGCTGTGCAGCTACCTAGAGGTCTGTCCATTTAATTCTATTGTTCGTTAATTTCAATGGGTTTATTCATGTAGCGTACAACTCCATTGTAATGAAAGGGCCATAACAATTAATTATTCATAGACATGAATAAGAAAAATGCAGCACAACACTTGCTGAATTACTTATAAATTACCAGAAAGTATTTACAAAATGCTTTTTCATAGACATCAATAGACTTTTCAAGTATGGTTAGGGAGGGAATTTTAGTAGCCCCGATAAGTTTTCGCAAAGGAAAAATGGGAAATTTTTTGCAATTTTTTTGTACTTTTTCATGATTTTTTTCATGCAATTCAACTACAGCCCTTTTTGTGCGATAAATTATCTATGATTGCATGAAAACACATAGGGCCAAATGTAATAGGGTGTCAATTTTAGTAACAGTACAAACTCGCACTTTCTCGTACTTTTAAAAAGTGCGAGTTTGTACTGAAACTCGCAAATTCAATAGCCTGCGTACTTTTCATCTCGAGGCTACTGCATTTGCGTGTTTAGGCGAGTTCAGGACTATGTAAACTGACACCTTTTAATGCGAGTAGCATTAAAAAGTGCGAGTTTTAGAGAAGCCATCACAGATCAGTGAGATCCGTGATGGCTTCTGTGTGTGTTTTAAAAAAAAAACGTGCACCCCCTCCCCAAAAGCATAACCAGCCCTGGGCTTTATAAAGCCTGTTCTGGTTCTAAAAATACAGGGGCCAAAATGCGTAGGGGGCCCCTGTATATTAAGAACCAGCACAGGGCTTTGTTGAGCTGGTCCTGGTTCTGGAAAATCAGGGGACAAAATGAGTAGGGGTCCCCTGAAAATTCCAGAACCAGCACCAAACTCTTTCTAGCGGGGGGATAATGCCACAGCCAGGGAAAACCTTTCACCGGTTTCCCCGGCCAAACCATTATCCCTGACAGCTAGTCAGTCCAGGCCGGGGATCCCTGGGGAGTTGGATACCCCCCCAAATAAAGGGGTACCCCTCTCCAGGGCACCCCAGGCCTAGACTGATAGCCCAGGGCTAACCCCCGGCACCCTATGGCCGTGGGTGCCGGGTTGATAGTGTTAGTATAAACTGTAAAAATTAAGTTTCCATATTGTTTTTAGTTGTAGAACCACAAGTACCAGCAAGCCTCCCCTGCAAGCTGGTATTTGGAGAACCACAAATACCAGCATGCGGGGCATTACGGGCCCGCTGGCACTTTTAGTTCCACAACTAAAGAAATACGTAAATAAACAAACATACACAGTGAAAGAAACATTTTAATTAAACATACATGCACACTCACACTCACACATACTCACCTAGTATCCGAAGTAATCCATAGGGGTACCTGAAAAAAAAAAAACATACTCACCTCTCCTATGCGTCGATTTGTGGTTCTCCAAATACCAGCATGCAGGGGAGGCTTGCTGGTACTTGTGGTTCTACAACAAAAGACAATACGGAAACTTCATTTTTACACTTTACACTAACACTATCAACCCGGCACCCACGGCCATAGGGTGCCGGGGATAGCCCCGGGCTATCAGTCTAGGCCTGGGGTGCCCTGGAGAGGGGTACCCCTTTATTGGGGGGGTACCCAACTCCCCAGGGATCCCCGGCCTGGACTGACTAGCGGTCAGGGATAATGCTTTGGCCAGGGAAACCGGTGAAAGGTTTTCCCTAGCTGTGGCATTATCCCCCCGCTAGAAAGAGTTCGGTGCTGGTTCTGGAATTTTCAGGGGACCCCTACTCGTTTTGTCTACTGATTTTCCAGAACCAGGACCAGCTCAATAAAGCCCTGTGCTGGTTCTTAATATACAGGGGCCCCCTACGCATTTTGGCCCCTGTATTTTTAGAACCAGAACAGGCTTTATAAAGCCCAGGGCTGGTTATGCTTTTGGGGAGGGGTGCACGTAATTTTTTTTTATTTAAAAACATTTTACATAAGTACACACAGAAACATGTACATATCTCTTGGATATGTGCATGTTTCTGTGTTAATCTGACCTGCTCAGGATGTACTCGCTAGCCTGAAGCAGGTCTATTATTTGGGGACTTTTGGTAATCTTTTTTTTGCGAGTCTGAAACAGACACTCTATTACATTGGGCGAGTTGATTGTTTTCAATGTGAAAACATCTGGATGCGAATTTGACAATGGGGAGTTTTAGTAACTCTGAAAAATGCGAGTTTTCGTGAACAGACACCCTATTACATTGGAGAGTTGTGAAAAATTGTGAGTTTAGCACCAAACTCGCAATTTACCAAAACAGACTACCTATTACATTTGGCCCATAGAATCCATTAAAAGGTCACAGACCTACAGTATGTATTTTTGTGGCCGCTAAAACGGGGCTGCTTATCTGGGATCTTGTATTCACCTGCCTCAGAAAGGTAAAAAAAAATCCCTGATGACTGCTGGCCTCAGGGCTAATGGTATAGCCCCCTGGGGGTCAAATAGCCATGGTAATTACCATGGCTAATTGAATACCCCCCTTAGTTTGAACACACTGAAATGGGAAAAATAGTGTCCGAAAACCTTGCTCCATATACAAACAAGTGAACAAGTGGATTAGGTTTAATTTTTACATGTGTTTGTAAAAATACACTTTTTGAAAGTCAACAGTTAATGGTCCTTATTAAGAGTATCCTATTCATGCGCCATTGCTGGCAGTGTAATTATAGACCCTCTGTACTGAAGGACCAGGGAGACTTTTTTCTGTTTATTGATCCCATCTTACTTTATGGTTTAGATGTAACAAACTGAGGCATAATCGCTAAAAACACAAAGGAGCTGTAATGCTAAGGTTTTACAGAAAATTGTATTTTTCCAAAAATGCATACTACAGTATTCAAAAGCACATTTACCAATCACCCCTACATTATAAAGCCATTCCCCTCCTCATTAACAATGTAGAGTTGGATGCATTTGTGACCAGTGCTACAGTTCTAATATGTGTTCCAGTTTATAAATAGGAGAAACAAGTGTGTATATGTGTCACCACAATAAGGAACAGAAAGTATAGGGATAGCATAGAGAGATGGCTTGACAGTGTTATAATTGAATGCTAAATATCTCTTTGTACACCGTATAATAATGTAAGGAAGTCATATACATAAAAGAGAATAGTATTTGGATGGTTACTAAAAACAGTCACTTTTTCCATATAACATAATTAATCGCAATACAGTACAAATTAAGTTAAAAACTTACATCTATTGTTTTCCCCTTTACAAAGCAAATGGAATCTTTAGTTATGCTGTAGTCCAAACTGAAATATACATTAAGTCATATGAAAAGAATGTCTGCATGTAGGGGCGTTTCAAGAGAGGAGGGGGTCCATGTGCAGTCTCCGTCCCGGGCCCCCTCCTCTCAGTCTGGTGGCCGACAGCGCACTGAGTGCAGCGCCGCACTGATAGACTCTGGGCACTAGAGTGTGCCCAGAGTCTACAAGGAAAATGCCCGGGCGGACATTTTCCTTGTGTTTTCCATACTGCGTATGTGCAAAATGCCTGGAAAATGGCTGTGGCGGCCATTTTCCAGGCATTTTTTACAGCGCTGACACCGGCGCCGATGTGGGTTAGTAAGTATAATATGGGTGCAGGCTTTGCGGTGCGGCCCCCTCTGGACCCAGGGGCCCATGTGCACTGCACACCCTGCACCCATTATAAATATGCCCCTGTCTGCATGATGTAATATCGCAGCCGTACTAATGGATTAAGTACTGTCAAGTGGATTAGGACCTAGTTATCCAATTTGAAGTGGGTAGCTAGTTCTGCTGATCATCATGGTATTCTACTGCACCCAGTGTCAGGGAAGGGCATGAAAGACCACCAAGGAAAAGCAGTGTCAGGTGCCCACTGAAGGGGCCTGATCAGCCACTGGGTGGGTGTGGTCATTAATTTGAGGGGCAATCCCACAAAGAATATGGCATAATTGTATGCAGTCTTAGATACGCAGGCACAGCACTATGCAAGATGCACTGGTGTCTGTGTACTCAAGACACACGAAACCACACAGCCCAAACACTAGTGTAACCCTAGGTAAGGGTTAAAATGATGTATAAAAGAGAGAATTTAACTCTGAGAATGAGTCAATAAAAACTATATACATAAATTCGGTATGGTATGGGGAAATGAGTGTTATAACTTACATCAATTGTTAAAACAGAAAAATGTATGTCAAATTCATATATAATATGTGGTAGTAATATATTTAATTCATGTATTTACACCAAAATTGAATTTATAAGGTCATTTTTAAATACACTGTACATATATATGTGATGGCAGGTAAATGTATGAAAATGTATGTACCCTGTGCATGTCAGATATCTTTGATGGCTTTTGCCTTTAGTGCAGCACATATACAGTACTGTGCAAAAGTTTTAGGCAGATGTGGTAAATATGCTGCAAAGTAAGGATGCTTTCAAAAATAGAAGTGTTAATAGTTTATTTTTATCAATTAACAAAATGCAAAGTGAATGAACAGAAGATAAATCTAAATCAAATCCCTATTTGGTGTGACCACCCTTTACCTTCAAATCAGCATAATTTCTTCAATTCTCTAGGTACACTTGCACACAGTTTTTGAAGGAACTTGGCAGGGAGGTTGTTCCAAACATCTTGGAGAACTAACCACAGATCTTCTGTGAATGTAGGCTTGCTCAAATCCTTCCGTCTCTTCATGTGATCTCAGATAGACTTGATGATGTTGAGATCAGGGCTCTGTGGGGGCCATATCATCACTTCCAGGACTCTTTGTTCTTAAATACATTGGCTGTATGTTTAGGGTTGTTGTCCTGCTGCAGAATAAATTTGGAGCCAATCAGATGCCTCCCTGATGGTATTGCATGATGGATAAGTGCCTGCCTGTATTTCTCAGCATTGAGGACACCATTAATCCTGATCCATTAATCCCCCAACTCCATTTGCTGAAATGCAGCTCCAAACGTGCAAGGAAACTCCACCATGCTTCACTGTTGCCTGCAGACATTCATTGTTGTACCTCTCTCCAGCCCTTGGTGAACAAACTGCCTTTTGTTTTAGCCAAATATTTAAAATTTTGACTCTTCAGTCCAAAGCACCTGCTGCCATTTTTCTGCACCCCAGTTCCTAAGTTTTCGTGCATAGTTGAGTTGCTTGGCCTTGTTTCGATAGTGAAGACCACTTCTGGCCAGATTTCTCCGAACAGTAGATGGATGTACTTGGGTCCAACCAGTTTCTAGCAGTTCCGAGCCGAAGGGCTGGGTCTCAGCAGGGTTGGTATGACCCTGCAGAGGCTCTGTGTGGCTTGGTGGGGGCCCCCCACAACTTAGTTACCCAGGGCCCCCACAAGCATTAACCTGGCCCTGTGCACATTTCACAGAATTTGGTGACAGTTGCAGATGGAGGTGGCATAATACAACTGGTAGTGATTTGGTCCTGTCATAGAAAGAGGGGAAGAGTCCAGAGTGGGATATAAGATCTGTCAGCAGCACTGACAGCCGATCCTCCAGTGCTCACACCTCCCTGTGTCCTGAGCAGCAGCCGATCTATAAACATCATGCTGTAAATGGGCTGCCAGGCACGAGGATGGGAGTGAAGTTAGAGGTGGAACCTGTCACAAAAGAAGCGCTGAAGCGTTACCAGGTGATGACAGGGGGGACCCAGTGGTCAGGAGCTGTGGTGTGCTGAGCAAATGCTGAACTACACAGTTGAGAGACTGTGACAGAAGGTGTTCCTTGCTAACAGAGGGACCTGTGAGAGGTGTTTGATGCAGCAGCACCTGATAGGTGGCCAGCTGCTGTCAGTCAGCACCACAGGGGAGCAGCAGCCCATGGCTAGGACTAACTTGTCGGATGAACCAGTGAGCTTGGTACTGTAAGAGCAATATTGGTATCCTGGTATTCTACACAGCAGTCAGTGAAGGCTCTACACTAGTGGTTGTCAGTGAGTAACTTAAATGCACTGCACACATACAGCTACTGCATAGTGACGGAGCACTGAGTAGGCACACAGATAGCAGAGCAAGCCTCCCTGGCCTCATTGACAGCCAGTCAGGGCCGGATTTACTGCTGGGGAACCTAGCCGTCCGCCTAGGGCCCGGCAGGTCCCAGAGGGCCCGTGGCCCCCTGAAATCCGTCCGTGACAATTACAGGCAGGCATCAGTCTTGTTGCTAGTACTGGCCTGAGCACAGTGCTCAGGCCAGTAATACCGCTAATACTGGTGCTGGGCTGGGCACTGGCAGGGCTCCGTACTGAGCCTCTGCAAATCCATCTCCCAACAGAGCACTGCACGGGTCATGACATCACGTGGTCCGCCCCTTCATGACATCACGCGCCCACCCCCTGTAATACTGCATTCAAGTCCTGCCCTGGCCTAGCCCCAGTTCGAGTTACAATAGTGAGGAGGACTCTGAGCAGACGGACTTCAGTCGGTGTGTTAGAAGAGAGGACAGGTTAGGGATGAACTGGTTTTACTCATGAGAGGCTTGATGATAAATATTAAGTTGTGTATAAACACACATATTTAAGAAAGTGTAGGTGTATATATATATATATATATATACACTGCTTTCTTAATTATATGTGTATATACACAACTTAATATTTATATACTGTATACACTGTAGGTATATATTATGTGCCCAACTGTGTAAATGATCGGAGCGGAGGCTCATCTAAAGTTGGACCCTAGCGGATAAATTTACTAAAGGTCGATTTAGATCGATTTAAAATTGATCTAAATCAATGAACATCGGTGGGCTTTGCGAACACAAAATCTGCATATTCATTAGTCTGGCATTTAAGGAAATTGTAGCAAGAGATGCTTAAACTTTGGGATCATTTATAATATATATTCCATAAATATGTGTGTATTTATTACAGGATGATTATATATATATATATATATATATATATATATATATAGTGATCCATAAATTACAGTAGATGTTGATCCATAAATTACAGTAGGTGTTGCTGGGGCAAGGTACACACACACTATATATATATATTTGAAAAAAAAGGGTTTAATGCTGAGGAAATTGGAAACGAAATGGATTTTCCAACTAGAGACCCTCATACCTAAGGGTTTGAACGAAAGTAACCCATTTAATATTTTCTTACGTTAATTTTTTATGACAAGTTTTTCTATTTTTGTGCTGCCACCTTCCAATGACCGTGATTCTTAATTTAATTTATCTTTCTTTTTCTTTATTATCTGTTTGTTTTCATATGCTTTATAGAATTTTTTTGTATATTGTATTGAATTATTTGTGTTACTGCTGTTTTTGTGATACAATGACACAACTTGCCTCTATATCCTGACCATATTATGAGGCTTTTATTATCCTCATATTGTACCAAATATGCAACACTTGTTTTGTAGGCTGCATCTATATCAGGGGTGTCTGCCCCGATATTTACTATATTTGTGGTTAGTACACTAACCCATTGCCCTCTATAATATTTGTTGTCTTGACAACTTGTTTATAACCTCGTTTTGATTAATGTAGCAACTCAGAGCTTCCGTAGTTGGTGGTTGCCGTGACTACTAGAAATACATAGCGCTGCCAACCGGATGTTTACTTTGTGCACGTCCGGTTCCTGTAGGTTGCCTTGGTTACCAACATTGTGAGTGAATTCCATTGTGATTACCCGGACGGGACTGTGAGCACATGTTGTGCTGTTATGTTAGCGCGATCGCGTGCGTGACACACGCTCTGCGCACTTAGTGCTTATGATTGGTGTTAGTTTGTCCCGTGTTTTCATGCGCTACATTACTACACTATGTTGTGAGGTCCGCTACCGGAAGTGACGTCATGCCGATGTCAGTCACATGGGAGGTGATCAGTTGTGCGCCCTGTGCAATCTCCTCATTAGTTAAGGGGTATAAGAAGCTGTTGTGTCAAGGTAAGTTCTATTTCTGGATCCTACCTGGTAGTTGTTGTGTTTGTCTTTACAATTGGGCTATGTCTCTTGAAGAAGGTCATGCACTGTGACCGAAACGTCGAGGAGCCATGCTATGATTAAGATTAAAAACGTGAATACTTCTTTTAAAGCCTGGTGAGTGCTCCCTTTTTTTCAAATCTATCTAATGAGTGGTGTCTGTGGATTCCACTTTTTGGGTTGACACCCCAGCATTTGATATTTTGTGTTTGATGTGAGTGGCACTTTTCCTTTAAAGTTTATATATATATATATATATATATATATATAGATAGCGTCTATGTATGGGAAGACTACTTCCAGACTACTTAATCCTGGCGAGGGTTAAAAGACAGGTGTCTAAATCTAGACGCCTGTTATTTTACAGACTTCAGGAGACCGCCGCCTGGCATCCTGATCGAAGGGATGCCGGGTGCAGACAGCCGTGGGTGGAGGTGGAGGGTTAGATTTAGGGCTCCCGGGGTGGACTTAGGGTTAGGAACTCCCCATGGGAGGTTAGGCTAGGGGAAGGGGGTTAACGTTAGGCACCCCCCGGGGGGAGGTTAGGGTTAGGCACCCCCCGTGGGACTTAGGTTTAGGCGGCGGGGCAGGGGGTTAGGTTTAGGTGGCAGGGAAGGGGGGGTTAGGTTTAGGCACTTAGAGGGGGGATTAGGGATAGGCACACAGGGGGTGGTTAGGGTTAGGCACCCTAAAGGAGGGTTAGGGTGTAAAATTAGGTTAGCGGCCAGCGCTTAATCATACCAAATGCATAGATAGATTGGGTATGGGATCCCGACAGGGTTAGGATACCAACACCTGTCAGTAGGTAGGTATCCCTAACCCTCCCTCCCTGGTGCCTAAACCTAACCTCACCATCCCCACACCCTAAACCTCCCCCTCAATGCCTAAACCTAACCCCGCTACTTACCTTCGGGATGCTGGTAGTCAGGATGTCAGGGCTGGTATTTGAAAGGTGTCGGGATTCCGGCGGCGATATTCTAACCGCCGACATTCGTTTTTGCTGGGATGTTGATCGATCTATCTTGTATGTATCTAATTGTATCTATCTACATATCTCATATCTATCTATCTATCTATCTATCTATCTATCTATCTATCTATCTATCTAGTCCCAAATCAACAAGCACTTAGCAAGATTAGATAATATGCCTAGGTACCCTCCACATACAGTGGCGTAAGTTCATCCCAGACGCCCGGAGGCAAGTTATTATTTGGTGCCCCCCGTCACAGCCACTGACACTGTAATGTAGCAATTTGCATGCAGAGTCAGACAGGCTATAGATAGATGAAGGCGGCAGCTGATGGTCTGACACTGAGCTCTCCACTAGTGTTTGGTGGCTTCTCAGGTGCCGGGAAGGAGTGCCATGTGTTGGGCGGCCGTGATGGTACACTCCAGGAACATAGTTACAGCCCTAAGTGGGGTGAATATGTTGTGGACAATGGAGGAGGTGCCCCTTCAGAGCTGGAGCCCAGCAGCAGGCGCCTCCATTGTCTCCCATAGTTCTGCCCCTGTCCACATAGGTATCATGTATATATAGTCTCCAGAACTCTCATATAAAGAAACAATCTCTCATACGCGTAGTATAAACAGTTTCAATCCACTATAAGAATTTTTGTTAGTGACAGAAAAAGAATTGAAACATTGGTTTCAATGTTGGGAAAGTGTTTCTTTATATAAGATGAGAGTCCTGTGAGTATGGCCAATATGGTAAGGTATATTTCCCCTTCAGTAGCCGTACCTGGAAGTGATGTCAGTGAGGGCGGAAGTGCAGGTTTCTGCCTACACTTTCCACTAAAAGAAGAAAGTTGTTCCCTTGCGGGCTCGCTTCGCTCGCCATGCTTTGGGCTCGGATTGTATTTCCCCTCTATGCCCTCTTGCATGGTAGGGAATGACATTGGTCAGTAACTGTTGACTTCAGGGTCACTCTACGGAAGGGGATCTACCCCGCCAATACTGGAGGTACACTGTGAGGGCTGGCAGGAGGAACACTGCGGGAGCTGGCTGGAGGGACAATATATATGTGTGATCTAATAGCACCTACTGTAATAACTGTGCATATATTACAGTAGGTGTTTCTGAAGCAAGATAGATAGATCTTGCTCCAGAAAACCTACTGTAATATATGCACTGTTGTTACAATAGGTGTCATTACATCACATTAAATATATATTTATATTATATATATTATCATGTTATAAATATGTACATTAAGCCAACTGTGTATACAAACATGTTTATGAAAGGAATATGTATATAATGATATGGATTGTTTATGGGAGAGGTGGGCCCCAAACTAGTATCTTGCCTAGGGCCCCATGAAGTCTAAATCCGGCTCTGCAGCCAGTGCGGAGATCTGGGGGAGTGGTTCTATAGGCATAGCTGCAGTCAGAGAATCAAAGTGAATCACAGTTGAGATTTCTGTAAGCACCTCTAAAGAAACTCTTTGTTTTACACAGACACAGTGAGATGCACTGCAGCTTTATCTAACCTTCCTAAAGCAGTAGTCAGTCACTGAAGTAAGGTACTGTGAGTGAGTCCCTAGAGATTGTACTTACATCCAGTTTCTAAGTGTTGGAATCGGTATGGGTTACCGCCAGACCTAAGTCTCGCACTAGAAGATCCCGACGCCGGAGAC
The DNA here is from genome assembly GCA_031769625.1 of Taudactylus pleione. Classification (NCBI taxonomy): domain Eukaryota; kingdom Metazoa; phylum Chordata; class Amphibia; order Anura; family Myobatrachidae; genus Taudactylus; species Taudactylus pleione. The sequence continues at coordinate 2,576,816 of JAUIMM010000169.1, read as the reverse complement.
CGGCATTAGAATATCCCGACAGGGAAAGTATTTCTACTATCCCTAACCCTCTTCCCACCCTAACCCTAACCCTCCTTTAGGGGTGCTTAACCCTAACCTCCCCTCTAGTGCCTAACACTCACTTCCCCCATAAGTGCCTAAACCTAACCCCCTGCTCCTCACCCCCTAAACCTAACCCCCCCAGTGGGGCATCTATCCCTAACCTCCCCTCCAGTGGTGCCCCCCCTTCCCCTAGCCTGGCCCTAACCCTCCCAGGGGGTGCCTAACCCTAAGCCCCCCCAGGTGTGCCTAACCTAACCCTACCCCCCCGCGCGACTGTCCACACCCGCCTTACCTTAGTTCGGTATGTCAGGCATCGCAATCCCGACATAGGGATAATGATAAGCATCGCTATTTCGAAGCCCATCATTAGTCCCTTGTCGGGATATGACAGTCGGGAAGCCGACTAATTAATTTCCTAATTACATACCCTAAAGGTTAATGCTGCACGAGACACAATTCAAGTTTATGGATACTGATAGAAAAGGAGATCTATGTTTCCTTAGTAAACTCAATAGAAGGCACTACAACAATAGAGAAAGGTTGATAAGTAACTACCCTTCTTTAGCTTCAGACAGACTATACAGACTATACAGCTAAGAAGAATATAAATGAATAGGTCTGTCTAATATCTACATGTTGGGCACTAAAGCTGCAAATAAAAGATTGAGGTAGCACAAAGGTTATAAGTGTTCCCATGGTGCTGTCAGCACACTTGAAATCTTTTCTGTAAACTATATATAAATATGTGCTGTGGTTAGAGAAGGATCAGTACTGATCTAAGACTTATACAAGAAAACATAACAACAATAGTCTTTAAAGACTATAAGTTACATCCCTTGGAGCCATAATAGCTCAATACTTTCAAATCCTGTATGTTCTAAAGAGATAAGTGAACTTGAGATCTTTAAGTAAAAGCCAAGCATGTAAGAATGCACATCAGTAGCCTATTTGAGTAATTGAGATAAACTAAAGGAGATATAGGTTAAGCCCAGCGGAGTTCTATTAAAGGGCCCCAACATGTGCACCGCCAAAAGATGACTAGTCAGATAAAAGACTTAGGAGTATATTTACTAAGCAGTGTTAGGAGACAAAGTGAAATGTGATAAGGTACCAGCCAATCAGCTCCTAACTGTCATGTCACAGGCTGTATTTGAAAAATAACAGTTGGGAGCTGATTGGCTGGTACCGTATCTCCTTTCACTTTGTCTCCTAACACTACTTAGTAAATAAGCCCCTAAATATTTATACTTTAATAATATTTATACTTTTATATAATTTAGAGTGTTTTAAAGTTACTTAAAGACATATATTGGGGATCAGTATGAAATACCGCCGACCCTGTGGCCGGCAGTTCGAATCCAGGCAGCGGGAGGCCGACAGAAGCAGAGTTCCCGGCAGCGGAAGCCCGACAGCGCTGGAAATCCTGATCGTCCCTAAGGTAAGTAAAAACTAACCTAACCTAACCCCCTAACCCTCCTTAGGGGTGCCTAACCCTAACCTCCCCCCCAAGTGCCTAAACCTAATCCCCCCTCTAAGTGCCTAACCCTAACCCCCCCCTTCCCCGCTGCCTAAACCTAAGTCCCCCGGGGGGGTGCCTAACCCTAAGTCCCCCCCGGGGGTGCCTAACCCTAACCCTCCCTCCTCCTAGCCTAACCCTAACCCTCCCGGGGGGGTGCCTATCCCTAAGTCACCCCCGGGTGCCCTAAACCTAACCCTCCCCCCCCTGACACCTGTCTCCCTGCGTCGGTGAAATGAGCGGCGTATACATCTAGACCCCGGGCATTTCACCCTCCCCGGGATAAAGCAATGGGGAAGCCGGCTGTCGGGTTTCCCGATTGCATCCCATATATTGTACTTAGAGGTAACATAACCTGTATTTTTATAGTATTAAATATAAGGCTATATAGGAGTTTAAAATGAGCTGTGTAGCCACAAATCTGTAGAGAACTTAGCAATAACATTTGTGAGTTATATACAGAACTTGATTGTATGTACTTTTATTGTCTTGTCAAATTAAAGTGTTATTGTTATTGATAATCCATGTGGTGTGATAGAGAGGTGTTCTGGCAGTAAGTTCTGGCAGTAAGTCTATGTTCAAGTGTAATTGGGTGTATATGAATTGTTAATGTCTTTTACTTATCACATAATGTCTTTTGCTTATCACATAGTTACGTTAAAGGAGATACTACTGTGACCAATGAGTTTTTCAAGTAGGCCCATTACTACTTAACAATATTTGGGTGAAGGCACAGATTTAAAAAGGGTCCACCACCTAACAGGAGGCTAAGGGAGGGTACATTTTAGATACCAAGGTAATAAGTAACCTACAGACCCTTTAGAGGTTAAAGGGGGGTTACACTAATTTAACATATGTTTGGTTAGTCAAGCTGGTAAAACTAAAGTACCATTATGGCACTAGTAAGAGGCTATGGGGCTTGGGTTTCATCTGTGAGGAGTTTTTTCATTAATATAAATAATAATTATAACCCATTTAATAAATAAAAATAATAAAAAATTCTAGAATTATACAGTTATCTTACAACTGAGTAGAGCAGATTATAGATAAAGTTAAATGTTTATGCTGAGATACAACTAGGCATTTTTGCCCTTTGCGAGAGACATCACCCCCCGTTTGCCCCTGACCAGGGTTGTCTTAACAGCAGTGTGGGCCCTGGGCAAAGCAATGCACTGGGGCCCCTACCCACCTATTCATGGGAAAAAAATGTAAATGGTCAATAAAATGAAACACTCCTGCATTAGACCTCCCACACATGCAGAAAGACTCTGGGCCTGATTCAGAGCCGGACGCTCTGACAGAGCGCTCGCTCTGAATCAGGGCCGGCCTTCTTGTTTTTTATAGCGGCTTCCTGGCCGCTCGCATAGCTGTGGGTGACCATCAAATTGGGAAAACATGCTGTGAGCAAGAGGCTGTGGAGAGCCATCTCCATGCTCAGTAACAGGACACTGAGCGGACGGGGCAGGAGCAGCACAGACAGACCTCAGCATCAGCTTGGAGCAATGTGCAGCATAAGCGGACCTCTGTGCTATCCTGAACAGGCACCAGAGAGGTGAGATAGTAGTTTTAATAGTCCGTAAGTGACACCGGCCAGCTGTTCATGCATGTGCAAAGTGAAGGCCAGCTCTTTACCATCCTAGTCAGCAGCACAGTCCAAAATTCAAATAGGGGAGCCACACCAACTTCCAGTGAGGATATAACCAGTGAGGATGGCAGTTGGTGTGGTTTCCATATTTGAATTTTGGATTGCTCTGCAGCCCCACCTCTGGAGCTGCCACTGCTAGTCAGTAGGTATTCCTGCTTCTGTCAGTGGTGTACTGAGGCATCCACATTCATCGTCTCTGTTTGTTATGTGCCAATATGAATCTATAGCGGCTCTATTTTCCAGTATGTCTGGACAATAAATACGCATTGTACAGCTGTGTACTGGTTCATATCAGTACATAACACACAGACACGAGGTGGAGCTGTGTCAAATGTGCTAAATTATGTCAATTACTTTAAAAGGTATAAGAAAAACTTTGGGGTCAATAGCAAGTAAAACACCTTGTATTATTCAATTACTTGCTAGAAATTTCTTCTTTTTTATCTTCATTTCTATATACTGTCTTGAAAGAAAGTTAGATGGCAGACATTTTATCATGGTGTAAAAGGGTAATGAATTCCCTCTTATGTTTGTTTGTACCTACCTACAGTTGCCTGTTTTAATCTCATATGTCTTAAGCAAATATTCTATTTTTATTGTTTAATAACAGATCATAATTAATATCTTGACTCGCAAAGTTGTACCCAGGAACCTTTAAGTCATTAGAATAATTTAATTTCAATGAGACATTGCACAACAGATGTACTAAAGCAAAAGTGTATTTATATAATCAAATTGATGCTCATAAAGTCCACCTACAGTATAGTATATCACATTATACAAACTTCACAATATTAGCCAAATACAATATAATATATACAGAGATGATTACAGAGAGAGAGAGAGAGAGTATGGGAGTGTGGGATGTGTGAGGGATGGGACGGCACATGTTCTTTGTATCAATAACCTCATGGTTCAAAGATAAACTCCATTTTGAATGTGAGGAAACGGCCATGATGCGATAGCTCTGTAATACCAACATAATGCATCCAGTAATTCACATATCTATCCATCCACTTTTTCATTACACCAACTTCATCAGACTTTACTTGCAATACTATTATAAATATGCAATTTGGATATTGTATGCCGATTGCTAACAAAACATGGTAATAGGGGAAATAAACTTTAATGCAATTACAGATACGATATCTATTCGTGAGATGTGGATTTCATCTTACCTTACAGCTATTTTTGGTAAAAGGGGCACCATTCTCACACACCACAACTGTGTGATATTTGCAGGCAAACATTGCATTGTATAGTATTCCAGAATGCATAACATATAAGCTGATTCCAATATCTAACAATACCATCTTAGTACAGACCTCACAATCCTTTCAGAATACAGCCAACATTCACAAGCCTATACTTCCTAGGCCGTGCTATTGTTCAGCACATGACTCAATGGGTGAGTGGAGGATAGCATGAATATCTTTGTTTAAACCACATGGTGGCAGGATAGCATGAATACCTTTGTTTAAACCACATTGTGGTGGCCATATTAACAAACTGCAGCCTCCATTCCACAAACAGTTATTAATTATAACAAGCCTATTTAACTATACAAATCGATTACACCAATTAAAGTCTAGAGGTGCATACACACATAACGATTTTGTAACCAACGATTTTCTGTCAGATTTTCTGTCAGATTTTCCCTTGAAAAAGTAAATGATTTTTGAAGTGTAATGAACGATTTTTACAACGATGAACGAAAAATGTTCCTTCCCTTAATAAAAATCGTAATGTTGGTCGGTCTCAAATGGACGATGAACAATAACTACAAACTACAAATGGGAGCGCGCTTGAACAATTATCGTTTATCGTTATAACTCAGAAACTGAACGATTTTTTGAATGATTGAACGATAACGACGTTGTTATTGACAAATCATTCAAAAATGTTACGTGTGTATGCACCATTGGATTATAACTATCACAATATTAGTAATTCACAACCCTTATTGAATCAAGCACATGGTTCAAGGCCTTATCACCAAAGGGAAAAGCACATGGCAGTCACCATTCTCCTTCAACAAACTACAATCACCAGCTGACATCAAACTGAAATATACACAATCTACAGATTCCATTATATTTATAATATTTCAGAAGATATAAACTATTAAACAGTTCCATCTTAATTTTAACCAAACCATCCTTTCAGAACACAATCAGCATCCACAAGCCTAACTTTCCCAGGCAATACTATTGTTCCAAGCACATGGTTCAATAGGGGGAGGGTGAAGAAGCACATGGAACGTATTGTTTAAACCACATGGTGAACCATATAATAGAGTATATCAAACAGTGTATAGTACTTATTACAATATGATTGACCAGTACAGAAATTCACAATAAACAGTATATCTTGCTGTTTATTCACTATCAGCGCTGTTGCACAGAATAGTACAAAAACTCCATTACGAATCTCTTTCCTGCATGCTGCCCACTGCCCACAAACATTACTCTCTTTACAACTACAAAAAGTATAAATAACCCAGATCACACTACAGCATCTACTGTAGTTATCACTACAGACTTACGCATATAACCTAAATACTGTATTGATCACTACATTAATTATTAAACAAATCATTAACCATGCCATTATCAAGGTACATGTAAGCCAAGTGTGGGTTGAGAGAGAGAGAGATACTTATCTATCAGGTAGGAAAGGAACCAACTTCCCTATTGGGGAGTGTTGATATCCCATCCTTCTCGTGTAGCTGTAGCAGCCTGGGGGTCTGCTCTATCCTTCTGCTAGTGTCTCTGAGCTCTGTATGTGAATCCAACCCCGCCATCTCACCTGATAGGTGCGGCCATAAATGGGGTGTTTCAAACCTTCTTGAGCCAGAGAGCTCTTGGCCACATGTACAGTAGTGAGATATTAATTAGCTTGTAGTGTGAGAGTGTGTTCTGTGGGTAAGAGCTGGCTACATCTGTAGATATGTCAATTAACCTGGTAAACCAGTTCTGAGCTTGATATAGTCATCTTTTTATGTGACTATAACTTGAATAGGAATTTAATATTCATTTATATATATTGATTGATTAATAATTAGTCTACAAATTGTGATATTAATATACACATTCTTTAACACATTGTAAAGCTCACTCATCCCTAAAAGGTGCATTTTCTATATGTAAGCTAGGAAAAACCCGAACCATTATTTTCTAACTTTCATATAACTCATTGTTACGTATTAATATATATTTAGCCTTAAAAATATATTTGTGTATTAAATATTGTTATTGCTTTATATCTGCTGGTCCTTAGAACTATAGATTATTAAAGTGTGATAAAATATAATTATTCTTAATGCCTAAATATAATGAGAAAGCAGCATTAGAGGTGAATGCACTTATTTCAGTTTTATCAACTTGTACTTGTATTTCTTAAAAAATGAAATTGTCCTATATCTCAAACTCATACTTAGTCCTACATCCTAAGAGCTCCTTTTAAGAACAAGTCATGAAAAGAAACAGCTTCAGTAGGCACAGGTGCCAAAAACTGGAAATCACTTAAGGTAGAAATATATTTATTAAATACAGAACAAGAAAATAAACACAAAATAATATAAATAAATAAAAATAACGAGAAAGAAAACTCCTGAGAGTAATAGTCAATTAAAATGGCTGATCTGTGAATTTATAAATTCTTTAGTATAATCACTAGCAGTATAAGATTACATAATACAACACAGTATCTTTCAAATAGTAACAATCTAAAATGTATCCAGCACTTGAGACAAAGTTAATGTATAAATAGTCCCAGGAGAGTGGAATGTGTTGTAACTTCCACAAATAAAGAAAAGTTCAGCAAGGGAATAATAAAATGAAGAGTGCTCCTGCCTAGAGCATGGTATTAATTCAGTAGACCAGTAGTTAGCATCTCACTGTTAGATTCATGGTCTGGGTCTGTAATATTAAATAGTAGCAAGCTAAATATAAACCTGGCATCCCAGTTGGTTTTGTCATAGTCAGCAAATGTCTATTTAAAATAGCTGCTATACCTGTTTGGAGCTATTGGCCGGCAGCTGCAATAGCATGAGACCTTGCATGGTGTACTCACACTGCACAATCCAGGCTTAAAATCTTTGCAATGACGAGAAGGCAGCTGGAACCAATTGGGCTGTCTTTCTGTATAATAGAGCTGGTGCAGCAGCAGGCTTACTGTACGCCTCTTGTGTCACTAGCAACAGTGCATAGATGGGTTCAGGTACACACTCCAAAGCGCTGCTACACCAATTAGGGGTAGGGATTAGGGTAAGAGATAGGCAAAAAATACCCAAACCGCAAAAAAAAGTGTATCCCCCTGCCCTGGCTGGTTCAGCCTAGTGTGGGTTACTGGAAAATATAGTGGACCACATGCCATCCCCCCTATTTTCAATACCAACCTAGACTTATAGGCCCAGGGCTGGTTAATAGTTTGGGGGGGACTCCAGTCCGTTGTTTTTTTTAATTTAATACCTTTTTAACAATATTTATAAAATGAAGCTTGCACATATATATTAATCCGTGCAGTGCTTCACATAAACTTGCTTGCCTGAGGCAGGTCTATTATATGGGCAGGTTTGCAATCAGATTTGCAGCAGGGTCTAAACCAAGGTATCTATTCTTGTTACTCAGTGGCAAACGCAGGATTTCTAGAGGGGGGTTTCCAAATGCTTGATTTTATAGTGAGTGTGGCCAGTCCATGAAGAGGGCAGAATTAGTACTTAACCAACTTTAGTATGTGTCATACAAAGTATATTGTGTGTCATAATTCCAGCATATAGAGGACCAGCGATCACAGTAACCCATTAAATGCGGCAGTAAGACCATCCTGTCTGAGCTGAATGGTTTTATTTTACATTCCAGAGTATTAGAGCAAGTCCGGGAGCCTGGGGGAGCAGCAGAGGAACCTATCACTGCCCTGGACTTATATGTACATATTGGGTGCTATAGCAGTGCATCCCTAACAGTGCATGTTTTCCAGATCTCCTAGTTGGTGCACAGGTTCTTTATCACTGGCTGATACATGTTAAAAGATCCACAGGTAGTGATAATTATTTCATTTGTGATACTGAGAAGAACATGCAGCACTAGTAACAATCTATTATATTACTATTTCTATTGTGGTCATGGTGTGGGCTGGGGAGGGGGGTTTCCAGGTAGATGGAACCCCCCCTGCATTTGCCTATGTTACTGTTAGCCAATTGTGCGCTAAAGTTGGTCATTTGGTTGGTTTCTTGCCGATTTGGCCCTTAGTAAATGAGCAGATTGCAAAACTGAAGGAAAAATGCCCCAAAAAGCAAAACCAACCTATATAGTAAATATAGCCACATCTATTCTTCTACAGGTCTCTCAATCAACATCTGCAAGCAGATCTATGTGGCGTGTGGCTGCAGGGGATTGGTTGTGTAGCTGAATACATAGATCTGCTTAGCTGCAATGATTTTAAAATGAGTTACAAGTAGATACATGTAATTAGAATTACCAGGCTTCCGAATTACCAGTGTGCCGATGATTCTGACAGCAAAAAATGCTCCTTACTCACTGGTAGACATCTGCCTGTGAATAAGAAGCAGTTCACTGGCAAGATCATCAGCACACTGTGGGGCCCCCACTGAGCCCGGGCTGAATACATTAGTACCAGTTACACCTGTCTTAAGTCAGCCCTACTGAACACTGATGCTGGCATTGCACATAGCTACAGTGTGCAACTTGGGTGCTAGCCTGGATAAAAAGATTAAAGACTGATATGAGTGAGCTACATCATGCATCTCAATATGCAGTGTTGTGCTTAATCTCCAACTTTATATATATTCCATTGCAACAAAAATACTAATCATAAGTGCTCAGGACACTAAAAGCAAAATCAGGTACAATACGTCAAAGATCCTGAATTCAGAAATAAGTGCAAAAGTCTGGGAATCGCTACCCATGGTGGAGTGTCTAAATGGCACTACACTTCTCATGCCATATGGAGCAAAGAGGGTAAGTGTAGGAGGATACCCAGTGGCATAACAATGGCCCCACGCAGACCACGTGGTGGCTCATGGGCACCGGGGGCCATTGCTACGCCACTGTAACTGTGAACACCGGCCTCTGAAGTACAGATGGCAGCCAAGTGGAGTCATCAATGCCCAGCGTGGACAAGTAAGTACTGGGGTCAGGTGAATACTGGGGGGTCACTACTTTAAGGGGCACTACTTTAACGGGCACAACAGGGGCCACTGCATAAGGGGCCAAAACTACAGGGGGCGCTGCATATGTGCTCAACTACAGGGGCACTGCATATGGGCTCAACAACAGGGGCACTGCACATGGGCACAACTACAGGGGGCACTGCAGATGTGAACAACTACAGGAGCATTGTACATGGGCATAACTGCAGGGGCACTGCATATGGGCACAGCTACAGGGGCCCTCCATAAGGGGCACAACTACAGGGGCACTGCATAATTTGCACAACTACAGGGGGACTGCATAAGGGGCACAACTACAGGGGCACTGCATATTGGCAGAACTACATCGGGCCCTGCATAAAGGGCACAACTGCAGGGGGCACTACATAATGGGCACTACTACAGGGGGCACTGCATAAGTGGCACTACTACAGGAGGCATTGCATAAGGGGCACTACTACAGGAAGCATTGCATAATGGACACAACTACAGGGGCACTAATACAGGGGTCACTGCATAAGAGATACTAACTTGATACACGCAGTTTACAGGTTATAAACTATGCTCCCAATAATCTGGTTCTACACAGATATAGAAATTGTGCACCCTGTCTTGAGCTGAGGTGACAGACTGGCAGGAGCGGAGAGGAGGGTTGGTGAGGTAAATCTTTTAGGGTGGGATGTAAGGGGCATTACTGTGTGGCATAATGTGTAAGGGGCATTACTGTGTGGCACAATGTTCTATTAGGGGTTATGAGTGTGGCATAATGTGTTATAAAGGGCATTACTGTATGGCATTATGTGTTATAAGGGGCATTATTGTGTGGCATAATGTGTAAGGGGCATTACTGTGTGGAATAATGTGTTATAGGGGCATTACAGTGTGGCATAATTTGTTATAAGGGCATTACTGTGTGGCATAATGTGTAAGGGGTATTACTGTGTGGCATAATGTGTTCTAAGGGCCATTACGGTGTGGCATAATGTGTTATAGGGGTATTATGGTGTGGCATAATGTGTTATAGGGGCATTTCAATGTGGCATAATGTGTTGTAAGGGCATTACTGTATGGCATAATTTGTTATAAGGACATTACGGTGTGGCATAATGTGTTATAAGAGGTGTGTGCAGAAAAACATTGTCTATGTTTTGTTCATTTTTTGGGAGGGGGGGCGCGAGAAACTTTTTTGCCAGGGTGGAGCAAAATTTTTAGTTACGCTACTGAGCATACCTCTGTATTCTGTAAAGTTTTGTAAAGTACTGTATGTTTTATAACTATAATTAATACATTTTTGTAATAAAATTTTTCATTAGATTAGTCTTATTTTTAAGTATATCTTGGGCTGGCTGAAAGTGAACAGTTTTTCAGACTAACATTTTGACAAAGAAATAATCTCATTCTTATTTTGTTAAACCATAAATAATAAGGGAAGTGAATGACACATTCTATACTTAGCTGAAAGACAGACAAAAATTATTAATCGTTATGGTTCAGCTTAGTATGTCTTTATGGACTGCACAGGCAGAGAATGTACAGTTGCCATGAAACGGGCAATGTATATCTCCTTAATCAGAGAGAATTTATAGTGGGCCCAGTGGAGAGGTAAGTTCCATTAGCGGATACAATTTAGATAGCAAATTTGCAGCTCTGAAAATATGAAGAGGATAGAAAGCTATTATTTACTGCATCCAAACACTTTGACAAGTCTCATGCATCCCAAGCCAACCTCAAAGCACATGCATCCACCACTATTTGTCCTGCTAATTGCCCACTTTCTGAGGGACAGGTAGGCAGGAAAGAAACGCCAAAGCTGATGAATGTTTCTGACTGGATGTCCATAGCAGCATTAATATTATTGAAAGAAGTGTACAGTTTATTATTCTCTGTGAGATGCTTACAGATTCATGCACTTGCTCTAAACAGCTTGTTTGAAGATGATTGATTCAAAATCTGTAATTGCTTGAGGGCTAGGGAGGGAGGTGATATGAGCCAGATGGTAACTTGATGAAATTGATTCAAAAGCTGCTCAAACATTGGGCAAATGCATCGATTAAGTTTGACTGGCAGCATCTCTAACCTGCCAGGGGAATCTCAGTACACTGGACAATGATGTTCTGGAAAAGCTTTTCAGAGAATGTATCATTTCTGAGATATAAAACCTGACAAATTGGTTATTTGCATAAATTCAACAAAATCTGAGCCTCCTTGACTTATGTGTGTGGAATAAGATCATGTTATACTCAGAAATTGTAATCTTTTGGTAAATGTCTCATAGCAAACCCTGCCAGTGCTTTCACATTGAATATATCAGCACCTTACAGAATCAATGTTTGTGCAATCATTATGGTCTGTCAGAGTAAATATATATTTTTGGGTCTAAGGCTTTTCTACATCCAATTATTGTCACTGTTTCAGTAATAGTTCTTCAAACTGCTGCATACTGTAAGTGTCTACAATTTACCAGATGTATTTGATGCAGATTTGCAATCAAACATTTACATTGTTTTTCCAAATGAATGAACTAACCTTTGCCAAATTTATTTTTATTACTTTCAATTTTTTAGCATGTGCTGTTCCTCTAAACTTACATGAAGTTCTAACATTCCACATATTTATTTAAAACCATAATGATGATGATGTTCTGCTGCACCCCTTGTATAGGGTTTGGCAACTAAAGGTAGTACATCTCCCCTTTATAATACTCCATTTAAAGAAGGCTGAAGAAGTGCAAGAGAGGTAAAGTACAGCAGATAATTTTATTAGAGAAGCATCACAGGCTAAACCACTGAGGGGTCTATTTATTAAGTTAATTATCAGGGTCCGTAGGGGACCACGATAATTAACATTTCTACTCGTGGCGAGTGCCGGAACAAATTATATTTGCTCCGGCGCAGAGACAGCTGATCCGAAAATCAAATGTTTTCACTTCTTTTCTCATTAATCCCTCTTCGTAACCCAGAACTCCTTCCCATAGGGAAGGAGCAGGTGTGCAGGAGCAAACGCCATAAGAAGATGGCGAATGCTTCCGCAATCAAGCTCCAGAAATATTGTATTTTCAGAGCTTGATGAATTTAGATCCTCATACTAGTGTATGGGGACAGCAGGTCACATCGGAAGAGAAAGGTAAGCAGGAAATATCTGTGATACGTGTATGGGGACAGCAGGCCACATCGGGAGAGAAAGATAAGCAGGAGATATCTGTGATACTAGTGTATGGGGACAGCAGACCACATTGGGAGAGAAAGGTAAGCAGGAGATATCTGTGATACTAGTGTTTGGGGACAGCGGGCCACATCGGTAGAGAAAGGTAAGCAGGAGATATCTGTTATAGTAGTGTATGGGGACTGCAGGCCACATCAGGAGAGAAAGGCAAGCAGGAGATATCTGTGATACTAGTGTATGGGGACAGCAGGCCACATCGGGAGAGAAAGGTAAGCAGGAGACATCTGTGATATCTTCTGCCTTACCTTTATGATGAATGGCCAGGATGCTTAATTTCTCCAAAAGTAGGTGAAAATTTTCATTTTCACCTGCTTTTGCAGAAATTAGGTGACAATGAATAGACCCCTGAGACTTATCATAGAACTGTCAAAGCACAGACCTGCTCTATTATGTGTCTTACATGCCAAGCTGATCTAGCCCTCTCCTAATCTCAGGCCTGGCGTAGGGGTGATAGGTCATAATATCTACATGGTTATAATGTCAATGTTGATCATGTAGACAGTGATGAAATTATGACTTTTTAGAAGGTCGACATATCATCCCTGGTGGCACAGCAATGACTTACCTTGCTCCTGACGACTGCATTGAGTCCAGCGTAGCTTCTGGGTCCTGTCAGTCATGTGACTTCCGGGTCACAGCTGTGATCCTCCAGCGTTCCAGTGAGTATTTCTCCCCTGTCCCTATCCCTTATCCATACCCCTAACCCCCCCGCAGCCTAACCCTAACCTCCCCTGCAGCCTACCCCTCCTGCCTGCAGCCTAAACCTAATGTCAACGTTCTGACAATGTAGACATTTCACCTTCAATATTCTGAGAATGTTGACACATTGCCTGCCAACATTTTAATAATGTCAACATCATAACTGTTAACATTGTGGTGTCTACATTTTCATTGTCAACCTTTTGACTACATCCCTCGGTTGTTATAATATACCTTTAATCGGGGACATATGTGAATTACACAGGTTCTGTGGCTGACTGACTTCAAGTCTGCATTTCACCTGGTTTTAATCAGCTACAGAACATGTGATATCCATGAGTGTCTCTGACTAATGGGATATTATAGCAACCCTAAGACTCATTGGTCATCTTAAGGCAGCTATAGCAGAGTAAAGAGATTTGGAGGAAGCAACTGAGACAGAGGTCAGGCAGAAAATACTTTTACTTATGACACCACCTGCGACTTTTGCATATTATACAGTAGCACATACTGTCCATCTCTTAATGAGGTCAATGGTCTCTAATTACATTATTATAAACTGACTCTTGTCTTAGGGCCTGATTCATTATGGATCGCAACTGCAATTACGCACACAGACGGCCAATTGTAGCGTACTGAGCATGTGTATGCATTGCAGTGTGCAAAGGCTCCACTGCGATCAAACTGCGATCGCAGTGACTACACAGACCCATTGCAGAGTGATTGACAGGAAGTGACCATTTGGGGGTGTTGATAGGGGTGTGGTCGGGGAAGCACAGGCGTGTTAGTGCATTTGAACGCCATTACAGGGCATGCATAAATTATCCACTGCGATGGCATACACAGCTTGGGCTTTCACTGCGTGCGATGAGGTTATCAAATTCTGAGTAAGGTCAGACCTGTTGTAATTATACGTGAGGCTCCGATGGTACTCGGTGTTACCGATGATAACACAAACTTGCAAAGTATTAGGGATGTGAGTAAGGGGAAGTGGGAGTACTTATGTTGGCCTGAGATGGCATTGTGATTGCAAACATTAGCATATTTTCACAGTGGGTCTGCATGCGTAATCGCAGCTGCGATTGCAATAGCGACCCCTAATTATTCAGGCCCTTAGCACCATTGTGCAAAAAACAAATTGCAAAGTCCAGCCACAGGTATTGACAGAAGAGTGGGTCTCTTCTGCAATGTTACTTAAAGTGATTGATGGTGCAGCTGTCTCAGAGGCATCTCTCTTATACAAACTATTTCAGACTTCAAAATACTTTTTCAAGCCACCAGACACTCAAAAATCATTTCCTTAAAAACTTCATGAAAATGATTTTTTTCAAGCAATAATAAAACTGAACATGTTGCTCTGCCTCACCTGCCTGCTTAGTACAGATGTGTCCTCATACACCTATCCATTTAGCTCCATATGGTGTAATATGTATGGGGCAACTTAGAAGCCCCGCCATGGCTTGAGATTCCAAGACTTACATTTTTTTTTCTGAATTTAGTATTTGCATCTTAGTTGCATCCAAATGGCACGATTCAATTCCCGGAGCTATTCAATTCATCGCGCTGTTAGGTCAGGGAAGGCTCGTTATCGCGCCTTAAACAGGGTGTTTAGGTGCGATAACGGGCATTCCCCGACCTAACTTCCCGGCGCGAGGCTGTTTTCCCGACGCTAAGGGCAGAAAACAGCCTCGCGCCGGGACTTTTGTCGGATTTCTTCTCTCGTCCCCGGAGGGATGAGAGAAGAAATCATTAGTCCGACTTGTCAGCGCGGTGTATTGAATAGCTCCGGGAGCTCACTCCCGGAGCTATTTACATCGCGCTGAATAGAATCGAGCCCATATAGTCATCTGAAATTTGGAACCTTGATTTCACCCCAGGCTTTGGGCATCATCATCCCCGTGACTTGTAGGGCCATATACAGGGCCATGAAGTCCGAGTATTTCAAGGTAAGTATGCAGTGTGATACACGCATGCAAACAGACACTGTATGTGACCTTGTCCCCTAGCCATATGAGCAGACAAATTATCTATAAATATTGGATCATTATTGTAATGGGTGCAGGGTGTCCAGTTAACACAGGTCACTGGGTCCTTTAAGGGAGGGTGGGCACTGCACTTCCTCCCCCATATTTTATTAGCAATGTCCCACATCGAGTGTTTAATACAAGTGTTTAATGCAATAACAGAAAAACCTGGGTTATTGCACATGAACGCACAGCAACCTGGATTACTAGGCATTGTGAAAGGGCCCCGTTTAAATATACTGGATCGAGCAAACCTGCATTTCCAATATGGTAGCGAGCAGGGTTGAACAGAAGTCAACCCTGACTCGCAGTGCAGTGTGAAGTGAATGGGTATCCCTGGTCAGGGTGACCTGGGTCCTGTTCACTGCATAGGGAGAGCCGGTGCTTGGAGATTATCTCATCTCCAGGCTCCAGCTCAGCAGTGATGGTGGTGACGTCATGGACCTGGCATTATTGCCGTGTCTGCACGCAACTGTGAAAGGGATCTCAAACGAGTTGCACCTGGTCTCAAGGCATGTTCAAATCCACGGTGCGACCCTCCTTCTGTATTGCGAATGGGGTGTCAGTGCATCATAAAACCTTAATTAAATGCTAGAGACAAAAAGCCCACTGCCAGGAAATGCACATGGGCCCATTGCTATATTTACATGCCCATGTATGGACCCAAAGTATTATGTATTAGCCGCAGTGTCTGACCCCCCAGTTTGAAATAGTCCTTTAATGCTATCAAATAATATACTGTATAATGTGTAAACCGTTAATTCTTTATTATAACTTCATTTATTTATTTTTTACTTTGTAGTTTCCATCGACTGTAGGAGATTGGCAAACCATCGCTAGGGATTTTGAAAGGAAATTGAACTTCCCTAACTGTGGCATTGCGATTGATGGCAAACACGTGAGAATTACCCCACCAAGCAAAACTGTCTCATTCTACTTTAACTACAAAGGGTATTTTAGTGTTGTCCTTATGGCAGTAGTCACCACCAATTACGAGTTTTTTTTGGGGGGGTTGTGTAAAGAATAATGTTAGCAAGTAAAAATAGAATAGAACTCAACACTAATATGTTTTTAAAGATAAACTACTGTAGCACAGATAGGGCCATTGCACCGTTAGCTTAAAAACCACAGTCATTGTTTGAGTTGCACTATGTTTTTTTTAAATTTGCCCACTGCTCCAAATACTTTGTAAACACATGTAATGGGGCAAATAATAATGTCTGGAATTGTTCCGCAGCTGCTCCAGGGAGGAAGAATTCAATGGCAAAAAGGGCTCGTCCACATGTAGAAGAAGATGCTGCAGGAATGTACTAAAATAGAAATGTTGGAAAACAATCAAATTAGTATGTACATGAGCATTTAATGATGAAATAGACCCAAAGCAAACATGCTGTAATGAGGGAATTATTCTCTTAGATTTGAATACACATAACATTTGAATACACATAACTTTAGGATAATTCATGAGGCCACAATCTGCAAACAATGCAAAAGCATTAAAACTGTCTAATCCCCCCCCACCACTACAAAACTATAACTAATAATCCTTACCTTTTTATAGGTCCATCATGTCCACATCCACCAACTCCACAACTCCATCGTCAGGAAGAAGATGATGATCACGACATCGTCTTAGTCACAGTAGATCCTGGCATGGCTGTGGATGAAAATACAGAAGTGGTTACTAACGACAACCAGTAACTGAACCGCAAATCACCAGAGCCTACACCTACACCTCAATAACCCCCTTCTGTAGAGGAAATAGCTTTGTCCCTTGATAGCTTTAGAACTAAGCAGGTCTTCTTTATGGAGAGACAAACACAACAAATGGATTCCATTAATCATATGTTAAAAAAAATATCTACTGCTAACAGAGTGGTGGATGGTACACAAATTACAATGGCTAACAATATTGATTTAAGGCTGCTTGACCTCACTCAGACTATTCAGTCACAGACTAAGGCTCTTATAAACCTTCACAGAGAGTTAATAGGGCAGAGGGCCTAATAAAGGCAACATCATCATTAACTATTAGTAGTGTGTGTACAACTTCACTTAGTCCATCACCTACCACCAGGGTTCGACTAGCCCACAGGGGTACAGGGGAAACCCCCGGTGGGCCCCACTGCCTGAGGGCCCACCCCCTCCTTAAGAGATCAGATTCCAGACTGTGCACTTGAATTATACATTATACATATGTTAAATTATATTGGTGTATTTTCTACAATGCATTTCTTTTATTAATCTGGTATATTATCAAGCATGCACTAGTTGTATTTACTATATATATATTTTTAAAGGGGCCCAGACCATGCACTCTCTAATGTTTAGCAACACCTCCTCTGAAGGCTGGCCACACCCCTACTTAGGGGCCCCTATCACTGCATTCCCCTGGTGGGCACTTCATTCTCCAGACCAACACTGCCTACCACTCCACCCCGCCGCAGTCTATGCACACGTGGTGGTGTGCTTAAAGCCATAGTTAGAGGTAGAGTAGGTTCAGCAGACAAAAAGTAAATATAACACATGTTACAGTATATTTAAAATGTTATTACTGCACTTTTGGACTGCTTTGCATATTTGATTGCAGCATATATAGATATATGTGTGTTTTTTCACTTTTATATTGAAAGATCTTACAATGTTCCTTCATATTATTCCAATGTTGGAGTATTACTCTCTTTTGAAATAAAAACATGTTACAGTGCAGTTACTGTGACAAAGGTTAAATTTGTGATTTTGAAAAATGTATTACCTAATCATCTTTATGCATACAGCATCTTCCACGGTCACAGCTCAGTCCCCTGTAAAATGTATATATATTTTAAGTAATGTGTAGGCATACAACTTGAACACATATACACATAAACATTATGTAACATTGTGTCACAAACACTTACGTGAAAAATACTGCTGTATGATCCTCTGTCGAACCTGATTCCCACCCTCTGTATTGGCAATGCCCTCTGTTGGAAAAGGGTCCGGCTCCTCCACAACTACTGCAATGTCCCCAAGGTCATCATGGCCTTGCCCATGGGCCATGTTATGGAGCATGCAGCATGACGGAATTGTGTCACACACTTACGCACATCGTAAAGTAGGATGCCAGCCGACCGGTCCAAACAACAAAACCTGCTTTTCAAGGTACGCTCTATTACTGACCTTGTAGCAATGTGTGTGTTGTTGTACTGGTGCTGTGAAGGGCCTCGTGGTCACAACAGAGGTGTCATGAGCCAAGTCTGACACCCATATCCTGTCACCTAAATGATGAAAGAGGGTGTTTAAAAACTTAAATTAAAACAACTCAAATAGCATTTAAAATAAAAAAAACACTTTCATTACATGTAAAGCTAGATTCAGTACTAATTGCAATCCTGGCATTTTATAATCTAAAAAACCAATGCCAAAAATATATATTTTTTAAATATTACAGCAATAGAGAGAAACACACACCAATTCCAAATTAAATGTAAAGTATTTATAACTAGAAAAATAACATACCAAGTAGCCAGCCCTCTGGCATGTTTCCTTCTTGAAACCTCTCCCACAGGGCTGACTGGCGCAGGATATAGGCATCATGGCAAGACCCCGGGTAACCTGCAACCACATTGAGAATCATGAGGTTAGCATCACAGTCCATCTGCACATTGAGGGAGCGGTAGCCATGTCTATTTACATAGACCTGTATGGTGTACATGTACGGTGATCTGATCCCATTGTGGGTGCAGTCTATGACTCCTAGCACACTAGGCAATGCTGAGAGCCAATAGAAAGCTACATTAAGATCCTGCCACTCTGACTCACAATATGGGAATGAGATATATGTTGCCACAACTTCTTCAGGGCAGAAAACACTTGAGATAAATGCCTAGAGAAAGTGGCTTATGTAATACCCAGCACTCTAGCGCTCACTGACTGAAATGAGCCAGTGGTAAAAAAATGCATGGAACACCTTAATATATGCAGCCCAGGCACTGCATAGCTGCTACCAGCCACAGGCTCCAAATCATCTCTCACCTGCTCATATCAATCATATCAATATAAATAACTGAATCTGAGAGGGAGTCCAGGTCCATCCTTAATCTATATCCTCGCCTGGCACGAAGCAGAATAGGGACCTGAATCTGGTGATGCTCCTGAGCCCTCCCACTGCGCATCTCCTCCATAGAAAGCAGCCCACAAGCATAAAGTTCCAATGAAGACTGTACAAACTCCATTTCTCCAACCCTCACAGGTGCAATGGCTGTAGATGTGGTTTATCTAGGGATGTGATTACGTTTTATGGAGTTCACATGAGTTAATTTGGCACAGATTTTTTGATTTTATAAAATTGACTTTAAAATCGCTTATCTGAACCTGGTCTAATTTTTTTCGATTTTTAGTTGAGTTTGGATTGCGAATTCCTAACTCACACTCTATAACATTTGGAGAGTTGTAACTTTAACATTGGAAAACATCTGGATGCGAGTTTCAAAATGACGAATTTGATCAAGAAGAGAAACATGCAAAAAAGCCTTTTCTCACACTCTATTACATTTGAGAGTTCTGGAAAAGTGCGATTTTAATTTCAAACTCACAAAAAAAAGAAAATGCAACCTATTACATTTACCCCAATGTGTTAAAATATGGTATAATTGGATTCAAATATTGTAAGTTTTTACTGAAAAATGCATGGATAACAAATTCTACAATGGAGAGCAAGAACAATGAAGATACAGACAGCAGGTGGTAGGTATCCTAAACTTCCCCTCTTCTAACCACCAAACAACCCTCCTTCATTGTGGTGTAAAAATACGCTGGGTAGTGCTTAACCCTTATGTTCCCCCAGGTAGTGGCCTAAACATTTGCTCCCCCCCTCACCCCCATAGACACATACATCCCTGCCCCTACCCCCGAGATAAGTGTAGGTGCACTGGTCTTACCTCATTTGATCGCAAATAGTATAGTATCTAAATTACACATACACACATTTAATCTTTGTTAACTATATTTTAAAATGTACGCTGCAAATAACAAAACAGACAACCTTTTTTTCAAAACTTTTAATCTAAATAAAAAACTTTTAGAGTTCTGCACAGGGTTCCATGATTGTCACCAAGCCAATGAGTGCCTCTAGAGCAGCGGTTCCCAACCACGGTCCTCAAGGCACACTAACAGTCCAGGTTTTGAGGATAGCCATACTGGAGCACAGGTGACTTAATTAGTACCTCAGTTATTTTGATTTAACCATCTGTGCTCAAGCCTGGATATCAATAAAACCAAGACTGTTAGTGTGCCTTGAGGACCGAGGTTGGGAATCACTGCTCTAGAGTAAAGAATACTCAGATAAGGACATTAAGGCACATGAACTGTTGGTGATGTATAGCAGTGACCCAAACAAAAATGCAGACATAACTGGGTAAGAGGAAAAAATAAAGAAATTTCTGAACAGTGTCCGTGGAAGTCCCAAACAAATATACAGATGCCTAACGTCCAACAACAGGGGCAATTGAAGTAGAGAAACTCATCTTTATGGTAGGATGAACTATTCAACATCATCCTCGAGAAAAAGCTAGAGAAAAAGCTCAGAACACTTTTTAAAGCATGATAAAAAAACAGAATTTAAATTATCACAAATTAAAAATCTGATCATCGCTCTGAACAGTGGACTGTGAACTCCGCCATGCAGAGTGCACGCCACTCGTGGAGGGCCCATGTAAGTTTGTTGGTGGTGATGGGCTTCCCGACGCATAATGGGGATAATTGCATGGAGGAGCATTTGGGGGATACGCCAGTGGGGGTTGAAAACTACTGGAATCTGGGGGAGTGGGCTGTGGAGCGGTATATAGGCTTAGTGTCGTGTTTTTGTCTAATTCATTGACCAAAGCATGATGCACCACCTCATATACAGCCCATCTGAAATACAGCTGGCTTTGGGGCTGCATTTTCCGCATTTCATGAGTGATATTCAAGCCAAAAGTAGCACAATTGTCCATGGGAGTGTGAAGAATCTCCTAAGCAAGCTTTAAAAATGTATCTGACCTAGAGGGGTCAGAACTTGAAGATTTCCTGGCAGTCCTCCACCTTTTTCAAGCAGGCTCTGGTGGTGGTGGAGGTGGTGCCTCTATGTCGGTCTCCTCAAATTCTTGGAGCTCACTGGCTGGAGTGTCAGGATACACTTCCATTGGATGGAACTAGGAGAGAAACAAATGTTGATGTTACGAACCAATAAACATGGAATTATTGGTTAAATAACTTTTTGTATCATTATTTAGAGAGGGAGAAAACAAATAATTAAGCCCATTCCACTGTTGTACTAGTTTTTATTAGAGTTATCTTTCCATTATAAAAAACAAAACAAAACAAAAAAACATTTGTAGTATACAGTTATTGATGTACTTACGGTATCCTGACTCTCTGGGTCACCCTCTCAACAGGAGTCTTCCTCTTCTGGATCCAGTGAGCTTTTGACACCTTCTCCAGCTCTTTCTCCAGGACAAATGTGAGTAGTTCATAGTACCATAAAGATGGTTTCTGTACTTCATCAGCCCCTGCTCCGGATCGCTTGGCATCCATATATTTATGGTGCTCCCGCAGGAACACTGGAGCTCATTCAGACTCGCTCGCTATCCTGTGCACGCCCAGCAAGGCAAGCGATTGCACGGCAAGGCATTAGCACGCCCACTATGTCTTGGCATGCAATCACTTAGTGTATGCAGATGCCCACCAGCAATTATTAAGATGCCCACTTGCGCACGTAATTTCCTGGAAGTGATTGAAAACACTGGTACATTGAGCACCATCGGATGCGATCGCAACGCTTGAGGTTGACTATACCCTACCACAAGCACTGCGTTCACTTTAGAGTGAAATCCTACCAAGTGATGTGTCCTATGATGCTACCTTTTAATTAAGCATGCCTCTGAAATGGCGTTGAAACACTCAGGCACACCTGCGTTTGCACCTCCACTCCCCCGTTTCCAGTGGACTGCCATGTCACCACCCACAAATGGCTTCTACTGTCACTCATTCTGCTGGGCTGTCTATGCGCAACGAGCAAATGCATTCTGATCTTTCTCAGTGGTTTGCGCACGCTCATTGTGGTGCATACGCATGCGCAGATTGCAACTATCGGTCAGCTACAAGCGTTCGCACCCTAGCGAGCTTGTCTGAATCAGCTCCACTGTCCGGAAATTCTGTATCTTCTGCTTTACCCCAGTCTTTGTCTGCATTTTTCTTCAGAATCCTGCTATACATCACCAACTTGTCATATGCCTTGTTCTTTAGGTCCCGATCTGAGTATTCTCTACTCTTGGCCTTCTACAGGCACTCATTGGCTTGGTACAAATCCAGGAAACCTGTCCAGAACTCTGTTTCCAGCCATGTCTGAAAATTACAGAAAATACTCATTTAAATTTAATTTAAAAAGTTTTAATCAGTGCACTATTAATGACGCCGTTATATATGGGCTAATATTCCTGTAAATTTAGAATAATGGGCTGAAAAAAATCATTGCATATTTAACGCCACACTACTGTGGCCTACTTGCTACAATGCGCATTATGTAAATAAAATATTTTTTTTTTTGGGAAAACCCCCCAAAATATAAATGTCTCCTATTATGCAGTGCCCCCTATAGTGCCCTTTAAACACAGCCTAATTATGCAGTGCCCCCAAATACTGCCCTTTATAAAGAAACACCTTATGCAGTGCCCCCAAACAGTGCCCTTTATACAGAACCACCTAATGCAGTGCCCCCAGCAGTGCCCCTTATACTGTGCCCCTGATAGTGGTCCACCTTATGCAGTGCTGTGCCCCTTATACTGTGCCCCTGGTAGTGGTCCACTTTATGCAGTGCTGTTCCCCTGGTAGTGGTCCACTTTATGTAGTGCTGTGCCCCTTATACTGTACCCCTGGTAGTGGTCCACTTTATGCAGTGCTGTGCCCCTTATACTGTGCCCCTGGTAGTGGTCCACTTTATGCAGTGCTGTGCTCCTTCTACTGTGCCTTTGGTAGTGGTCCACTTTATGCACTGCTGTGTCCCTTATACTGTGCCCCTTGTAGTGGTCCACTATATGCACTGCTGTGCCCCTTATACTGTGCCTCTGGTAGTGGTCCACTTTAAGCAGTGCTGTGCCCATACTGTGCCTCTGGTAGTGGTCTACTTTACGCAGTGCTGTGCCCATTCTGTGCCCCTGATAGAGGGCCCCAAGTAGTGCTCCACAGTGCCCCTGGTAGTGCTCCCCCTATGCAGTGCCCCCCATTGGGATAAAATAAATAGTGGCCAGCAGTGGGTACGTACCTATTTAGGTGAAACTGCAGGTGCCCACGATGATGTTGGCATCTCGAAGCGTGTTGATCTCAAACTGGAGGCCGGGGAGTGGCCAAATAGCAAGATATCATTGATCGTTGTTCGTTGATATCGCTGACACTGAATGTATGAGCAATTTGGTCAATGATATCATCCAAGTTGGCCTGCATGCATGGACGATGAAAGAAATCTTTATCATCGAAGCGGGAATGCGCATCGTTGGTCATTGTCAGGTTGGTGACTGCAAAAAAGTGAAAGATATGAACGATAACGATATGAACGATATTGTTATAGTTCATATCACTCATGAAAGTCGTACCATGTGTACGCACCATCAGATATGTTTTCAGAACAAAATTGTGTGGTGGGGCACATGGTGTTGATTAGTTGTAAAGTCTGTGGTGCACCAAGTGGGGCTATTTAGTGCTATTTGTAGATAGTTGTTTGTCGACTCATCTCTACTTTCCTCTTCAACTAGATTTACAATACATACTCCTCATTATTAACAGTTGTGTGCTAAGTTTAAAGGTTCACAACAACAAACAGTGCAAATCAGAAAAAATGTTCAGGTCTGGACAGTCAGCCCCCCCAGACCTTTTTTTAATAGAACAGTATGTGTGTGGAATGTCAGTCAATGCTGCAACTCTGACTATCATACTTACTGGGTTGACTGTAGCACCAATAGATAGGCACAAATGAAAGATCTACAGTAAAAATGTAGATAATGTCTAGATATACACGAGGGTCTATATTTACTAAAAGTTCGATTTTGGATACTGTTTGATTTGTCTTTTGATTTTGGTTCAATTTCCATTCGATTTTGCTATTGGAGCTTTACAAAAGCCAAAATCGAATGTCAAATTGAACAGAAAATGGATTTTCACTCAAAATTGAATATAGGCAAAACATTAATGTTTTCCCATAGCCTAATATAGGATCCCTTCATTTTCTAACATTCAATTTGCAAACTGAACATAAATCAAACTCAAAATCAAAGTTCAAATCCCCAAATTAATAGAATAATGAGAGATAGTCGATTTGGCCTGTATAGGGTTAGGTGACTGAGTTGGCAACATTGCAAGAAGCCTGCCAGCCAGGGAGACCAACAACCAACACCAGCCAGGGAGCCCAGCAGCCTGATTATACCAGTGACAGGGACCAGCAGTCTTCCAGCCCACCAGAGACCTGCCAGCAATCTGCAAAACAAGAATGAGACATTGAGTGGTGTCCAGAATTTGGGAAGTTAAGGACTTTGATTGTTGTTCATGCTGATTCTACAGTGGTGTATTCCACTATATGAGGTACACCCCCATCTGCACAGAGGGTGATTACTATTGGTAAAGGCCAAGGAAAAACATTATTTTATTGCACTAGGAGGCGCTCTCTCTCCACTTTTTGTTTTATATTAGGGGTGTGCACCGGCCACTTTTCGTGTTTTGTGTTTTGGTTTTGGATCTGGATCTTTCTTCGTGTTTTGGATCTGGATTGGTTTTGCCAAAACCACCCTTCCGTGTTTTGGGTTCTGGGTTTTGTGTTTTGGATCTGTATTTTTTTGAAAAAAAGCATAAAAACAGCTAAAATCACAGAATTTGTAGGTTTTTCTGCTCCTATGCTATTATTAACCTCAATAACCTTAATTTCCACTCATTTCCAGTCTATTCTGAACACCTCACACCTCACAATAGTGTTTTTATGTCCAAAAGGTTGCACCGAGGTAGCTGGATGACTATGCTAAGCGACACGAGTGGGTGGCACAAACACGTGACCCATCTAGGCGTGATACTGCAGTGGCAGACAGGATGGCAGTTTGAAAAACTAGGCCCCAAACTGTACATAATGCAAAGAAAAAAAAGAGGTGCAAGATGGAATTGTCCTTGGGCCCTCCCACCCACCCTTATGTTGTATAAACAGGACATGCACACTTTAACAAACCAATCATTTCAGCGCCAGGGTCTGCCACATGACTGTGGCTGAAATGATTGGTTCGTTTGGGCTCCCACAAAACAAGCTGGCAATTAATGTGTCCCTGCACAAACTGGCTCTACGGAGGCAAGATGTCATCCTCATCCTCCTCATCCACCGATTCCTCACCCTCTTCAGTGTGTACATCCTCATCCTCACAAAGTATTAACTCGTCCCCACTTGAATCCACCACCACAGGTCCCTCTGTACGTTCTGGAGGCTGGTCTCCCTGGAAGAGCTGATAATTCATTTTGATGAACATCATCTTCTCCACATTCTGTGGAAGCAACCTCCTATGCCTTTCGCTGACAAGGTTCCCGGCTGCACTAAACACTCTTTCGGAGTACACACTGGAGGGGGGGCAACTCAGGTAAAATAGAGCCAGTTTGTACAGGGGCCTCCAAATTGCCTCTTTTTCCTGCCAGTACAGGTATGGACTGTCTGACATGCCTACTTGGATGCTGTCACCGATGTAATCCTCCACCATTCTGTCAATGGTGACAGTATCATATGCAGTGACAGTAGACATGTCAGAAATTGTTGCCAGGTCCTTCAGTCCGGACCAG
This sequence comes from Taudactylus pleione, assembly GCA_031769625.1. Lineage (NCBI taxonomy): Eukaryota > Metazoa > Chordata > Amphibia > Anura > Myobatrachidae > Taudactylus > Taudactylus pleione. Next base: position 2,550,675 of record JAUIMM010000169.1, on the reverse strand, counting down.
ATGTCCAAACTTGGTCCTGCCTGCCCTGCATCACCGCCAGCGGGTTGCTTAGGATACCTAAGTTTTTTCCTGGCAGCCCCAGTTGCAGGAGAAAATGAAGAAGGAGCTGTTGACGTGTCACGTTCTGCTTCAGCTGACAGTGTGTTCACCAGCAGGTCTTTGCACCTCTGCAGGCTTGTGTCGGCCGGAAAGAGAGACACCACATAGGCTTTAAACCTAGGATCGAGCACGGTGGCCAAAATGTAGTGGAATCCTGGCAAAGCGAATGAAGGGCTTCATCCACAAGTCCCACATGCCGAGCGGAATCGCTCCGTCTTAGCTCCTCCTTCACTTTCTCCAGCTGCTTCTGCAAAAGCCTGATGAGGGGAATGACTTGACTCAAGCTGGCAGTGTCTGAACTGACTTCACGTGTGGCAAGTTCGAAGGGCTGGAGAACCTTGCACAACACGGAAATCATTCTCCACTGCGCTTGAGTCAGGTGCATACCCCCTCCTTTGCCTATGTCATAGGTGGATGAATAGGCTTGAATGGCCTTTTGCTGCTCCTCCATCCTCTGAAGCATATAGAGGGTTGAGTTCCACCGCGTCACAACCTCTTGCTTCTGGTGATGGCGGGGCAGGTTCAAGAGTGTTTGCTGGTGCTCCAGTCTTCAGCACGCAGTCGCTGAATGGCGAAAGTGGCCAGAAATTTTTTGGGCCACCCAAAGCGTCTCCTGCATGCCCCTGTTGCTTTTCAGAAAATTCTGCACCACCAAGTTTATTGTGTGAGCAAAACATGGGACGTGCTGGAATTTGCCCAGATGTAATGCCCGCACAATATTGGGTGGCATTGTCAGATATCACAAATCCCCAGGAGAGTCTAAGTGGGGTAAGCCACTGGGCGATGATTTCCCTCAGTTTCTCTAAGAGGTTGTCGACGGTGTGCCTCTTACTGAAACCGGTGATACACAGCGTAGCCTGCCTTGGAACGAGCTGGCATTTCTGAGATGCTGCGAATGGTGACGCTGCTGCTGTTGCTGCGTAAGGTGATACATCTACCCAGTGGGCTGTCACAGTCAAATAGTCCTTAGTCTGCCCTGTTCCACTTGTCCACATGTCCGTGGTTAAGTGGACATTGGGTACAACGGCATTTTTCAGGACACTGAGGACACTTTTTTCTGACGTTTCTGTACAGTCTCGGTATCGCCTGCCTAGTGAAGTGGAATCTAGACGGGATTTGGAACCGGGGACACACTACCTCCATCAATTGTCTAAATCCCACTGCACTAATGGCGGATACCGGACACACGTCTAACACCAACATAGCAGTCAAGGCCTCAGTTATACGTTTTGCTTCAGGATGACTGCTGTCGTACTTCATCCTCCTCGCTAAGGACTGTTGGAGGGTCAATTGTTTAGTAAAAGTAGTGGTGTTCCTACTTCCTCTCTGGGATGATGAACGACTCCCAGCAGCAGCAACAGCAGCAGCGGCAGCAGGAGGCGTAGCAATGCAGGATCCTCCGGAGGAATCCCCGATAGGAGAGTCAGTCATGCCAGTGACATGGCCTGCAGGACTACTTCCGATCCTGACTAAGGAGGAAATTGATGAGGAGGGAGTTGACGGTGTGGTTTGCAGGCGCTTGGATACAACAGGACAACGGGATTTAGGTGTCCCTGGACTGCTTACGGTCTTAGCCAAAGTTTCTGAACTTGACAGTAACTTATTATGAACGTGCTGCAGGTGCCGTATAAGGGAGGATGTTCCTAGGTGGTTAACGTCCCTACCCCTACTTATTCCACCTTTACATAAGGTACATATGGCAAGACAGTTGTTGTCCGGATTTGGATAGAAATATTGCCAGACCAAAGAGGTGGAATGTTTGGTCTTCTGCCCAGGCATGACCGTGATGGTCTTTTTCATCCCACGGACAACAACTGTCTCCCCCGGAGCCTGATTTAAACAAACCACATCACCATCAGAATCCTCCTCGCCAACTTCCTCCTCAGCGCCAGCTACACCAGTATCCTCATCCTGTTGTACTTCAACAGTGACATCTTCAATTTGCATATCAGCAAGTGGACTGTGGGTGCTCCTTTCAGCACTTGCAGGGGGCGTGCAAATGGTGGAAAGAGCCACCTCTTCCCGTCCAGTGCTGGGAAGGTCAGGCATCGCAACCACCACCTTGGGGATTTGTGATATCTTCTTAGAAAGCACAGTTCTTTGCTGTGCTTTTGCCAGCTTAACTCTTTAGATTTTTTTAGTGGGAGGAGAGCTTCCATCATCGTGAAGCTGAACCACTAGTCATGAACATACTAGGGATCGACCTTAGCCGTTCCTTGCCACTCCGTGTCGTAAATGGCATATTGGCAAGTTTACGTTTCTCTTCAGCTGACTTAAATGTTTTTTTCAAGGTCATTTTCCTGAACTTTGTCATTTGGGATTGTATGTGCCCTCTATTATGACATTGGGCATCGGCCTTGGCAGACGACATTGATGGCATGTTATCGTCTATGTCATGACTAGTGGCAGCAGCTTCAGCACTAGGAGGAAGTGGTTCTGGATCTTTCTCTATTTTATTTTATTTTTATTTTTATCGGAGAAAGTTTGGTCCTCCATTTATGTTATATCGATTTGATATATACGTGCGGCTAAACACAGAAAATATTTTTTTATTTTTGCTGGAGAGTAGTGCACTTTGTGGGCTACACCAGCCTTTAAGAAATGAGCCAGCCGGCTCTTTACTTATGGTACACAGGCGCACACTTGGCGCTGCTCCTTTGTTGATGCACGTGCGGCTACTGCGCACACAATTCACTAACACAGAAAATATTTTTTTTTTGGTTTGGACTGGAGTGTACTTTGGGGGTTACAACACCCTTTAACAGTCAAGCCAACCGGCCCTTTACTTATGACACAGGCGCACGCTTGGCACTACTTTGTTGATGCACGTGCGGCTACTGCGCACACAATTCACAAACACAGAAAATAATTTTTTTTTGGTTTGGACTGGAGTGTACTATGGGGGTTACAACACCCTTTAACGGTCAAGCCAGCCGGCCCTTTACTTATGACACAGGCGCACGCTTGGCACTACTTTGTTGATGCACGTGCGGCTACTGCGCACACAATTCACAAACACAGAAAATATATTATTTTTTTAGCACTTGGGGGAGCACCCCTGATGGACAGAGCACCCCCTGGACAACACTACAGCACCCCTTTAGGACTGGGACACTGCACAGGACCTTGGAGTGGACACAGCCCCTATGGAGAACTGACTGCACAACACAGTCCAGCCAGCCCCTATGGACTTTGAAGTAGTGGACACAGCCCCTATTAACAACAGCAGCACAGCACAACACAGCCAGCCCCTATGGACTTTGAAGTAGTGGACAAGAGCAGCACTACACTACACTACACAGCCCAGCCAGCCCTAACTCCCACCCTCCCTCTTCACTGTCCACAGCCGAGTGAGAAAATGGCGCCGACGCGGGTACCTTATATAGGATCCAAAGCCCGCGAGACTCGGAAGGCGGGATGATGAAGTTTTGCCTCGATTTCAGATCCGAGTCAGGCGGGAAAAGTCGAGCCTGACTCGGATCGGACTCGGATCAGGGGGGCTCGGGGGGGTTCGGATTTCAGAAATCCGAACCCGCTCACCCCTAATATATATATATATATATATATATATATATATATATATATATATATATATATAGTACAAAACTGGCCGGCACTCCACAAAAACTTCAATAATTGCCCGGGTGCCATCCAATGGAAAAAATACCAAACATGTATAAAAAATAACAGCGGCACTCACAGGACTTTGATAAAGAAGACTCACGACACAGCAGGTCAAAGTTCAACGTTTCAGTCTGGCGACTTTTATCAAGAACTGAGAACAAAAGATACAGTGCATACCTTTATACCAAGTGACATCCCATAGTGATCCTGTGTAGCGCTGACCACGCTGATGATGACGTCATCAGGGCGGGACAAAGCGCTGACACACTGACGTAGCCGCACTGAGCGTGGTTGCCATGGTGAGTAACCAGGGCAACCCACTGAGACGATACAAACATAGATATACAGCCGCGGCATGCTGCACTCCCCACCGCTTAAACGCTGGTTGGAGAGAGAGCATGCGGCTCATGCTGACATGTTGCAGCGATGTTACACAGCCCAATAAAAACAGGCAGTAAAACAGTGCAATGGGCGGCATACATGTGAGAAACCAACAATAAACAATAAACAGAGTGGCAAAGTGATACATGTGTATAACTAGACCAAGAATACCCCACAGCATAGCAAGGTACAATAAATACATGAACTAAATACATATGACATTGTGTGACAAGATATATAGTAATCATACATATGGGCGCGATCATGGACAACATCTCAAGGTACTAAACCTTCGGCCCTCAATCAAGATGTATACATATATGTAGACAGTGAGCTCCTAAAGTGCGACAGATATATTAACCACTGCATGGCCATGACAATTCTAAATGTCCACGACACAAAGTAAAAAAGGGGGTACTAGCTATACTCATGAATAATGAATCATGTAAGCAAGTAGAGACAATGAACCAATCAGATGAATTGAATAAATTGATGAAACACTGTATAACTGTTACTGGTCATGGCAAACCAAAATGCGTGGTGAAGAGTGGTTCTAGCTATAGCGAACAAGTTGTGACACATGACAATGAGATACGGAGTGACAGTAATCACAGCAGAATAGCCAATTAGACCTTTAACGGATCTATAACTAGGTTGTAATCAGAGGTGAAATTGATCAAAAATCCCTCCATGATGCTCAAATAAACATGTCCAACAAACTGTTGAGATCCATCAACCGTGTAGATACATAGAAACTGTGGACAAGAAAAGCCGACAAACACGAAGGAACAAGACTCAGTTAGGATAATTCCATGATACAGCACCAGGTCTTCCTAGGTGGTCTCCCACTCAAGTACTGGACTGGCCTACACTGCTTAGCTTCAAAGATCAGACGGTATAAGGCGTATCCAGTGTAGTATGGCAGTAGCAAAGGAGAAAACGTATCCAAGTATGATAGGCCTGCGTATGCCGACAACCGAGACAACAATGTAACAATACACAGTAGATGGATCCAAAACAAATGTGGATCACAACATAATAATGAGGACAACAATACCAGGATGATACAGCAATGCATACTGTTCAAGAACCCTAGTGAAATGAAGATGTGGGTAAACAGTACCCTGTAAGTATGTTGCTGCGCTGTGTGGCAACAGCACGCGATCTAACATGTCCCTTAAAGGAAGCAAGAAAAAGAAAGTTGTTCATTGAGACCAAGTGGTGATATAGTATTCATTTTATGTATCCAGAAAGTTTCAAGTTGTAACAATTTCTTCTCCCTATCGCCACCCCGCTTGTTGATGGGGACATGATCAATTAATTTATACACTAAGGTGGATAGTGAATGTCGAAGATTCTTGAAATGGCGTGCTACGGGTTGGTCAATTTCTTTTCCCTCCAATGCTTGACGAATTGCAGTGCGGTGTTGAGCCATGCGAATCCTGGCAGTACAAGTGGTTTTCCCAATGTACATTAGTCCACAGGGACATCGGATCATGTATAGCACATATTTAGATGTACATGTTAATATATGCTTAATTGGGAAACGTTTCCCCGAATGTGGATGTACAATGTCAGGGCCAGTTTCCATAAAACTGCATGTCGTACAGCCAGTACAGCGGTAACAACCCGGTCTCCTGGATAAAAAGTGCTGTTCAGTGTTGATGGAACCAAAATTGATGTCATTGTGTACCAGCCAATCCTTTAGATTTTTACCACGTTTGTAGCCCAGCATGATCTTTGAGTTTTTTAATGACTTAATGGAATTGTCTGTGTTGATTATGGGCCAGAGGCGTTTGGCTGTAGAATTGATAAATTTGCTGGCTGCATTGTGTTGGTTAACAAATAACATTGTGTCCCTTTTATTGCTTCTTGTCTTGTCGGTTTCATTTGTAACTCCATGTGCAGTTATTGCTCTGGCTTTAGCCATAGCCAGATCCTTGTGTCTGTATCCACGTTGTGCAAATTTAGATATCATGCAATCGATTTCTTGTTCGGCTTGTGAGGGATCACTGGTGATCCTAAGTGCACGTAAAAATTGGGAGTATGGTAGACTCCTTTTGAGTGACGTTGGATGATGGCTCTGTGCATGCAGTAAAGTGTTGCTGTCAGTAGGTTTATGATAAATGGAAGTGTCAAAATCCGTTCCAGTCCACCGGATGTTTAGATCCAAGAAATGCACGTTACTGTGACTTTGCTCATAAGTGAAGGTGATGTATTGATGCATAGTATTGATCTTGGACATGACATTGATGAACTCCACTTCGGTGCCCGACCACAATACCAATATATCGTCGATATATCGAACAAAAAAAATTAAAGACTTGTTGAAATCCAGGTTGTTCAAAAACAGTTCTTTTTCTACAAAAAACATGTATATGTTGGCAAAGGAAGGGGCTACATGAGACCCCATGGCACAGCCTTTTTTCTGAAGAAACAACTTATTATCAAAAAGAAAATAATTATTATTCAAAGTCTGTTTCAAAAGACACAAGAAAAAATCAATGTTGGGGCCCTGGTACTCTGGGTGTGACCTCAAAAAAGTTCCCATATACTCGCAACCCTCCAGCTGTGGTATGCTGGTGTAGAGTGAATTAACATCAATGGTACACAAAAGTAAATCGTGTGGAAGGTTATTCAAGCTGTGTAATTTGTCCAAAAGGGTGTTTGAATCTTTCAAAAATGTTGGTTCAGGTGAGATGAGGGGTTGTAAGTAATGATCTAAATATTTGGATGTATTACTATAAAGACTGTCTCTGGCTGAGATTATGGGACGACCTGGAGGTGTGGAAATTGATTTATGGATCTTGGGCAGTGTATACAGTAATGGGACCACCGGTTTGTCTATGGTCAGATAATCTTTGATGTCTTTGGTTATATAATTCTGTTCGTAAGCCTGTATTAACACATCATCCAGTTGTTTTTTGAAGGAAACAGTGGGGTCATGACTGAGCAGACAATATGTGTTGACATCATTAAGCTGTCGATAAATTTCATCACAATACTGGGTTCTATCCTGGATAACGATGGCACCCCCTTTGTCCGCTGATCGAATCACTATAGAGTTATCTTTGCTCAGAGAGATCAACGCATGATATTCTTCCTTAGATAGATTGTGTCGCATCGGGGTCATGCCCTTAAACTGTGTGCATACCTCCTGGTCCAACATTCTAACAAAACTCTTGATAGAAGCATTGTTTGAAGAGGGATCAAAAGAAGAGGTTTTTTTGAAATGTGAAATGGGTGTCGTTGTGGGAATGGCCTCTGAATTGCTAAAGAACTCTTTGAGTTTAAGACTCCTGTGTAATCTCCATAAATCCTTCTTCCAATGGAAGCTATTGAATGTGCATGTGGGAATAAATGTTAGACCCTTTTGCAATAATGAGGATTCTGCCATGGTGAGTATTCTGGAGGATAGATTCAAAATTACATTTTCTTTTTGTACACCCTTCTGCCTCGACCCCTGTCTGCCACGTCTAGAGCGGGATCGTTTCCTTTTTGTGCTCGTGTGGCTACCCCTAAAGGGGGACATTGTGTGATTGGAAATGGAATGGAGGGGAGATCTTGGTCACTTTGTGACGAATTAGCCCCACTGGATCCTTCTGTGTCAAAAGGTCGTCGAGGGTTCCTAAAGCGGTTTCTTTGGAATTTGGGATTGAGAGTTCTCCCTGTTGCCCAAGAATAAACACGTTGTTCCTGATAGTCAGTGTTGACTTTGGCTAGTTTATCCTTTTTATATTTAATTAGGTCCCTTTTATATTCATCTATTTGGGTACTCAGCTTCTCGAGCCAATTGTTAGAGCTATCATTGACAAGGTAGGACTTATGTGTGGTATCAAAGGATTTGATCTTATCGCGGATAATGCTAAGTTCTCTGCTAGATTCCTCTATAACTAAAAGAATGAGGTCAAGTGAGCACTTGTTTAAAACCGCCACCCATCTCCTACAAAAGTCGACATTATTCCGACCAATGGTCGGAACATTCTTAATCCTAAAACCTCTAGGAATTTTTCTTTCCTTGTGGTAGTCCGATAATGTGACCCCGTGCAAATGATAATCGATTTCTTTTTTCTTTAATTTGAGAATCTGAATATACAATTCCTCGGCTGATGTTGTCCCTGCAGTGTCTAAAAGTGTTTCTTTGAAGTATAAGTTTTCGGCTTCTGATTCGCTAAAGCTAAGAATGTCACCCAGCGGTAGCTGTATGTTGAGAAACCCACTCCCATCTGTTGGTATATTAGTAGCACCCAAGTTGCTTTGAGACATCACTTTCTTAGTGACAAATGTCACGGAAAATACAGGACATATAAATGTAATAAAGATGAATCGCGTGTATCGTGATATATGGGATAGTGTATAAATATGACACAATGTACGGGGTCCCAAAACAATACTCAAAAGCAATGGTCTATACCCTGTGTCTACATGTAAATATATAAGTATTTGCGCATTTCAAAAGAACACAAAGGCTAAATAATTCCTATAGCTGTGAGGACATAATTGAAAAAATGATCCACAAGTATGAAACATGAAAAAAGAGAAAAAGAATATTCCCTATTTATAGAATAGAGAAGAAAAATAAACAAAAAGGATGTTCTGATATAGCAGATACAGTCATGTAATTCAAGGGGTGCCTTGCAAACGACCGGAATAGGAAAACATCCCAGAAGTAAAATGTAGTACAAAACTGGCCGGCACTCCACAAAAACTTCAATAATTGCCCGGGTGCCATCCAATGGAAAAAATACCAAACATGTATAAAAAATAACAGCGGCACTCACAGGACTTTGATAAAGAAGACTCACGACACAGCAGGTCAAAGTTCAACGTTTCAGTCTGGCGACTTTTATCAAGAACTGAGAACAAAAGATACAGTGCATACCTTTATACCAAGTATAAAGGTATGCACTGTATCTTTTGTTCTCAGTTCTTGATAAAAGTCGCCAGACTGAAACGTTGAACTTTGACCTGCTGTGTCGTGAGTCTTCTTTATCAAAGTCCTGTGAGTGCCGCTGTTATTTTTTATACATGTTTGGTATTTTTTCCATTGGATGGCACCCGGGCAATTATTGAAGTTTTTGTGGAGTGCCGGCCAGTTTTGTACTACATTTTACTTCTGGGATGTTTTCCTATTCCGGTCGTTTGCAAGGCACCCCTTGAATTACATGACTGTATCTGCTATATCAGAACATCCTTTTTGTTTATTTTTCTTCTCTATTCTATAAATAGGGAATATTCTTTTTCTCTTTTTTCATGTTTCATACTTGTGGATCATTTTTTCAATTATGTCCTCACAGCTATAGGAATTATTTAGCCTTTGTGTTCTTTTGAAATGCGCAAATACTTATATATTTACATGTAGACACAGGGTATAGACCATTGCTTTTGAGTATTGTTTTGGGACCCCGTACATTGTGTCATATTTATACACTATCCCATATATCACGATACACGCGATTCATCTTTATTACATTTATATGTCCTGTATTTTCCGTGACATTTGTCACTAAGAAAGTGATGTCTCAAAGCAACTTGGGTGCTACTAATATACCAACAGATGGGAGTGGGTTTCTCAACATACAGCTACCGCTGGGTGACATTCTTAGCTTTAGCGAATCAGAAGCCGAAAACTTATACTTCAAAGAAACACTTTTAGACACTGCAGGGACAACATCAGCCGAGGAATTGTATATTCAGATTCTCAAATTAAAGAAAAAAGAAATCGATTATCATTTGCACGGGGTCACATTATCGGACTACCACAAGGAAAGAAACATTCCTAGAGGTTTTAGGATTAAGAATGTTCCAACCATTGGTCGGAATAATGTCGACTTTTGTAGGAGATGGGTGGCGGTTTTAAACAAGTGCTCACTTGACCTCATTCTTTTAGTTATAGAGGAATCTAGCAGAGAACTTAGCATTATCCGCGATAAGATCAAATCCTTTGATACCACACATAAGTCCTACCTTGTCAATGATAGCTCTAACAATTGGCTCGAGAAGCTGAGTACCCAAATAGATGAATATAAAAGGGACCTAATTAAATATAAAAAGGATAAACTAGCCAAAGTCAACACTGACTATCAGGAACAACGTGTTTATTCTTGGGCAACAGGGAGAACTCTCAATCCCAAATTCCAAAGAAACCGCTTTAGGAACCCTCGACGACCTTTTGACACAGAAGGATCCAGTGGGGCTAATTCGTCACAAAGTGACCAAGATCTCCCCTCCATTCCATTTCCATTCACACAATGTCCCCCTTTAGGGGTAGCCACACGAGCACAAAAAGGAAACGATCCCGCTCTAGACGTGGCAGACAGGGGTCGAGGCAGAAGGGTGTACAAAAAGAAAATGTAATTTTGAATCTATCCTCCAGAATACTCACCATGGCAGAATCCTCATTATTGCAAAAGGGTCTAACATTTATTCCCACATGCACATTCAATAGCTTCCATTGGAAGAAGGATTTATGGAGATTACACAGGAGTCTTAAACTCAAAGAGTTCTTTAGCAATTCAGAGGCCATTCCCACAACGACACCCATTTCACATTTCAAAAAAACCTCTTCTTTTGATCCCTCTTCAAACAATGCTTCTATCAAGAGTTTTGTTAGAATGTTGGACCAGGAGGTATGCACACAGTTTAAGGGCATGACCCCGATGCGACACAATCTATCTAAGGAAGAATATCATGCGTTGATCTCTCTGAGCAAAGATAACTCTATAGTGATTCGATCAGCGGACAAAGGGGGTGCCATCGTTATCCAGGATAGAACCCAGTATTGTGATGAAATTTATCGACAGCTTAATGATGTCAACACATATTGTCTGCTCAGTCATGACCCCACTGTTTCCTTCAAAAAACAACTGGATGATGTGTTAACACAGGCTTACGAACAGAATTATATAACCAAAGACATCAAAGATTATCCGACCATAGACAAACCGGTGGTCCCATTACTGTATACACTGCCCAAGATCCATAAATCAATTTCCACACCTCCAGGTCGTCCCATAATCTCAGCCAGAGACAGTCTTTATAGTAATACATCCAAATATTTAGATCATTACTTACAACCCCTCATCTCACTTGAACCAACATTTTTGAAAGATTCAAACACCCTTTTGGACAAATTACACAGCTTGAATAACCTTCCACACGATTTACTTTTGTGTACCATTGATGTTAATTCACTCTACACCAGCATACCACAGCTGGAGGGTTGCGAGTATATGGGAACTTTTTTGAGGTCACACCCAGAGTACCAGGGCCCCAACATTGATTTTTTCTTGTGTCTTTTGAAACAGACTTTGAATAATAATTATTTTCTTTTTGATAATAAGTTTTTTCTTCAGAAAAAAGGCTGTGCCATGGGGTCTCATGTAGCCCCTTCCTTTGCCAACATATACATGTTTTTTGTAGAAAAAGAACTGTTTTTGAACAACCTGGATTTCAACAAGTCTTTAATTTTTTTTGTTCGATATATCGACGATATATTGGTATTGTGGTCGGGCACCGAAGTGGAGTTCATCAATGTCATGTCCAAGATCAATACTATGCATCAATACATCACCTTCACTTATGAGCAAAGTCACAGTAACGTGCATTTCTTGGATCTAAACATCCGGTGGACTGGAATGGATTTTGACACTTCCATTTATCATAAACCTACTGACAGCAACACTTTACTGCATGCACAGAGCCATCATCCAACGTCACTCAAAAGGAGTCTACCATACTCCCAATTTTTACGTGCACTTAGGATCACCAGTGATCCCTCACAAGCCGAACAAGAAATCGATTGCATGATATCTAAATTTGCACAACGTGGATACAGACACAAGGATCTGGCTATGGCTAAAGCCAGAGCAATAACTGCACATGGAGTTACAAATGAAACCGACAAGACAAGAAGCAATAAAAGGGACACAATGTTATTTGTTAACCAACACAATGCAGCCAGCAAATTTATCAATTCTACAGCCAAACGCCTCTGGCCCATAATCAACACAGACAATTCCATTAAGTCATTAAAAAACTCAAAGATCATGCTGGGCTACAAACGTGGTAAAAATCTAAAGGATTGGCTGGTACACAATGACATCAATTTTGGTTCCATCAACACTGAACAGCACTTTTTATCCAGGAGACCGGGTTGTTACCGCTGTACTGGCTGTACGACATGCAGTTTTATGGAAACTGGCCCTGACATTGTACATCCACATTCGGGGAAACGTTTCCCAATTAAGCATATATTAACATGTACATCTAAATATGTGGTATACATGATCCGATGTCCCTGTGGACTAATGTACATTGGGAAAACCACTTGTACTGCCAGGATTCGCATGGCTCAACACCGCACTGCAATTCGTCAAGCATTGGAGGGAAAAGAAATTGACCAACCCGTAGCACGCCATTTCAAGAATCTTCGACATTCACTATCCACCTTAGTGTATAAATTAAATGATCATGTCCCCATCAACAAGCGGGGTGGCGATAGGGAGAAGAAATTGTTACAACTTGAAACTTTCTGGATACATAAAATGAATACTATATCACCACTTGGTCTCAATGAACAACTTTCTTTTTCTTGCTTCCTTTAAGGGACATGTTAGATTGCGTGCTGTTGCCACACAGCGCAGCAATATACTTACAGGGTACTGTTTACCCACATCTTCTTTTCACTAGGGTTCTTGAACAGTATGCATTGCTGTATCATCCTGGTATTGTTGTCCTCATTATTATGTTGTGATCCACATTTGTTTTGGATCCATCTACTGTGTATTGTTACATTGTTGTCTCGGTTGTCGGCATACGCAGGCCTATCATACTTGGATACGTTTTCTCCTTTGCTACTACCATACTACACTGGATACACCTTATACCGTCTGATCTTTGAAGCTAAGCAGTGTAGGCCAGTCCAGTACTTGAGTGGGAGACCACCTAGGAAGACCTGGTGCTGTATCATGGAATTATCCTAACTGAGTCTTGTTCCTTCGTGTTTGTCGGCTTTTCTTGTCCACAGTTTCTATGTATCTACACGGTTGATGGATCTCAACAGTTTGTTGGACATGTTTATTTGAGCATCATGGAGGGATTTTTGATCAATTTCACCTCTGATTACAACCTAGTTATAGATCCGTTAAAGGTCTAATTGGCTATTCTGCTGTGATCACTGTCACTCCGTATCTCATTGTCATGTGTCACAACTTGTTCGCTATAGCTAGAACCACTCTTCACCATGCATTTTGGTTTGCCATGACCAGTAACAGTTATACAGTGTTTCATCAATTTATTCAATTCATCTGATTGGTTCATTGTCTCTACTTGCTTACATGATTCATTATTCATGATTATAGCTAGTACCCCCTTTTTTACTTTGTGTCGTGGACATTTAGAATTGTCATGGCCATGCAGTGGTTAATATATCTGTCGCACTTTAGGAGCTCACTGTCTACATATATGTATACATCTTGATTGAGGGCCGAAGGTTTAGTACCTTGAGATGTTGTCCATGATCGCGCCCATATGTATGATTACTATATATCTTGTCACACAATGTCATATGTATTTAGTTCATGTATTTATTGTACCTTGCTATGCTGTGGGGTATTCTTGGTCTAGTTATACACATGTATCACTTTGCCACTCTGTTTATTGTTTATTGTTGGTTTCTCACATGTATGCCGCCCATTGCACTGTTTTACTGCCTGTTTTTATTGGGCTGTGTAACATCGCTGCAACATGTCAGCATGAGCCGCATGCTCTCTCTCCAACCAGCGTTTAAGCGGTGGGGAGTGCAGCATGCCGCGGCTGTATATCTATGTTTGTATCGTCTCAGTGGGTTGCCCTGGTTACTCACCATGGCAACCACGCTCAGTGCGGCTACGTCAGTGTGTCAGCGCTTTGTCCCACCCTGATGACGTCATCATCGGCGTGGTCAGCGCTACACAGGATCACTATGGGATGTCACTTGGTATAAAGGTATGCACTGTATCTTTTGTTCTCAGTTCTTGATAAAAGTCGCCAGACTGAAACGTTGAACTTTGACCTGCTGTGTCGTGAGTCTTCTTTATCAAAGTCCTGTGAGTGCCGCTGTTATTTTTTATATATATATATATATATATAATACAAACTCAGGATTGTGACCGGCGGCCTTGCGGCTGCCGGTCACATGACTGCATCCCGTTAAACATTGTGCATGTGATACATTTGGAAGTAATGGGGAAGTTGAGTTCAATTTTGCATTCTTTTTTGCATTCGATTTTAATGGGAATTTGAGGTTCGATTTTGGAAGGGATTTCATAAACTGAACACAAGATCCCTTCTTGAAATCGAATTCGATTTGAAAATCAAATATTAGTAAAAGAGGGATTTATTAAGGGATATTGCAGTTCAATTTACATTTGATTTCAGTTGATTTTAGAGATTCATAAAATGGAATTTAGTAAATTTACCCCCAGATGTTAGACAGTCGATAGGTCGACAGGGTTAAAAGGTTGACAGGTACAAAATGTAGACAAACTAAATGTCCACATGTAAGAATGTTGACAGGTACAAATGGTTTACATGGGAAAAAGGTTGCCTCGAAAATGGTTGACATAAAAATGGTCGACACGTGGATTTTTAAGTTTTCTAACTCTAATCTTCCCACCTAACCCTTCCCTTGGTACCTATCCCTAACCTTCCCTCCTGGTGCCCAACCCTAACAACAGTTGGGGTAAGTGCCTAACCCTAACCCTAAAAAATAAAAAAAACATGTGTCTAACCATTTTTGTGTCAACAATTTTCCTGTTGACCTTTTGACCCTATCGATCATTTGTACCTGTTGACCTTCTTACATGTTAACATTTAGTGTCCTTTTGTCCCTGTCGACCTATTGACTGTCTAACATCTGGTATCTATCTAGACATTAGACTACCTTTTTACTGTAGACCTTTAGAATGGATCCTGCACCCGAGAAGCATCATGTGGACGCTCCAGACTACACATGCTGCACACTATTATGTAGCCAATCCTCAGGATGCCTGATCAGCGCTGCAATTACCGGAGCTGCCAGTAACATCCTCTGTGAGCAAAGGCATGATGTCATGCACTCAGTGGGCAGGGCCAACACTGGGCGATAATCTGCCCAATTACGGCCCTGTTGGACTGCTTTTAGTGAATGCCGTAAATGCATATTGAAAGTTCAAAATATCTTCTTATCGTTTTTGAGGCAAACTGGCAGGACATTGTTGTGCTTCACCAGCCTTGTTAATACACTCTAATCCTGTCTAGTTAATTGACAATCCTTAACCTTCACCTTGCCACTATACAATACACAGCTCGAACAAACAATACATTTAGGGCTGGTATATAATGAAACACTGAAATGCTGTTGAAAGGTGCACATAGCCTGTAATTAAATGTGACACTCCTGGAGCGACTCAACTTTTATGAATACTGTGATCTTTTAGTTAGAAAAGAAAAGTGTTTAATAGCTGCCATTTGACAACATTTAATGTTATACAATCCTGGAGTACAATGTGGGAAACCTTTTCACAGAGCCTGTGCTTCATGCTTCATATATGTATGTAACATGATTTGTATACAGAGTGGATGAGGAGAACAAAGGACAATTTTTTTTTTATTAAATTGCCATTTTTCCTGCTTCTCATGGATGTGCCCAGGGGTGAGCTAATAATGAGACAATTTAAGACAGCTGCTCTCTTGTAAGTGGAATTTGAAATCTCTGGAGCTTATTTATAAAGAGCAAGGTTTAGGAGCATATTTATTAAGCATTTTCTTTTCATAAAATTATATAGAAACTGCCATTTCAGCATAATTTTATGAATTGTAGCTATGTACTAATAGCCTAAAGCACGAGATTTCACAGACATCTCTGGCAGAGTACAAATTAGCACTGCAGACTGGTGTCTTGGTTATTATCAATGGTGACTACAGTCTGACTCCTATGTACCATGCTCCGAGAAGCAAATCTTTTCGGACTTTGGCCCCTTAGTTTATACAATCTTCTACTGTAGTAAACTGCTTTAGGTTTATGGAGGCATATATGCAAGAGAAGGATCCTCCGATCCCTATCCTGCAGCCTGTGGCCTGCTCCAGAAACTGACACTATGCGCAGTGCCAGATTAAACCCTGTGGAGACCCCTAGGCAGCAGTGACCTGCGGTGAGGTCAATGGCTGGGGAGGTACACATGTATAAAAACACAGTTTTTATATCAAAACTCTGGAGCATGGCATGGCGTATGATAGGGGAGGGAGTATGACAGGGGAGGCTCTGCCTCCCCCGCCTACCCTGACTGCACATCTCTGCTAGGCAGTTGAAATCTAGCCCCCCCTTCAAATTATCTCCTAATACGTTTTTAATTTTACCAAGCAACAAGTTTAATAAGCTGTAAGTAGGTTGTACCAAAGTTTTTTTTACAAACTGACAACTGACAGAAGATGAGCTTTTAAGAGACAAACGGTAATGAGAATCTGATGTCTATGGTGTATGTACTTTAAGTTGTTAATGGGTATGTTACATTAATACAGTATTTAATGTAAAGTTTTAATTTCTTTGAGTTGATTAATTTTTTATATCTTTTGTAAACAATTTAAGAAAGCTTGATTGTAGCTTTCTTTAAAGATCAAATCAATATTATTATGATCCATTGTTGCGGGGCCCCTAAAAGGCGCAAGGCCCATAGGCCGGTGCCTACTTTGCTTATTTGGTAGTCTGGCACTGACTGTGCGCATGTGCAGTGTGAGATTTCCCAGAGGGAGTCTCAAACAAATGCAAAACATCATTATTGAGCATACCCTACGATAATATCAGCTCTTGTCCCATCATTAATCTAAAGTTAACCATTTTATTAAAAAATACTTTTTGTTTTGGTATTGTATTCATATCATAATCTCTGCATTATACACATTTTATGTATATTAGGGTTGGGGGGTGCCAAAGAAAACTTTTGCCCTGAGTTCCACATGATCTAGAACCAGCCCTGTCCAAATGTGTCAGGTGCAATAGTTTCAAATCAGCAAACCATGCAAAGCTCACATCTTACCACCTGCTAGTCCCAATGAGGTTGATATTTCAGGACGACTCAGTGTCCTTTTTTCTGAAGGCTTGTGGCTATCTGAAGTAAAGGTGTATAATAGATGTGCGCAGACCCCCGTGTTTTGGTTTTGCCAAAACCATCCTCAAAGGTTTTGGTTTTGCCAAAACCATCCTCAAGTGTTTTGGTTCAGATTCAGTTTTGGTTTTGGATTACATTAGAGATATATTTGAAAAAAGTTAAGATCATGTAACTTGGACCTCTTTTTGTTCCTATTGTATTATTAACATCAGTAACATTAATTTCTAGTCAATTTTGACCACACCAAAGCACCTGAAATGACGAGGGAGGGACCTAAATGCAATCCAAAACACGTGAGATTCGTTTTTTAAATCCGAGTTTCGAATTGCGAGAAGACCCGAGTCAGGACTCAGTTTTAATGGGGATTCTGAACTGGTACTTGGTTTAACTTGGAACCCCTAAGTTTGGGTGTGTCCAGTTTTCTCAAAAACTGAGCTGCTCATCTCTTATATACAGTCAGGTGCATAAATATTGGGACATTGACAGAATTTTCATATTTTGGCCTCTATTCACCACCACAATGGCTTTGAAATGAAACAAACAAGATGTGCTTTAACTGCAGACTTTCAGATTTAATTTGAGGGTAATTACATCCAAATCAGGTGAACGGTGTAGGAATTACAACGGTTTCTACATGTGCCTCCCACTTTTTAAGGGGCCAAAAGTAATGGGACTATCAACTCAAAAGCTATTTCATGGACAGGTGTGGGCTATTCCCTCATTATTTCATTATCAATTAAGCAGGTTAAAGGTCTGGAGTTGATTCTAGGTGTGAGATTTGCATTTGGAATCAGTTGCTGTTGAAAGATCCAAAGAGCTGTCACTATCAGTGAAGCAAGCCATCATTAGGCTGAAAAATAAAAACAAACCCATCAGAGAGATAGCAAAAACATTAGGTGTGGCCAAATCAACTGTTTGGAACATACTTAAAAAGAAAGAATGCTTCGGAGAGATCAGCAACACCAAAATACCCGGAAGACCACGGAAAACAACTGTAGTGGATGACAGAAGGATTATTTCCCTGGTGAAGAAAAACCCCTTCACTACAGTTGGCCAAATCAAGAACACTCTCCAGGAGGTAGGTGTATATGTGTCAAAGTCAACAATCAAGAGAAGACTTCACAAGATGTAAACCATTGGTGAGCCTCAAAAACAGGAACACCAGATTAGAGTTTGCCAAACAACATCTAAAAAAGCCTTTACAGTTCTGGAACAACATCCTATGGATGGATGAGACAAAGATCAACTTGTACAACAGTGATGGGAAGAGAAGAGTATGTAGAAGGAAAGGAACTGCTCATGATCCAAAACATACCACCTCATCAGTGAAGCATGGTGGTGGTAGTGTCATGCATGGGCATGTATCGCTGCCAATGGAACTGGTTCTCTTGTATTTATTGATGATGTGACTGCTGACAAAAGCAGCAGAATGAATTCTGAAGTGTTTTGGGCAATATTATATGCTCATATTCAGTCAAATGCTTCAGAACTCATTGGACGGCGCTTCACAGTGCAGATGGACAATGACCCGAAGCATACTGCAAAAGCAACCAAAGAGTTTTTTAAGGATAAAAAGTGGAATGTTATGCAATGGCTAAGTCAATCCCCTGACCTGAATCCGATTGAGCATGCATTTCACTTGATGAAGACAAAACTGAAGGGAAAATGCCCCAAGAACAAGAAGGAACTGAAGACATTTGCAGTAGAGGCCTGGCATAGCATCACCAGGGATGAAACTCAGCGTCTGGTGATGTCTATGCATTCCAGACTTCAGGCTGTAATTGCCTGCAAAGGATTTGCAACAAAGTATTAAAAAGTGAAAGTTAGATTTAGGATTGTTTAGTCTGTCCCATTACTTTTGCCCCCTTAAAAAGTGGGAGGCACATATAGAAACCGTTGTAATTCCTACACCGTTCACCTGATTTGGATGTAATTACCCTCAAATTAAATCTGAAAGTCTGCAGTTAAAGCACATCTTGTTTGTTTCATTTCAAAGCCATTGTGGTGGTGAATAGAGGCCAAAATATGAAAATTCTGTCAATGTCCCAATATTTATGCACCTGACTGTATATACATGCAAATGACCAGTATTCCATTTACAGTATTAATAATATTTTACTTGCCTTGGTGCCTTCCTGGGGATAAATGAGCCACACAGTCTAGTAAAATGACACTTACAGGTCTTGTGCAAAGATAGAAAATAGACATAAGCCTGATTCTGAGCCGGATGCAGTAACAGTTGTCCTTGCATCATGGCTATGACTTTATGCTAATGCCAGTACAAAGCCCTTCCCTGGTGTACATCTGCGTGTCTGAAGCAAGGACTGAGACTTCCACTTGCAGCATTTATAGATGCTGGATTGCCATTTCAGTGACCAGCCCATGACATGCCTGCGACAGTCCCATAGACACAAAACTTCCTTGTTATCTCCCAGTCAATGTCCAGGAAGCCCCTACATTTTTGGGGCAGTGCATCTAAATATATTTTGTAACTCTGTAACAACAAAATCGAGCGCAGTGCAACTTGGATGCATGTGCAGAAGAAAAATATTGCTCCACTGCATCTGACATCAGATTCAGAATCAGGTCTACAGTCTATATGTACATAGCTTCATATAGATTTATCTTACAAGATTAACATGTAAGTCTGAATGAAGAATAGATTTGTTTATTGTATGGAGTACGGACAATAGACAGTCTCAAAACACACTGTTCTTAGAGAGATCTGAGGACGCAACCTCTTACAATCGCTGATATATCAAAATATGTTTACAGAATATACTATTAACAACCAATCATATTATAGGTTTAAACCTTTATATTATCAAACCAATCATGTTAAATATAGTCATATTATTGCATAGAAGCAATCAAGTGAACTACACTATGGCTGGGTGCACACTAGCTGACGTGCCAATACGATGCCCAATAGTCCGATGGTACGATATATTGGGCAGTCTGTACACACTGCATGATCCGGTGAACAACCTTGTTTACCTGCACCATCCACCTTCCTGGCATTGGCAGCTAAGTTTCTCCATCGGCCGTGCATCTACGGCCATTGAAACGACTCCGATGTCGGCACGCGGGAGCGTGCATAGTGCATACACACTAGATGATCCAGACGATATGCCGGTCCAACTCAGCATATCGATCGAAAAATCGTCTAGTGTGTACCCAGCATAAGGTCCATTTCCCAAATTCTCACAGGGTTTCAACATCTGTTTTTTCTAATTGCAGCCAAAACATAGCTACAGTACATGGTGTATGAGGATGTCGGCTATGGGCGAATAACCTCATCAGGTGTATCCCATATAACAACTGAACGTCAGTTAAAGATGTCTCATTAATTTTGTATATATCAATATAATCCTTCACCAATGGTTTCTATTACAGTTTCTAGTCATCATTAAGATTAAAATATATATTGAGGACACAGCAAGCACCAAACCACCTATTAAGGTCAGAAACATTTTCAAAAAGGATTACATATTAAATTAATCAAAGTATCCAAACATCTAATAACAGTATTAAACATTTCCTCATTAAAGTTCATTACAAATGCATCCATATAAATATCTTAAATGGGCAACACAGCAACTAAACACCATAGGATGGGAACCAAAGATATTAATTAGCCACTTTCCCATAATTTACAAAAACAATATCATATCTCCTGAGGTGATAGATGACAATACATAATTGTAAGGGGGGTGGGCTTGGACTGCACACCCTAATTTTAAACATAATAGGAGGAGCTGCCATGCTGAGACTTGTAGCACAATACAGGGGACATAGAATGCAGGTGCACACTCTAGGTACTAAGAACATATTTGCCCATCCACCGCATCAAGGTGAACCCCATAAGATGGGGTCCCTAACATCCCTATTACTAACACATTATATTAAATTTATCCAGGACTTACCTGTAATAGTGCCATTCTAAAATGTAGACAGAAATGCAGGAACCTGGGCTGGTGATTAAAAACACCTGAGGGCAGATGGGTGGGGTGCAAATTCCAAATAGGAATACATAATTGCAAGAAACAGTACAGAGACTTTCATTTAGGCCTAAAGGAAGCACTGTATTCATTTCTCACAATCACAGCCTTGTTTCAAAACGGGAACCTGGTTCGCTATTTTATAGCTTAATTTCTTTAAAATGAGAAGACACATGCAGCTCTAAATCTTTGCCATAAAACTAAAAACTATACATTAAACTTAAAACTAACTAGATAGTAAATCTATGTTGGGCCATTCATTTGTGGAATTGTTATAAAGACTTGAAAATATAAACTAATCCACCTAATTGCATTGATCACATGGGTTCGGTAAGGAATGACCGCCGGACGTGAGCCCGGTGGTTGAAAACCTGATGCCGGCAGCCCAAACAGCACAGATCCCCACAGGTAAGTATGCTATCCCTACTTCTCTCCCCTCCTAACCCTATATCTCCCTTAGGGGTGTCTAACCCTAACCTCCCCTTAGTGCCTGACCCTTACCTCCCCCTAGGGGTGCCTAAACCTAACCCCCTTCCCCGCCCCCTAAACCTAACTCTCCCGGGGGATGCCTACCCCTAACCTCCCCATGGGGGTGCCTAACCCTAACCCCACCTTTCCCTAGCCTAACCCTAACCCTCCCGGGGGGGTGCCTAACCCTGTCCACCTAGGAGCCCTAAACCTAACCCTTCCCTTCATTCGCAATGCCGGGCGTCGGGATTTTGGCGGGTGGATAATGATAGGCATTGGGATTTAGACGCCTATCATTAGTCCAATGCCAGAATTTCACAGTCAGGAAGTGGGCTTCTTGACTACATTTAGACGCCTATCATTAGTCCCATGCCGGGATTTCACAGTCAGGAAGTGGGCTTCTTGACTACGGATCACATAATGGCTTGTACAAGTTGAAGTAAACTTAATTGTTATCTTCTTTTCTGAATGTGGATGCACCACATATAAGAAACCGGCAGAGGCAAGGACTGGTAAGACACCAAACATCACCTACATGTATTTGAAAGTAGAGGTTATACTCACGTACCTAAGGAGAGGAGACACAAACTTGATCTTAAATCCATTTACTACATCATGCTACTATACTGTAAGCAGAGCAAAGATTACCCTAACAACAGAAAGCTCATACTATCACAGAACATTGCATTTCATGAGACTACAGTACTTCAGTTAGTGTCAACAGGAATATCATACAGCCACAGAGATCTGTATCACTGGATATGCTTGCATCTAAAAACAAGCAACAAGAGGAAATCTCTTAAAAAGTAGAGTGATGAGTTTGTTGGATTTGTTTGTTGTATAACACAGAAGCTTCATGATCCTAAACCAAGTTATGACTGGCAAGAGTGGAAGCATATAGGTCCTGAAGTCCAAGTATCCAAGAGGCGTGAGAGCAACAAGTGTTGTGTACCCAACTGCAAAGCGAATGGGAAAGAAGAAACTTGCAGTTGCCTTATTTAATGTTGGGACTAAACGTAATTTGAATGTTCAGAGAGGGCCACCAACATCACTGCAAACCAACTCTTTATCAGGGATACTAGCCAGTGAGATGTTAACCACAGATCTGATTTCCTATGCTCAGACTTTCTCTTGCAGCTATGTGGACTGGAACATATTTCATTTGTTGATGTTTTTACTGAATATGTTTGCAAAACTCTCATTGACTTTTCTTTGCAGGTGAGACATCAAAAATGTGTAATGCTCATGTTGAGTATTGTAATGAGAGGCAGCTTTGAGAGAAGGGGGTGTTGGATGAGGTGCACTCTGG
Source organism: Taudactylus pleione (assembly GCA_031769625.1). Taxonomy (NCBI): domain Eukaryota; kingdom Metazoa; phylum Chordata; class Amphibia; order Anura; family Myobatrachidae; genus Taudactylus; species Taudactylus pleione. The sequence goes on along the minus strand of JAUIMM010000169.1, from coordinate 2,527,666 downwards.
CACTGCCTCAATCCATAGACAAGCAGACAAGCTAATCTGGTGATCTCTAGGACCACCTGGAGTACAGCCAATAAAGGTTTTTCCTCACTTCTTTTCTTCCTGGCATCCATAGTGAGTGGATGGAACCCTGAGACTCTCCTGCAGTTATCATCATCCTAGACTGATACAAGTACACTATACTACTGCTGTTATATTAGGGGGCATTAACACTTCCATTTGCCGGTGTCCATTATACCCAGATGCCTGGCACACTACAATGCCCAGCAATACCCCAAAGTGCTCTAGGCTTCTCCTACTCTATTGCAACTGTACCTGTTATATCCACGTATTATTAGCTATCTGCTGTTCTACCAGGTTCAATAAACCTAAGAATCAGTTGTTATATCACATGTGGACTAACTGTGTCCAGCACCAAACTGCGTAATACATACAATCACAATGGCTAAGTGTTTTGCCTGGCTTAACCACCATTGTCTGTTGCACACTGCTATGCATTACATCGCAACAGTACCCTGCTTATACACTCTGCTAGTGTTATGGGCCCAGTGCCCACACCCCCAGCATTGTGTTAGTTCTATACTAATAGTATGTTGTCTTTAAAACAAGTGTAAAATAAAAGATGTTTAGCAAACAAATCATTTTCCAAGAACAACCATTTTTCTATAAAAAAAACATTAAATTGTTTGCAAATGACAGTCAAATAGAAATAGTTCCTTGTAAGTGTATTTTCTAGGAGATTGAGAATAAAAGGAACATCTGGCCCATTGTAACTAAGATTGTTGGTAAGACAAAGAAACACGTTAAAAACGTCAATGAGTTAAAGAAGGAGGTTCTCGAGGTAGAAATGTTACTTCTATAGCTTTAATAATTGAGATATTGTATATTTTAAAATACTGTAGATGGCTCTGTTTGCACAATAGCTGTAAAAATTGTATAGTTATTGCAAAATAGGATGATATAATGAGTTTTGTGCTTATATTATGGGCCCCCCAGGAGAACAGTCAAGACTCTATGGATAACATGTAAAGTAATAGAACAACCAGATGATCTTGCTGTAAAGCTTTGCATGTTTTTTTCTGAAATAGCATTAGATTCCACTTCTTCAGCCAAGAGGTTGTCTAATTCACACTTGAATGACATAGTAGGATTTTTAAGTAACCTCCTATATACTCAGGAGTCATTAAGTTGAAGATAAATGTCATCCCTGTTTAGTAGGACATCCTGGACAACAATAGCCCTGTTTTTGTCGACAGGGTGAATTATTATATCCATGTATTTACTAAAGGACCTCAATGCTTCATTGTCTGACTATGATAAATTAGGGTACATCTAGAACATGGTTTTAATACCTTCAAGTACATATTTGTCTGTCATTTGCATATAGCATTTAATTGAAGCATTATGGTACTGTGGTACTAACAGAAAAATATTACATCAATTTGAGGCTTCTATTGAACCTACACAGGTCAATTTTTCTGTCAAATTCATTACATTGGAAGGTTGTAACAAATGTCATACATCTATTCAATACCTGAACATCATTAGATGTTAGAATTATACTGAATAAATTGATGGTTGCAAGGCTTCCTGCATCTTGTTTTGGCCTCAACCCCTCCCGCCTCATGTGGGACCTGCATTGTCTTCTTGTGAGTGTTTTTTTTCCCCCTAATGGGGGTTTCTGTAATGACATTGAAGGTATAGTTTTGATAACACAATAAGTTGAATTGGGGTTACTCGAGAAATCTGTATCTTGTGTGCCACCTCTAAAGTGTGTGGCAACTTCAGGGTAACAGTGCCGTCTCCTGAGGTAAATGGTTACACTTGTCTTGCAGCAGCCAAGGAGCAGTACACCAATCCAAGGCTTGGTACACGTAACAGCATCTAGTTTTTACTAGCAACACAAAAATATACAAAACAAAATGAGTCTCTCTGTCAGAGTGGCGGGATGTAATGTTCTCTTCACCAGTAAAGAGGCTGCCAGAATCTAACAGAGTTTCTACCCATTTGCATTCTATGGTGATGATACACATTTGTTTATCTGGCTCAACCTGTTGGTCTGCAGTCCTGACCAGCTGAGCAAAGAAATATACTCCACGATTCAAGTAAACATCACATTGCATTTTTTTCAAAAGTAAGTGGACAATTAGCAGCATCATGGCCCATGCTAGCACATCTAAAACATATGATCATATTGTCTATAAGTATTTTATGAGGCAGGGACCTTCCTGAAACAGCTGGCCAATCTCCAGGTTCCAAGCCTACCTATACTCAACAGTTCCTCAGCTGCCACATACCTATCCACCATTTCCATCAGCTAGTCTGCTGTTTTAGGGTCCCCATGGCTCATGTACTTGTGCAGAGCTGCAGACACAGACCGTAGGTATCAGTCCATAACAACCCTTTCCAAGATCTGTGGTTCTGTTAGAGTCTCTAGTTGTAGCCACTTCCTGGTGAGATGGATGAGGTAATGCATTTGAGAGAGGGAAGGCTTATCCACTTAGTATCCCAATGCAATGAACTCATTATATTCGAACCAACATCGTGTCACCAAAATTAGTCAAAATATCAGTTATTAGTTTATCATAGTCTTTTGCATCAGTAAAGCTTACAGTAAGTCAAAATAAGTCTTTTTTTAGTTACCCTCACAGCAAGGATGCCAAGAGGCCTACCCACTCATTTTTAAGCCAACTTTCTCTCACCGCGGTTATTTTTTGAAAGTTGTAAGATAGACTTAAAAATCATCATTTTTTTGTCATCTTTTGCAAAAAATTACTAGCCCATATGGAGCTCGAGCTAGTTGAGAAATCTGTGGAAGCATTTCCAGACTGTGCTGCAAGGTGCTACACCACCTATTTCAAGGCTTTGCAGCCTTGGTGCTGCTGCCTCCAGGTTTCCTCAGCATCCATTTGTTGTTGCCTCTGTAGTTCATAGATATCCAATTGTTGTTGCCTACAGGCCTCTTCACCCGGAGGATGCCGCTGGTAACTTCCTGTTGAGCTGCTATAGTCTGTAGCAACACCTTGACTATTTCTTCCATGGTATCTCATGGTGATGGTGGGGAAGCAGAATCTAGCTTCCCCAAGCATCTGACAATGACACCAGCAGAAATTTCACAACATTACAGTCTTTTTCAAACAGCAAAAAATTGGGTGTCTGTCTCTTTAATAATACAATGCTCACATTCTCCACCATGTGTGACAAGATCAGAGTAAGAGTGCTGTCTTCTGACGTAAACTGTTGCACTTGACATGCAGCAGTGAAGTAGTGGTACACCAGTCCAGGGCTTTGGTACAAGTAACCACAGTTAGTTTTATTAGTAGTGCAAAAATAAACAAAAATAAAAGTAAATCCTGGTATGTATGGCTATAACTAAACAAAAGGATTCCCTTTCACAAAACAGAAGTCCTTAGCACAGCACTTACATTCTGTAATCACAATGTCTGTCAACAGGTCTCTGACCTGTTCCTTTTGAGAAAGCCATTCACTTGGAGAGGAAAGTCAGTTGTGCACGGCAGCTCCCTGCTGGCGTCCTGAGGCTCCTTTCTACTGCATCAACTATACACTGCTGTTAGACAAAGGTACCATCTCTCCCTCGATGGCTCTCTCCTAACTCTGGGGGGATTTCCGGAGCACTGCAATGTCTAGTAGAACAGTGCATGGATCTCCCCTCATGCACTGAAGCACAAGCCGCCACTATGTTTTTTTCTGCAGATGCATACCACGACGCTGATCTCTCATCCTGCAATACCTGGCTGCTGCTAATTGCAGGACAGTAGAAGTGATGTCGGATCCCTGTATCTGCACTTATTACATATTCTTCACATGCAATATTTACTTCTCAGAGCTTATAATGAGAGATAATTAACCGGAACCATTTATTACAGTACTCACAGTTTTCAAGGCAGCCAATGACCTGTTAGGAGGTTAAACACTTTTAGGAATCACCTCTATCTCTCTCTCTCTCTATATATAATTGTATCAATTACAGTCAGTTGGCATAATTTGTTGCAATAATAATAACCAGTAATTTGTTACTTAGTTACAGCACCTGCGTGAGATTCCATGGGTAACAATAACTGATATGAGAAGCTACCCATTGAACAGTGTTTGCTGACTGAGTTGATTATTCTCCCTATTTTTTCAATCTGTCTGGATTATGATGGTATGCGGTGATGAACAGACTGCATATAATCTTGAAAAAACTGCATATGAGATGATGGGAAATTTATAGAGTGACACGTGAATTCACTCTTGATACTTGGTAACAAGAGTGAGGGGATTTACAATATTGATATAGGATGTTTTGTAACTAACATAATACTGTAAGAAACTACTGCAGATATTGAGTGGTTCTTCCTTGTCTCTCCCTATAGATTATACAGACTGTTCTCTACAGTGGTGTATAATAAGAAGTTATTTATGAATTTACAATTTTTTTGTACTTAGGAGCCTCTATCATTTAAAATAATATTTTGGAACAGGAATTGTTCACAATTTTTATCAGTCCTCATTTACAAAGAATGGACACCAATTATTGATGTGACCTGTGTTATGGTATACAGTAACAATTACTCCAATAAATTATGATTGAATGCATACAATATATACAGGCACTTAATCATATTTCGCCAGGCCTCTTGATTCACAAGAATACAAGAGAAATTATATATTTAATATTTGTATTAATTCATGTGCTATCCATCACTGTTGTTTATTGGATAATTTATGTGGTATGTGAACACAATTGTTTGTCATTCTCTAATTTTTTTACGTGCATTAAATTAATAGTTATGATTTAAATATCATTTTAGTAAGAGTGCCCCCAAAAAGACATTTATATTTCCTTTGTTATCTATTTTAGACAGAACCCTGTTTGTATACTGTTCACCAGGCAGTGAGAGACTGACATACCGGTTATCAGCCTCTCACATGTGGTAATTGCAATTAAGGCTGCTAATCAGCTTCTGTCTACCAGACAGAAGCTAAAGACCTGGAACATATATATCTCCACTTGACAACATTTTTTTCACAATTGTCTTTGGTTCTGTAAGACTGATGTCTAGGTGGAACTCTCCCTGATGACCAAGAGTATTTTACTTTTTAAAGTCTTTGTTAGCTTTGGCCAGTTTTTCCTTTTTATATTTAAGCAAGTCCCTTCTGTATGCATCAATTTGAGTATTGAGTTTTTGCAGCCATATATTAGTTTTGCTGAAGGCTAATGCCAGTTGGTAGATACTCTCAAATTACTTGATCTAATCTCTGATGACAGTTTCCTGGCTGATTCCTTGATTATGAGAATTTATCAGATCCAGTACAACAAGTATGTTGTTCTGTATTAAATTTAAAGGGAAAGATGCAAAAGTCAGAGGCCACATTTGTCATGCGTTCTGTGACTCCTCTTTATAGGAGACTCTGAGCACTGAACAGTGCAAGAGTATAGACCCCCAAACATTACTCCAACGTTCCTTTCTCCATGATTATTCCTGCTTGTTCATGACCTTGGCTTGTCCATGCCCTGATTCAGTCTCCTATCTGGTACTGCAATTGGTATTCCAGTTCTGACCTTGGCTTCATTCCTGACCTTGATGTTGTCTAATTCCTTGTACCATCTTGTCTGTCAGGTTCTGACACAGCTTTTTGACTACAATTGTATGCGTCCTTCGTACACCTCTGTATCCAGAATACACAAGCACCTGTATTAGGGAACCAAGTCTGAGGGCTGAGACCTGTGTGTTAGATGCAGCTAAGTCCAAACCTCCTTGCGGGGGTCCCTGATGAATACCACAGGCACATTAGACTCTGTGCCTCAGTACACGGTCTCATCAATCCCAAAATACAGGCTAGCATCCACTACTCATTCATGAGTTGCCACACATCCCCCCTGGAATCCACCATTACAATCTCTGTGTGTAATTGGTGGCAAAGTTATTCCTAATAGAATTTGTAGTTCATTTTGATGAACATAAGATTTTCCACATTTTTTAGAAGTAGCATCCTATGCTGATCACTCACAAGGTTCACTTCTGTGCTAAACACTCTTTCTGAATACACACTGGAGAGTAGGTAGCTTAATTACACCATAGATAGTTTGTACAAGGGGTTTCAAATTGCCTTTTCCTCCCCTAGTATCCGAAGGGACTATGTGAGATGCTAATTTGTACATTATCATTAACGTAATCTTCAACCATTCTATTGATGCTCATTGTATCAGAGTCACGGTAGAGGTGTAAATATATATGGACATTTCTTTTAAGCCTGATCAGATGTCATAATGATTCACTGTGTTGATTTATAATCATCAGTGGGAAAAGGTCAGGTTTTTCCTGTCAGTAGCATTTTCAGGAGAAAATTAAGCAGTAGATTTGTCTTGTACCACTTAATGCTGTCAACTTGCTCACAAGGAGCTCTTTGCATCTCTTATGATTTGTTTTAGTAAGAATGAAAAACAATACATAGGACTCTAACCTGGTATCAAGCATGGTTGCCAAAATGTAGTTATCCAATTGCAAGATGTTTCAAATCCATTGGTCCTGGCAAGGATAATTAATTCCAACATACTTAGTAGAATTGCTTAGTTTCATCTCCTCCTTCAGCTTCTCTAGCTGCTTTTCCAGTAGTTTTATTAAGGGTATCACCTGACTCAGGCTGGCAGTGACTGAACTCACTACATAGGTTACAATTTCAAATGGCTTCAGTAGCTTGGATGAAACAATATTCTCTAGTGTGAAGCAGTAAAGTAACATGTTTCCCCTTTCCCTATCTCTTAGCTTGATGTATACTGTATGTCTTGATGACTGTTTCATTAGTTGCTGATGCTTATTATAGGTGAAATTCCACCTAGTTACTACCTCTTGCTCCAGATGGTGAGCAGACCAATTTGAACTTTTTATGCAGCTGCTGAAATATTCTATATGGGGTTGCTGAATGTCAAAAATGCCCAGAAATGTTGTGGCACATACAGTAGCCAGCATCTCCTGCATAGACCTGTAATTTTTAAAGAAATTCTGATCCACCAAGTTAATTGTGTGTGCAAAACATGATGGCCAAATGTAATAGTTTCAGAGTTTAGAAAATGTCAGAGTTTAGCAGTAAACTCTCACACTATTACATTGGGCGAGTTGTATTTTCAAAATGGGAAAACATCTGTATGAGCATTTCAATCGTGAGAGTTTTGTGAAAAACATGAGTTTGCATGTTCAAAAACTTTATTACATTGGCGAGGTCCCAGCAAGCCTTCCTGCAATGCTTGTACTTGGAGAATTACAAGTACCAGCATGCGGGGCATTAAGGACCCACTGGTACCTCTAGTTCACCTGCAAAAGAAATATTTAAAAAACACAAGACACAGACACAGAATGTTTTAAGATTTTATTAAACATGCACTCACTCATTCACTCACTCATACTCACACTCACCTGCACTCACATTCCATACTTACCATGTCCATAGCACTGGTCTGTTCCTTTATCCAGTAGAATTCTGTTCATGACTTGTAAAAAAAATATATCATACTCACCTACCCCTTGGTTTCCGGTCCTCTTTGGACCAAGTAGGTATGCTTGGTCTTCTTAAAAAAATAAAAAATACGAACCCTGGACATAAGTATCATCCCCTAATAATGGTACTTCATGAATGACAGCTTAGCCACTGCATTTCCCATAGAAATGCATTGGCTGAATGTTCATTGGCTGAGATAGATGAGCCTCCACCTCTCTCAGCCAATTAGTGGTTCCCACCATTGACTTCAATGGTGGGAACAACTAGGTTACTAAAGTGCACTTGTGAGGGGGGATGCGGGAAACTGGCTGATGTGATCCTGACAGCCGGCCTCCCGACTGCTGTATCCCGGCATGGGTTAAATGACAGGTGTCTATATCTAGACGCCTGTCATTTTCCCAACACCAGGAGACAGACGTCCAGCATCCCGATCGAAGGAGGAGAGGGTTAGGTTTAGTGCACCCAAGGGGGACTTAGGGTTAGACACCCCCCGGGAGGGTTAGGGATAGGCTAGGGGGAGAGAGGGTTAGGGTTAGGCACCCCCGGGGGGGACTTAGGGTTAGACACCTCCTCGGGGGACTTTGGTTTAGGCAGCGGGGAAGGGAGGGTTAGGATTAGGCACTTACAGGGGGATTAGCATTAGACACTTGGGGGAGGTTAGGGTTAGGCACCCCTAAGGAGGGTTAAGGTTAGGGGGGGTTAGGTTAGGTTAGTTACTACTTACCTGAGGACGATCGGGATTTCCAGCGCTGTCGGGCTGCCGCTGCCAGGATCTGTCACATCTGTCGGGCTGCCGCAGCCGGGAATCAAACCACCGGCCACGCGGCCGGCGGCATTCCATACTGATTCCTGTGAGGGATGAGTTGTAAAAATGTGTGAGTACAACTTTTACTAGCACATTTCATGAACTTGAAACTTATTACAGTTAGCCCATTGTATCTCTAAATCAACCCCAAAATCTCCATTAGACTGGTGCTCTACATACATTTGGATCACTGCTAATATTGGTAAATGTGGTGTTACAATTACTACCTTAGCCTCTATGTAAGCTTTACCTCTGAGATACTACATTGCCAAATCTTTTTCCTTGTGGCCACCTATGTATATGACCAAATTTACATTGATCCTATTGCTTAGGCTTTGTGTGGCTAGCACATGACCTGCCAAGAAAAATGTGTGCTTAACATGGGGACCAAGGGGGGGGGGCTGATGGCAAGGAAAACTCTCTCTATGCAATCCATTATTTTTTCCCTGCTTATAGTTCTGCTTAGTCACTAGAAGCCATTCATGAGTCTGGAATGCCATCTGCTCTTAACAAAAATTTCCATCACAGTGGAGGCCCTGGTTATCGTAGTTCATACCCACACTCGCTCAGCACCCTTGGGCTTACCTAAAGAAGAAAAAGGTTATAATGAGCTGTTTTGTTTCTTGTAGAGTACTTTTTATACTATAGGATGTATAGCTATTCAGGGTAGTCATTTTTGTGGTTAAAGAAAGATTTCTAGATTGGCAGCTTGAACTCAAATTTTGTTTTCTTTGAAATAGCAATTCAAATATTATTTAAAATTGAACATGAGGAATTAATGTTTTGTCAGCTGTTTAAGCTATTTAATTATGTCACTGGTCACTTTTGTATTGATGTCGATTAAGCTCCATCTCAAATAAATGCAAACAATATAAATAAATTACTGTAGTTTCTCTGTGCCATGTGTCCTGATTTTTCTAGTACAGTTCCATTCATTTATATACAGACCCTTTATATCATAATATGTATTTTCCCACATTTTAAACTCTTGATGAGTCCAAATTCACAGGGAAAGTGGAATATACTGCATATATGTAGCTACAGCAGCTCTTTCAGACAACTGTAAAAATATTGGTAATGGTATAGATTTCAATTTATGGTTTAAACAATCAATAGAACAAATTGTAGTGCAAAGAAACATCTGTTATGAATATGGCAGTAAAGGTGTTAAATGCTATAAGGGTATGAATGTATTTAAATACAGGTGCAAGCTCTTGAGATCATGAGTTAATGGAGCCTGTTCTCTGAGTGCATAATTCATGAATATTTCTTTTTGGAAACAAATCCTCTGTAGGAATGTTAAGAGGCAGGGGAATGACTTTAAGAATATTGAACAGGAGAGTGTTTCACTGGTGATTGATGTACAGTAGCTCAAAATGTGAAGCTCCGGGGTGAGAAAGGAAAAGTTAAACAATTCTATATTCCAAGCTTTGGAAACTATGGTGCAAACAGCAGCAATTGTCAGTTTTTTTCCTTAATGCTTCTTTTGAGATCTATTATTAAGCTGTCTAAAGGCACACTTAGTGCAAACTCCCACTCTTACCAACTCTGATAACCCGCTGTTCAATATATTGGTCATGCACAAACTGTTCTTAGGCTGCAGCTAGGTGGCAGTTACCTACTCATCTCTGTGCCCCCAAATTACTCTATTCTTTTCTGCAAATGTATCCATAATACATCATGGAGATTAATCATTGCATTACTGTTACTTATTGTATGGGCAATATATGAACACTTTTATTCATGCATACATTTGTAGACTTCTTAGGGAAGAACCAATTTTTGGCTAACACCAGACACCAGAGAGAGACTGGGGCTGTAATTCAGCCCTATCATCAAACTTTGTGTCATAGGCGCACAAAAAGGGATTTGGCCATGTCCCATAGCGGAGTAAAACAAGTTATGTGTGTGTGGCCACATGACATCCCCTGTCTCTTTCTGAATTATGGCTGTTCAGAGTGCGAGGAGGCGTAGCTGCTCGTACAGTCTTTCAGGCTGGACTGGCCTATCAGCCCTTCTGTCATCTGCAAGAAAAGCTACATGGCCAGACTGGCCTTGCCAGACGCAGAGTTAGTTATGGGTGCATTACATTTCTGACACAACTACTAAATGTCCCTTGCATTAGGAAAGGACACCAGTGCTGGGAAGCATGGCCATGCATCATTTTGAACACTAGTCCCCTTGTAGTCAAGTCATCTTGGTTATGTGCCTGCATTTCCTCGGTAACCCGTGCCCCCAGACAGGAACTTTGTTCATGCTTCCCCCAGCCCTTCACTTGGTGCTCCTGACATTAAAATTGTGGAAACAAATGCTGTAGAATATATCCCTTGCCTCATCTCAGTCACTGCACTACTCTGATCATATTTAACTTTTGTCATCTGTACAGCTTAATGTAAATATGTATTGTTGGCAGTGGTCAGTGACTGGAACACTGGGTGAATAGGGAAAGTCAAGTTAGCGCCCAGTGTTGCAGAAGACAAATGTCTGAGATGATATTCATGAAGTCCATGGAGGAAAGGAACTTTTCCTATTATTTTTCTTTCTTTATCCTAAAGCTCAGTGGCCACATTGCATTTTTTTTAAAGAGGACCTCATATGCTGTAATCACCATCCAAATTGACCGCACACACATTAGGCAGCAATAAGGCATGTTAATGCGATCAGTAGATGAATGAATCTGCTTGATTCTGAGTCAGACATAGTGGCGTCCATGTCTTTGTTTTTGTCTTTTTCCAGTCACACATTTGTGACTATGCAAATACCACCACAAGCCCTTCCCTGGTGTACAGCATCTATAGACCCTCAAATATCATTTGGCACATCTATAGATGCAACTATTGTTCACTCTATCGAATCTGTACCGGCCCATGCTAGGTGCAGATTGTCCTTCAGAGTATGACCTCCAATGTGAGTGATGAAGTGTCTGAGTTTGAAACCACTTTAGTGACACTTCTGTGACACTTCCATAGCATGCCACCTCTGTCTCACCTCCCAGTCACCACCCAATATATTTTCAAGACATTTCTGAGACTGTTAGTCTTAATTACAACTGTGACTCTGTGTGCACACGAACTCTGGAAGCATGCACAGTAAACTTTTTTGCTAACTTTGGTTACATTTTATTTGATCTGTTAGAGCGAGAAAAGGACTGATGGTACAGTATTTTCTGAAAATACATAGTTTGCTGAGAAAAATCAACGTATTCTTTGTGTGGCTACTGCATAAAAAATTATTAATATTGATGCTGGAATATTATAAGCACAAACAGCAAAAAATGGCCTCAGCACAGATGAGAAAACTCTCAGCAGTGAAGGTGTTAAGAAATACAGATGCTACATAAAGAAATAATATTCCTTTTGCATTTTTCTGTAGCAGTAACAGGAATGATGGCAACAAGCAAAAAACTGCATTTTATACTTTTTTCTTGTATTTCAAGTTTCTTCATGGAAAAAAAAATCACAATTGTTATACTATACACTAAAAATTCTTTACAAGTAATTTTGACACCCTTTTATCCTATCAAAATGAGACAGTTCTCCAGTCTTATTTTGACAGAGTGATTAATTCATCACTTCTAGACACAAATGCTGTCTGTCAAACTGGGACTCAAAGACAGAAAGGAAGGTGGGGTTGACTCTTGTATGTGCTCTAAAGCTATGAAAACCTGACTGTGCTAACGAGCATAAAGAATTATTTATAAAGTGCAAGACACAGTCCTGAGCCATGTACAAAATAATGTATTGCACATAACATACCAAGAAACTGCTTCATCTATATAGTAAGCAAGAAAGTGGGTGTGTGTGTCTGTCTGTTTGCTCTTTATGGACGGCCAGAGTTTTGTACCTAGCTCCACCAAATTTGGCATGGTGGTGTAGTTTGACCAGGTTTAGATTATTGGCAATGTTTGAAGTTTAACAGAGACACATGGGGGTGAGAGTCGCACCAGACTGATATAAGAGACCTACTTTCAAGTCCCTCAGAACCTGAAGTACATACAAATAATCATATACCAACTAGATTAATTAAGCCTCCACTCTGTGGGCCAATATTATATGTTGGTGGTGCTCCCCCAAGTCAGAAACGTATCAACAAGAGACCAAGAAAAAAGAAGACTTTTTGTTGGGGGCACTCATATGGTAATTAAGATAATTAAAATATAACTTTTAATATAGTATTACTAAAACAAGGTAATCTACACAAATGAACATACATACATACAACATATATCTAATTAATCCTTGTAATTAAGGAAGCCAGCTCATATACAGAGGGGTTTACCCTCTATTAATTCAAAAAGAATGGATTGAGCGACATTAGATTAACAGAGTGAACCCTCTGTGCAAAACACTAATGTACCACCAAGATGCCAATATTTTTAATCTGATAAGAATAGTACCACACCACGAGCAGCAGCAGAAAATAGCTGTCACTCACAATATAGTGACACAATAGTACATTTTAACAGATATCATACATCTTAACAACACATAGTAATTGTCTCAAATTTAGCTCCAATCTCAGAGCACAAATGCATATGATAAGGATAGTACCACACCACAAGCAGCAGCAAGTAATGGCTGTCACTCACAATTTAGTAATACAATAGTACATTTTAGCAGGTATAGTACATCTTTACAGCACATTGTAGTTGTCTCAAATTTAGCTCCAATCACAGAGCACAAGTACATATGGTAGGAATAATGCCACACCGCAAGCAACGGCAGGTAATGGCTGTCACTCACGCTTTAGTAACACAATAGTATAATCTAAAAGATATAATACATCTTAATCTTTTTAAAATGTGTGATCATGTGTATACAAAGTCCTAAACTGCGGCATATCCCTGTAATGGTTAAACTAATAGGTTATAACCAGATCGTAACACTTCAGTGGGTAGAGGGAGTCCCAGTTAATACATCATGATATACAATCTATAGGTGTCCATATCCGCAATGCCCAATTATTAATCAAAAAATATATCACCATAAATGCTGTTGGAAGTGCATATATCGGAAGGATATTACTTAAATAGCAAGTGACAGTGTACTTGGACTAGGAGACTAGGGCATATAATAAGTATATCTGCATGGATGTGTTAACTTAGCTTGGTAAAATAGTATAAGGAAATCCTTAACGTGTGCCGCTGATCCACGAGGGAGAGGTGACTGTGAACATGCACAGAGGGTGCAGGCTTTGGAGGAGACGGTAGCGGCAGTGGGAATCTCCTTCCACGCTGCTTCAGAGTCTGATGTGATCAAGCCCCGCCCCCGGCGAAACGTACATCATCCTACTTTGAGTCATAGCAGGCTGTTGGAGCAGGAGGGCACCAGCCCGTGCGGCAGCGAGCTAGGATTTCCCCGCATCTGCCGCCGAACCTGCACGAGATGGCCAGGTATCTCCCTGGGGAAGCCGCGTGGAAGGAGATTCCCACTGCCGCTACCGTCTCCTCCAAAGCCTGCGCCCTCTGTGCATGTTCACAGTCACCTCTCCCTCGTGGATCAGTGGCACACGTTAAGGATTTCCTTATACTATTTTACCAAGCTAAGTTAACACATCCATGCAGATATACTTATTATATGCCCTAGTCTCCTAGTCCAAGTACACTGTCACTTGCTATTTAAGTAATATCCTTCCGATATATGCACTTCCAACAGCATTTATGGTGATATATTTTTTGATTAATAATTGGGCATTGCGGATATGGACACCTATAGATTGTATATCATGATGTATTAACTGGGACTCCCTCTACCCACTGCAGTGTTACGATCTGGTTATAACCTATTAGTTTAACCATTACAGGGATATGCCGCAGTTTAGGACTTTGTATACACATGATCACACATTTTAAAAAGAATTACAATCTGTTGTTAAGATGTATTATATCTTTTAGATTATACTATTGTGTTACTAAAGTGTGAGTGACAGCCATTACCTGCCGTTGCTTGCGGTGTGGCATTATTCCTACCATATGTACTTGTGCTCTGTGATTGGAGCTAAATTTGAGACAACTACAATGTGCTGTAAAGATGTACTATACCTGCTAAAATGTACTATTGTATTACTAAATTGTGAGTGACAGCCATTACTTGCTGCTGCTTGTGGTGTGGTACTATCCTTATCATATGCATTTGTGCTCTGAGATTGGAGCTAAATTTGAGACAATTACTATGTGTTGTTAAGATGTATGATATCTGTTAAAATGTACTATTGTGTCACTATATTGTGAGTGACAGCTATTTTCTGCTGCTGCTCGTGGTGTGGTACTATTCTTATCAGATTAAAAATATTGGCATCTTGGTGGTACATTAGTGTTTTGCACAGAGGGTTCACTCTGTTAATCTAATGTCTCTCAATCCATTCTTTTTGAATTAATAGAGGGTAAACCCCTCTGTATATGAGCTGGCTTCCTTAATTACAAGGATTAATTAGATATATGTTGTATGTATGTATGTTCGTTTGTGTAGATTACCTTGTTTTAGTAATACTATATTAAAAGTTATATTTTAATTATCTTAATTACCATATGAGTGCCCCCAACAAAAAGTCTTCTTTTTTCTTGGTCTCTTGTTGAAATGTTTGAAGTTTGTCAGGGCCATGGAGGTATACATGGTGCCCACCAAGTAGGCCATGGAATCTCTGATTTAAATTTTGGTTTAAGCAAGTTTGCTCAGGCTGTCTTTTAGTCAGTGGTGTACCAAGGGGTGTGTGTAGGGCACCTTGCACTGGGCCCGGCGCTGCTGGTCTGGGCAATATCCAGCACTGGGATCAAGTTTTGATAGCAGCGCTGGAAGTCCTGCAGTCCGGAGTGCTGTGTCCCTATCGGGACACAACACACTGGACTGTTCCCAGTGGCAGGTGACATTTGGCATACGCTGCGATCTGGGTGCAGCTCGAGGACCATAGGCCATTTGCATTGGTGCTTACTGCAAGCCACTTATGGCTTGTGGACCGGCAGCCTATAGAAAGCATGGCTGGCTCCACCCTTGGCTTCTAATGGCAGAAAAGACAGTTTGGCAACGGGCGGAGAATGCAGACATCATGGGAAGAGCTCTGTTGGCCATGAAAGAGGCCAGAACACTGAGCTCAAAACAGAAGAGATCTGGCGGCTGTGCCAGAACGGACCAGTGGCAGAACAATGTGGCTGAGGTCCAGATAGGTAAGCAAATAATAATCCCTCCCTAGACCACCAGGTTGTCTAGCACTAGGCCCATGGGGTAATCAGGGCTGTGGCACTGATAGGGGGGTTGCCGTTTATTCCCTTGCCCTTGCCAAACCACCTAGTTGTGCTCCTGCTTCCAGTGCCTAAAACTGCACTGATCTGAAGGCACAGGCTGATATGTACCAGTGGGGGGCTGGCAGAGCTCCAATGGAAGAGCAGTGAGTCGGAGGATCAATTGTCACACTGCATCTGCACTGAAAGTTACTAATTTACTCCAAGCACATTCATTGTTCAACCCCGGCAACACCGGGTATCCCTCCAAGTATCATATAAACCTAAAGGGCCTTGTTTTGTAGAGCTTATATTCTGAGTTGTTTGAAGAAAATGGGACAAAGTTAAGCAGTGAGTAAAGATAGGGTAATTATTTAATTTATGACAATGGGGAAATTACACCACTATAAATTTTTATGTTGGTGGAGGCAGATAAACAACTCAATAAAAAAATAACTGCTAGACAGTTAACTCAAGAGAATTAATTCTAGAAGGTAGAATTCCGATTACTCATTCTGCATTGTCAACCTGCCATATCCAGCTGTGTCCCATTACTCCTTCTCTCTAGATTGTAAGCTCTCATGACCAAGTCCTTACTACCTTAAATCTCATGTCTGACCCCTCTCTGTCTACCCCTGTCTGTACCTGTTGTGTTTTTTTGCCACATTTTATGTGTTATTCTGCTATGAACAACTTATATATATGGATTGTGGGCCTGAACGAGCACCCACTTTGAATCAGGGCGTGTTTTTTTTTACCACCCACAGCTTATGCGAGCGTCCATGATGATGGTCACGATGGTCAAGACCATCACGACCATCGGGCTTGCGACGAGACCCTGCGGTAGGGTCTCGGTGACCGCAAGCCCTGGAGTGATTTTGGCTCTGTCAGAGCCAAAATCACTCCCACTGACATCACTAGTGATGTCAGTGGGGCCGGACCCAGATGGTAGGCGTTCCCATGGGAACGCCTCCGTCTGGCAGCCATGCCCCCGTCATGCCCACCAAAGGGGGCGTGCTGTCACTCACCATCGACAGCACGCCCCCTTTGGTGCGAGACCCATAATGACGGCTACCCCGTCGTTATTCGGGTCTTGCGCATGCACACGACGGAGCTCCCTCAATCGTGCGCATGCGCACTAGGGTACCATCGACCCGCTTGCAAGCGATCAGCGCTCGCGAGCGGGTCTGAATCAGGCCCTGTGTTCTTTGTGTGTACTACTTGAAATTGTAGCTATGTAATTCATACTTATATTGTATTTGGACCACACATTTTTATTAGGCTTAATTTGTACTCATATATTTCTTTATTAACTGACTTTGATGATGATTGAGCAAAAAAGTACAGTATAAGAGCAGGTGCCATGGAGTAGACCAAGTGCTTTGGAGTATATGAAACCAAGTAATTGGTACTCACCAGGGTTAATGTGATAAATTACATTGATATAAAATATCAAGTATGTACAGTACCGGACCCAGTTCTTGCCTCTACCTGCCCGGCTTCACCTAGGGATCAATGCTCTGAACCACTTCCCCCGGAGTGGACAAGGGTGACAACCATCATGATAAAGAAGATGATCCTACTTGGTTTGTCAGATTGTCACAGATTATATTTAGGCTTATTTTATTAGTACATGTGCATGTATATCTCACTGTGGGCTTGCTATATGTGATGAAGGGACTAGATTATAGCCCCAACTGGCACTGTCCTGCAGTATCCTTTGTAGTTTATGTTATTTTGCAACTGCACAACTTTTCATAAGATATGTCTTTTCTATTTACAATAGTTTTCTCTGTTTTATATATGGGAATACTAGTTATACTTATGTCTGTGCTGTTTTAGACAAAATATTTTTGCCTCCCCTCCCTCCTTTCCCTTTTTTTCTCACCCTTCATTCCTTTTCCCACATTTCCCTTGCTTCTTCTTCCTTCCCCCCTCCTCCTTACATGCCCCTACCCTTCTAGGTAATACCTTTTATTTCCCATACTCAAGGGAAGATTTTTGATACCTCAGATTAGTCCGCGTTGTCCTGGCCATGCTGTGTTTATAGACCACTACCCCCATGCACCAGCTCTTAATTGTTATCGATGTCAGTTTATTTGTATTTGTATTTGTGGCTGTCCTTTTTAAGGACCCTCAATTGCAGGGTTTTCATCCTTTTGGGCACTTTTCTCCTTTCTTTTCATTGTTTTTATTCTTTCTCAAAGATCTTCTGGTGTTATATTTTTGTTATTCTGGAATATCATTTACACTTTACCATGGCTCTCAAAATATTATCTATAAATGTTAATGGGCGTACTGTGGTCTTGAGCACCTATAGGAGAGAGAAGGGCGATATACCGTAGTCTTTTTACAGAAGATTCACTTTACTGGCTCAACTTCAAGGTAAGCAATTTATCCAGATCTTCTTTGCATCTGCTGATTGGAAGAAAAAGGGGGTTGCTATTCTGGTATACCGTAATATCCCATTTGTGTATAATAAAACAATAACAGACCCAGAGGGATGCTATATAATAGTGATTGGCAACCTCTGTATGGAGGTTCTCACACTTGTCTCAATTTATGCCCCTAATCAAGATCAGTCACAAGTTTTTCACTCTTTTTTCCAACACCTTGGACGAGATGTGCAGGGACATATAATCTTTGGAGGTGATTTTAATACTATCCTTGATCCTCTTTTAGATAAATCTAGTACCACTAAAAATAAGAAAGAGCCCCCTCACCCTTACATTTCTCTTAAGCAGCTTAATATGCGTTATTATAGGTGCCTTAGACATTCCTAAATTAGAGATTATACCCACTTTTCTGCTCCTCACCAACAATATTCCTGTATTGATATGATTCATATTTCTCAATCGATTACCTCACTAGTTACTGATGCTGGTATTACCTACAGTAGTTCACATGGACTGACCACGTGGGGATTTATATTTTGCTATATGTATATAGGACTCCTCAGGGGACTTATTAATGGTTCTTAAATAACTCTCTTTTAATACACCCCTCACTCTTTCATAACCTAAATATTTTATAATAGAATGGGGAAAGAGGGGAAGGATTATGGTGGTACATCACACTGAGGTAATAATGGAGATCTAAAATATTAAGAAGGATTCCTATATTCGTAACACTGGACAAAGATGCATGTATGAGGGTGTACCCTAGAAGCAAAGCCGTATGTAAATTAGGAAAGAAAAAAAGTACTCCTAATTATAGGGGCACACCTCAAGTAATATAATAAAATATAGCTTTTAATTAATTAATATATTAAAATGAAGGAATCAGCATAAAGAAACACACATGAGCTAGACAAAATATTTCATACATAATTGTAAATTGAAAAGATATCATATGTAAATAAAGATATGTTCAAAATGCATAAAATGGAGAAAGAAAAAAGAAAAGCTGAGACAATTGTGAAATAAATAGAATTCATGTATTGAAGAGTAGTAATAGGTGATAATATTTACCACAGAGCTAAATATAGCAAAGCTATAAGTAAAAATAAACCACTTATGTGAAAAACACAGATTAAAATTGCACCAAGACAAAAAAAATGTGTCCATATACAGGTTGAGTCTCCCCTATCCAAATATTCCGAAATACGTAATATTCCGAAATCCAGAATTTTTTTGGCTTGACTGAGATAATGAACTTTGATTTTTGATGGCTCAATGTACACAAACTTTGTCTAAGGCACAAATTATTAAACATATAGTATAAAATTACCTTCAGGCTCTGAGTATAGGGTATATATGAAACATAAATAAATTTTATGTATGTACACAAACTTTGTTTAAGCCACAAAATTATTGAAAATATTGTATAAAATTACCTGCAGGGTGTATAAGGTGTATATAACACATAAATGCATTCTGTGTGAATATTTGGGTCCCATTCCCAAGATAATTCATTATGAAATGCAAATATTCCAAATTACGGAATATTCCATTATCCAAAATACCCCTTGTCCCAAGCATTTTGGATATCGGAGACTCAACCTGTATTACCAATATAATCAATTCATTTTTTTTATAAGGCATCCCTCAGATTGCATTAAATCAGACTTGAATTCTTGGTCCAATCATTTTATTTTATGGATAGGCAGAGTGAACTCTTTGAAGATGAACATGCTCCCTAGGATCCTTTACCTTTTTTAGACTCTTCCGATTTTTATCCCTCCCTATGTTTTAAAAATATTATGGTTTCATACCTCATGATTTATTTGGGAGAATAAACACCCTCAGGGATGTTTGAAACTACTGCAACATCCAATACATAGTGGCAGGTTGGGTATACCTGAAAAATATTAGTTAGATGTGCAACTAGCTCATTCTGTACAACGGTGTAACCCTGGTGCTAGGAAGGTCTGGGTTGCTATTGAGGCTGCTGAACTGGGTCTCTCAACGGTCTCCTCTCTCCTCTGGCTCCCAAAATCACTTCGACGTAAGAATGTTACTCTCACTCAATAGTTTCCCATTCGTTATCTATCTGGGATTATTTGGTTTGGCACCTAGCCCATCTCCTGTTGTTCCAATATTTCACAATCCCAATTTCCACAGGCAAAAACAAAATATCCTTTGCTACATGGAAAGAGAAACATTTCTTATTTTAATGCTATCACTAAAGATTTGAATTTTCACCAATTCTCCCAGATCCAAAATGATATAGCTCTTCCCTCTAAGAATTTTTCCAATTTTTGCAACTTAGACACTTCCACTCTAAAGAGAAACACCTCCTCATGAATAGACCCCTTTCCGCTTTTGAGACTTTATGCTTGAGATGTTCCTCAACCAGAGGTTTAATTTCCTCCTCATATACAACAACACTCGCTGAAGAGTCCTCTTCTCAGCATGACCATCACGAAAAGGCCTGGGACGTGGATCTGGGTATTCCTTTAGATGATGAGAAATGGGCACTTCTAAGTTATTATACAGAGGTTACTATGTACACTCTCTGCAGAGCAAAATTTATCCAGGCACATTGGATAGGTGTTGGAGTCTGTGCCACTGAGTTCACCTTTCTCCACATCTGGTGGTCTTGTCCTAACATAGTAATCATCTGGAAAAAAGTAATTAGCTTCATAACACTTTTACTCACTATAAAATTCTTTATGATTCTAAGGGGTAAATTTTTACTAATGTGAGAGTTTTTTGAAGTGAGTTTTAGAAGAGATGTTGCCCATAGCAACCAATCAGATTCTACTTAACATTTAACTAGCACCTTCTACAAGATAATAGCTAGAATCTGTTTAGTTGCTACGGGCAACATCTCTTCTAAAACTCACTTCTAAAAACTCTCACTTTAGTAAATTTACCCCTTAATATATTCTCCTCCCAAAAGATCTTCCCGAACTGACTAGGCATCAAAACAAGCTGATGCGCCATACTGGAATGTCAGTTAGTGGCAGATTGGAACACACTAGATCCCCCTTCCATGCAATCTATTTTGTATCGTACTTGGTAGATCTATTGTATAGAATATATGATTAGCATTATCAATCACTCTTCTAAATCCTTTGATAAAACATGGAACCCAGGGTTAACCCTTACAATCTGCACATTCCCCTTTTGCCTTGTAGCACCCATATATATATATATATATATATATATACAAACATATATATATATATATATATATATATATACTGCATAAATATATATATATACATATATATATATATATATATATATGTATATGAGGAATCCAATGAGGAGGCACTCTGGAGACTTTGCAGCAACTAATAAAACAATCCTTTAATGCATTAAAGGATGGTTTTATTACTTGCTGCAAAGTCTCCAGAGTGCCTTCTCATTGGATTCCTTACATTTGGCTCTTATTTACAATTCTTGAGGGCACCAGAGCATTGCTACTATATATGAAAACTTTTTGCTTTTAGTGTATGGTTATGTTTTAATAAAAACCATTGTTGGTATAATTTAAATAAGCTTCCTGTTTATTAATAGAGAGCAAACCTTGATCTACTAAAGATAATTGCTAAAAAATAAATTAATACCAGTGCAGTAATTACGGTTTTCTCCTTTTACTGCTACTCAACCTCACATTTGCAGATGGTGCAGAAATGGTGGAAGGAGGCTTCTCTAGGATTACAGTATCAGACATGTCAGACTCACACATAGCACTCATGGACACCCTTAGATACTCCTCAGGGATTTGTGAAGTTTGTGAACACACAGTTTGTTATTTAGCTTTAGGGGTAAATTTACTAAGGATCGTATTGGTCCAAGATGCCATTCACCAGTTTTTTGCCAGTTTTTCAAACACAGAGATTTAATAAAGACAAACATGGGCTTAAAACTGCAGAATTATATTTGGAAACCCTGCTGTAAATGCAAAAAGAAAGCAATACATCATTGACCACACTCGGAAGTACTTTCCAAAGACATCAGTGAAACAGTGAGATTTACCAACAAAAACGGCATACATTTCTAAAACTTGGCCCAAAATAGAAGTTTCAAATACACCACCTTTTGGCCAGCATGTTTCACATGTGTAACAACTTCAAAACACTGTGCACACAATTATGATTCCTTTAAAGGGGACCAAGCAGCTGTATAATTTTCTCATCTTGTATCATGACAGAATTCAGCAGTGTAGCTTTGATGCAGAGTGTTGTAGGATTTCTGAGGCTCTACCATCAGGCTAAAAAGACCCAAGGACCCTGAAGCAAGAAACAGAACAAGGTCAGCAGGTTATGCAGGTTCTGTGGAGGCTGCATGGGCCGTATTGTTTTAGAGGGCATTAGAACCTGTGCGCATTGGTCAATGATGAGGTAATACAGATGTTCTGGCTCAATTGTAACAACTTACTCCATCTGTATGATCTAGTCAAACTTGCCCTAGACCATGAGACAGCACACTCACACTCTGTCTCAGGTTGCATAATGTTCTGGCTTTGTTGCACTTTCTGGCTACTGGGAATTTTCAGTCTGTAACTGGTCCTTGTAGTTTTTAACTAAGGCCTGATTCAGCAAGGAATGCAGATGAGAATTTACACGCACTCGGGTGATTGTTGTGTTCTGCGCATGTGTATGCATGGCAGTGCGTGTGCACATACCAGTCGCTGCGATCGGGAAGCGATCACAGTGAGCATGCAGTCTCATCATATAGTGATTGACAGGAAATGGCCATTTAGGGGTGGTGACAGGGGGTGGTTAGAGAAACGCAGGCATGCCAGTGCGTTTGAAAGCCGCTACAGGGGTGTGCATAATTAAGCCCCTGCGACGGCATACGTAGCCTGAGCTCTAGGCACCAACAGGAAGTTTGGGAGACAGGTCAGCTCAACCACAATTGTGCATATGGGTCTGATGTTACTCGATGTTACCAATGTTTTCACATACTTGCAAAGGTATTGCGGGTGTAAGTAAAGAGAAGTGGGCGGCTTGATAAGGTGGGGGAATCTTTATATATTGCTGCGATCGCTTCATTTGCATAATTTCACAGTGCCCGGATGCGTGCATGTGCAGACTTGCAATCCATGCTGGTTAAAGCCCCTTTGGACAAGTAGGCCCCATAATGTGAAATACATTAATATGTTTTTTCAAGTTTGCTAAATTGTATTAAATTTAATTTTTCAGACCATTACATACTGTGATTTTGTAATACCCAAACTGTGTGTGTTGCAATGGTAAAGTGTCTTTTTATATATTACGCAGACTCACCAAGAAGTTGGGGAGAGTGTAGAGTTGCTTCCTTGGATGGTGCCAGTTTGGATGTCGGTGGCTGAGAAGACATGACTGACAGCCTGAGTTGCTTTGATGGAGGCATAGAAGAAGGACCTACCAAAACACCAAAGGAAGAATATAGACAAGCAATAACTAATATATTCATCCCTACAAA
Organism: Taudactylus pleione; assembly: GCA_031769625.1. Lineage (NCBI taxonomy): Eukaryota > Metazoa > Chordata > Amphibia > Anura > Myobatrachidae > Taudactylus > Taudactylus pleione. Next base: position 2,504,292 of record JAUIMM010000169.1, on the reverse strand, counting down.
AAAAAAAAACCTTTAAAAAAATTATCAGCTTCCTCGTTATCATCTGAATGACACTGTGTTGGTGCTGGTGTCTGTGCAGACCTCTTCTGAACTCTAAATAAAAAAAAGGTTGTGTAAAACTCAATTGACATTAAAAACATTCTAACATATAATTTTCTAAGATTCAGAAAAGGAACTTTACTGCATTTGTAACAAGATATATTGTTGCAAACTGTAATACCATTATTTAACCTTCAATTAAATATATTGCACGGATAAACTTGTTTATGACTATGTATTTATTTAAAAAACACTAATGTACCTAAAAATAATTGTGGTTTAAACAGTACATATGTGGGGTAAAATTAACTTACAATGGGAATATCCATTTTGTACAAAAAATTGTTGATGCAAAAGTAAGAAGGTTTCTTTCCACTAATTCTAGATTCAACCATAGTTGTAAAAACTATACATTTTTTTATTAACAAAAACAAACATGCATGTCACTGCCACGAAAATGCATCCACAAGCTGCATAAGTTTGCATTACCAAAAAAAATAAACTAACATGCTGCAGACATATTATTACAGATTAAATCAGTGCTCGAAGTGTGACGGTATACAACGGTATGGTATAAACTAAACCATGTTTTTCAACTTCAAAGGACAGCAGAGCTGAAGAGCTACATACCTCCGCCCACCCGCTACACTGACACTGCTTATAGGCTGTCAGAGTGTCAGTGTAGTAAAGCCCCAGCCCCTAAAGCAAGCTGCTCATGCCACAGCTATCTGCATGCATCTTGACAGCGGAGGCGGCCTGTGCTATACTGCCTCTGCGAGTGTGTACTGCCACGAGCAGGCGGGGGTGGTGGCGTCGGACTTAGGAGCACAGCCGTGAAGGGTGGGGAGGGAGTGTTTTTTTGGGACTTGTGAGGACAGCGCGGGAGGAGGGAGTAGAACCAGGATCGGGAGTACTGCCATGAGTGGGGGAGGTCGGGATATGGGAGCACAGCCATGGAGGTGGACAGTTCAGGACTTGTGACGACAGCTGCAGAGGGCGGGAGTAGGGCCAGGAGCGGAGGGTCAGGACTTGGGAGCACAGCCGCGGGGGAGGGAGTAGGGCCAGGAGTGGTGGGGAGTATGGCTGCAGGGGGAAGGGGGGAGAAGGAGTATGGCCACGAGCGGTAGATGTTGGAGCTGCAGCCACTACTTGTCACCAGCGTTAGCATATTAGTGCACAGGGAGCTGCAATGGAGGTCTGACACACCTGCTTTCCGGACTATCTGAAGTGTTAATAATCCAGACAGGTACCATCTGCAAATGTTACTTTTTTTACTTTTCACTTTGCAAGCTGAACTCCCCTCATACCCACCTCCTCCTTACCTGCCCCTAATCATCACCCACCCCCAGTACTCTACTGCCTACTAGCAAGCCTCCTTGCCGTCTCCCTGCTTCCATCTAGTCATCTCCCACCCACCTTAAGTTCTCACTGCTTAATGCCTGCTCTAGTCTCTCCTGCCTACCCAACTGCATCCTCACCCACCTTCAGTCCTTTCCTTCCTCCCAACACACCTCTGCATCTATCTCTGTCCCCATACACTCCTCTCCCACCCTCCCACCTCCTCACCTGCTTATAGTCCTCTCCTGCCTACTCGCCCACCTTTTCACCTGCCTCCAGTCCACTCCCTTCTACACACTCATCTCCACACCTGCATCTAGTCCTTGCCCACCTCCAGTCCTCTGCCAGCTACTAGCATACCTCCGCATCTGTCTCCCTGTCCCCATACACTCCTCTCCCACCTACCCTCCCCCTCCTCACCTGTCTTTAGTCCTCTCCTGCCTACTCGCCCACCTTTTCACCTGCCTCCAGTCCACTCCCTTCTACACACTTGTCTCCACACCTGCATTTAGTCCTTGCCCACCTCCAGTCCTCTCCCATCTACTAGCATGCCTCCGCATCTGTCTCCCTGTCCTCACCTACTCCTCTCCCACCTCCTCACCTGCCTTTAGTCCTCTCCTGCCTACTCTCCCACCTTTTTACCTGCCTATAATCCACTCCCTTCTACCCACTCATCTCCACACCTGCATCTAGTCCTTGCCCACCTCCAGTCCTCTCCGGTCTACCAGCATGCCTCCGCATCTGTCTCCTTGTCCCCAGCCACTCCTCTCCCACCAACCCTCCTGCCTCCTCACCTGCCTTTAGTCCTCTTCTGCCTACTCGCCCACCTCTTTACCTGCCTCCAGTCTACTCCCTTCTATGCATTCATCTCCTCATCTGCATCTACTCCTTGCCCACCTCCAGTTCTCTCCCAGCTACTAGCATGCCTCCTTGCCTATCTCAGACTCTTCACCCACCTTCTGTTCTTTCCCACCTATGCACTCACTTCCCCGTCTGCCTCCACACCATGCCCACCTCTTCACCCGTGGCTGTAATTTTGTCTGGACATGTGCCCTCTGCAGCTGCTGCTGGCACTGGTACAATGCATTCTGGGCATTGTATTAAGGGCACTACTAATGTGCGCATCTATAAGGAGTACTAGTACTGTGGGCATTGTATAGTGGACAATACTACTGTGGGCATTGCATAAGGGGCACTACTATTGTGTGCATTGTATAGGGGAGCTACTACTGTGAGCATTGTGTAAGGGGCACTACTACTGTGGGATTTGTATAGGGGACAATACTACTGTGGGCATTGCATAAGGGGCACTACTATTGTGCGCATTGTATAGGGGTGCTACTACTGTGAATTGTATAAGGGGCACTACTACTGTTGGCATTGCATAAGAGGCACTGCTATTGTGCATATTGTATAGGGGCGCTACTACTGTGATAATTGTATAAGGGGCACTACTATTGTGTAGCATAATGTATTTAACGGGTACTACGATAGGGTACACTACACTGATGAGTGGCTATCCCCCATTTTTCGACATGCGCATAAGTACAACCTTAGTTTTTCCCATACCCCCACTTCGACCACTGGATTAAATGTTTCCCAATCTTGACATTACTTTCATCATGGCTAAGAAAAAAGAGTTAAAAAAAAGATTTTACACTAACCTGAACACCTAGGCTCATCCGTGTCGTGGACATTAGTACGCTCAATCACCTCTGCAGAAATTAGGATCTTCAGTGGCTCCTCATATTGCAGTTAGTCTGCCTGATAAGGGGAGACTAAGTATGTCTACAGGGCTCCTTGGCCATCTTGCTTTTGACCCTGTGTTTGATTTCTGACAGATGCTTCTTGCAGTTGTCCTCACTCCTGCGAACATGCCCCTCACTATTGACGGCTGTGACCACCTTCGCCCAGATGCCATTTTTGCATAATGTGGAGATGTGGACAATTTCTTGACCAAATAGAAGAAAGTGGTTCTTCATGACTTCTTGCATCAGGGCCACATTTTCCCCAGAGGTAAACTTTACATTGTGGCCCATCTTTGTCCTGGTGTGCTGGCTGGTCTGCTCCTTACTGTCCACATTACTGACCTGGGGATCTTGGGCTGCCACCTCCACCATCTCACTCCTCACCTGACTACCCTCTATCCCTGACATCCTCCTAACCTCAAGCAAACAACACAGAACACAAAAAAATTTAAAACTACAAACATAGTCCTCCTCTACCACTGCTCTAACACCAAACACTCCACAGACACACACAAATAAACACTGGCAGCAGACCAAAAAAGCCCACAAAGACAGAATATTAAGAAAGACTACTAATAAACACAACAACAAAGATGATGACTGCTTACATAATATTCAGAACTCAGCAATAAAATGTAAAAGTATTTAAGTCACCTGCACTCTCCTCTGCACTCTCCTTTCCACTCCTCTAACTGAACCCATGAGGTGTGGATGGTTTTGGGTGTATTTATAAGGGTCTGGCATGTCACTTGAACATGCGCCATTTTCCCAGTGATTTTTTACTGCTCTTCAGCACCAGTCCAGTGTCTGAATTGGAATCTGCAGAGAGGTAAGTATTTATTAACTGTGGGTGCAGGTTGTGCGGTGTGCACCGCACACCTTGCACCCATTACAAAGACGCCTATGCTGCTTCTAACCCAGTGCTAGGGAGGAACTTTTATATGCAATCCAAAACATGTGAGATCTGACTAGGGCTGGTTCTAGACCTTGTGGAGCTCAGGGTGAATTTCCTTTAGCGAACTCCTCCCCCCAAAAAAACCTAAAGAGGGATCCAAAAAAGAGTGTGGCTTCATGACACGCCCCCTGTTCTTCACTTTAGGGCAGAGGTTTCCAAACTCTGTCCTCAAGGCTCCCCAACAGTTCAGGTTTTAGAGATATCCATAGTTGAGCACATGTGTTAAATCAAATTGACTGAGCTACTAATTAAGTCACCGGTGCTCAACCATGGATATCGCTAAAACCTGAACCTTTGGGGAGCTTTGAGGACTGCATTTGGAAACCTCTGCTCTAGGGGTCATGCCCTACGGAGAAGGGAAAATGTGGCAGGGAAAGGCAATGGGTGATAGGGGAAAGGCAAAGAGGGAAGGGAAGTGGGTAACAGAAAGATGCAGAGGGAGACAGGGAGAGGCAGTGGGTGACAGAGGAAGGCAAAGGGTGATGGCAGAAGGCAGAGGGAGACAGGAATAGGCAATGAGTTACAGGGGAAGGCAGAGTGTAGCAGGGAGCTATTATCATGTTATACTATTTCAACCATAAGGGGGTATCCAATTAGCCCCAATAATAATAAGTTTTCTTCTGAGAAAATTTTTCTGACCATTCACCCAAAACTGGAGATAAGTCATTCCACAGTAATTCTTGCATGGATGACAATTGATAAGAACAGTTGAAAATGGGGAAATCAGCCCTTACCCCCAAAAATGGTAAACTAAGGTAGGGTAATGGTATATAAGTGTGTTAGTGGCCATAATCAAAGGGTTTGGGGTTTTTAACGTGTATCTGTTATAGTGTTATATACTGTTGTGGCTGTTATATGCATTTTAACGGTGAAAAAATTATAGAAAGCAATACTTTTTGCCCAAAATAAATGCTGTAGTTAAATCAGGGGTACATTAAAATGGGTGTAAGTATATTTTTGTGTCATTATAGGTTATTTTTTTTAAATGTTAATAATAAACCTGTCACTTGCCCTGCAATGTTTAAAATACCTTTAGCCAAAAATAGGGGTTTTGCACAACTCAGCACCTGCTCAAAGGTGGTGAAAAGAAATTGCAGATAATTCCTATACCAGTATTCGCATATAGGAAAACCACGGCTAATAGGCTAGCCCAATAACCTTTTTTCAAGAAAAGTTTTCACTAGTGAAAACTTTTTAGAGAAAAACTGGTTATTGAGGCTAATTTGATACCACCCTTAAGCTGGGTACACACTGACAGATACATTGGCCATTCAATTGATCATCCAATATATCTGCTGGCCATTGGCCAGTGTGTACCCACGATGTGTCGGTGAACGTCGTCGTTCACCGACATATCGCATTGTCTGTGCTGCACAGCCAATGGACAGATATGTCTGCAGACCGCCCATACACACACAGCGGCAGCCACCAGGAGGGGTGCAGGACACGCCCCCGTCTGCCGGGACACACCCCGACACGCCCCCTAGCCACCAGGACCTGCGGGCAGACACAGATGATGGCCGTTCAGTGTGTATGAATGACCATCATCTGCAGATCACTCGAACTGCAGATATATTTGTATAGTATGTACCCACCATTAGACTACCTGTATCTCTACACCTGATGTGTGAAATCCCTACATATTTTGCTGCCCCCACCTCTCCTCCCCAGCAGCAACAGCTTTTACCATCTGCTGTGTAGCTGCTGCTGCCACCGCTCTATGCACTCAGTCCAGACTCCAGCCTCTCCAGCACTTCCTCTCTCCTCTGCAGGCTGCACACAACAGGAAGAAGTTAAGGCTGAGATGCACAGGGCTTGTGGGAGAGTGGAGCTGCTTCCTGAGTCCTGCTCAACTGCTGTAGCACAGTTTGTAAGTATTGCGGTGGTGGCAAGCCGGAGCGGGCAGGCGTTATCAGATTAGATAGCGCCGGTGGGGGGCCTGCGGCCACGCCCCCAGGCCACAGCATCCTGGGCTGCCCTGATTGCCCGCTCCTAGAACCGCTACTGTATCCGATGCCAGGAAGATGATGTTTTGCCTTGTTTTGAGATCCAAACTTGGCGGGAGGGCCCAAGCTGGGACTTGGAATCACTCGGCACCCCTAAATTCTGGTATGCTCAGTTTCCAGGAAACCGAACCTACACATCTCTAATTAAAACCAGCGAAAATAAAATTGGCTAAATATTAGAAAGTGTACATAGAGTATGAAATGTGATTAAAAATCACTATATATTCTACATCTGCTCTTGTTTTCAATATTCAAATAGACAGATAGACAGGTCTATCTATTCCTACTATGGCCCTAACTGTGTGCAGTTTGTATATTCTCCCTGTGCTTGCATGGGTTTCCTCTGGGTGCTCCGGTTTCCTCCCACACTCCAAAAAATATATACTGGTAGGTTAATTGTATCCAAAAAAATAAATAAAAAAAATTAGCCCTAGTGTGTTTGTGTGTGAGCATGTGGTAGGGAATATACATTGTAAGCTCCACTGGGGCAGGGACTGATATGAATTGTTGAATATTCTCTCTGTTAAGCACTGCGGAATATGTGTGCGCTATATAAATAACTGGTAATAAATAAATAAGGTAGGCTTAGCCTGCGATGGAGAGATCAGTGTACAATTGAAAAGAAAAAACCACACCAAAGCGCAACTGTGCTGGCAGCAAAGAAATATCGTACAAACATGTCACCCTAACTTGCAGAATACATATAAAAACAAAAACAATACGATAAACAATCCTTGCACCGACACTTTTCCAATGGACTGTTCAAATAATTTCCAATGAAGGACAAAAACTTGGAAGTAACCAAATCTTCTTATAATTACGTGTGTTGAAATCCCATTAGTACATGCAAATGAAACACATAATATTGGGTATTAGCAATGATTCAAATAAATTGCTTATAGATGACACCTCTAAACTGAAACCATATAGGAAACCCCTCAAACCAATATCCTCAGGTGTCAGATGGAAAAATTTACACCTCATGTAATGTGAGAATATATAGATGTGAATGCTCACATTAGTGTTACCTAAAAGAAATGTGAGTGAATCCCTTCAAGGTTTCTTTGACCCATATGCATAGATGGGATCAGGAAAAGTGCTTACATAAAAGCTTACTTGAGGCAAATGTATAACCTATAAAGGTTTCTTTCTCCCTTTTCAACCATGAAGGATGCCCACATGAAAAAAGAAGAAACTACATATGGTGCAGTAGGTCCATGTAAAAGTAATTTAATAACAAATAACACAATAAAAAAAGTGGGGGTCAGCCCTCGTACCAGATGGATGATAGACAGCATTCACATAGTATGCCCAATAGCGCAGGATAGATGGAACCCGGGTATTCCACTGCTGTAGGTGCATAGAATTGACCAGCCTTAGGTACTCAGGTGAACCTCCACTGCCACTCCTCCTAACATGTTTCGACACCTACGGGTGTCTTTTTCAAAGTGCAGTGGTGAACTAAAAGCAGACTTTAAATACCCGTGTACCGGAAGTGCGGTACCAGAAGTCAATGTACGCGATATACACGGGGAGCCTAAATAGATAAAAAAGCTAGCCTGATATTCAGGCATGGTTTACCTTCCATCCGAGACCGTGGCCAACCAAGATGCATTGCTCCGTGGGCCACCAAGGCGGCCGAAAACAACACACCCGCAGACGCAATGTAAGCTGTCTGTAGTGTTCAATAAAGTTTGTTGAAATCACGTGATCTAAACCACGTGATAGCTGATCATATGATCGGAGAAGGCAAATCCGGTTGCTATGGACACCTAACAACAAACAGTAGCAATACCCAGGCTCCTTTACATATATATAAAAAATATATATATATGTCCATGTTATTTAACACATATATAAAAAACATATATACATAACGTGATAAAACTAACAAAAAATAACTGAATACTTATAAAAACCATTTGATTTTGAAATCAGAGTTTAAGCCAGCTGGTTTCAACGTGTTTAGATCATAAATGCATCTCATCTCTTTTTGTGCCAATCGTAAATCTTTATTGTTGGACCTCCAATTATCTTTCACTATAGAGATACCACAGAAACATGAGATCCCTAAAAGTGAACTATTATGTTTATTTTTGAAATGTAAAAAAAATGGATGACTTTCCAATCCCTTCACAATATTGCGAGCGTGCTCTGCCCATCTGATTTTTAATGCTCTCTTGGTTTTTCCCACATACACCATTTTACAACTGCATTCTATAGCATATATAGCATAGCGTGTGTGGCACGTGATAAAATCCATTATCCTATGATTCCTACCTTGCGTTTGAAATTCTGTTATTTTTGAGACACTGCTGGAACAAGCTTTACATAATTTACACTCGCCACATCTGTAGAAACCCTTGTTTCTTGGAAGGAATCTTTTTCCATCCATGGGTAACACACTGGTTACCAAAGTATCTTTAAAGGTAGATGCGCGCCTATAGATGAATTTTGCACTAACAGGTAAGATTTTCTTCAAACTTTCATCTTTAAGGAGGATATTCCAATTGTTTTTAATGATACCTTTTATACTTTTATGCTGTTTGTTGAAAGTAGTGCAAAATGACATGGTGAAATTATTATTTGCTTGAGGATTTTTGTTCTTAACTTTGAGTAACATCTCCCTATCCATATCTGCAACTTCTGTGATCGTCTTATCAAGCAAATCCTTTTTATAACCCTTTTGTTTAAATTTATTGGTCATATCTAAAGCTTGTTTATGAAATACTTTACAATCTGAACAATTGCGACGTAAACGCATTAGTTGTCCTTTTGGTATTCCATCCAACCATTTTGGTAGATGGTTACTACTCCTGTCTATATAGTTGTTAGAATCTGTAGGTTTATTGAAATTATACGTGCTAATTTGCCCATCTAAGATCTCAATGGTTAGATCTAAAAAGTTGACCCTAATATTACTGATGTCATAAGAGAGCTTAATATTAAGACTATTGGAATTAAGGTATTTGCAAAAACTATCGAGGTCGGATCTATCTCCCTTCCAGATGAACAAAATGTCGTCAATGTATCTCCACCAATGTACCAGGTTCGTGCTCCAGCTATGTCCTTCCCAAACATGGGACTCCTCCCACCTTGCCATGAACAAATTAGCATAGCTGGGTGCGAACCTGGTACCCATAGGTGTTCCGACATTTTGTAAAAAGAAATTGCCATCAAAATTAAAGTAATTGTTGCGCAATATGAACGTGATACCTTCTACTATAAATCTACACAATGATTCATCTAGATTGGTGGATTTAAGAGTGTTCTCAATTGCTTCTATACCATCAGTATGGGAAATGATGGTATATAGTGAAGATACATCTGCCGTAATAAAAAACATATTATCTTCCCAACATACCTCCGTTAATTTATTAAGGATGTCTGTTTTATCTTTTAAATGGGATTTTTCTTTACAGACCAACAATTGTAGATGGTGGTCAATATAGACGGATAGGTTGGCAGTAATAGCATTGGTGCCTGACACTATAGGGCGTCCTGGTGGATGGGTACTGTTTTTGTGAATTTTGGGGAGTAAATATAATACCAGAACAGAATATTGATCATTAATAAGAAATTCAGATACATCTTTAGAAATGCTTCCCAGATTTAAATATTGATAAACCAAAGTTTTCAGGGCAGATAAGATGTTCTGTGAGGGATCACTCTTCAGCGCTTTATATGTCACCCCATCTCGGAGTTGTCTATATCCCTCTTCTATATAGTCCAATTTATTAAGAATGACTACTCCCCCCCCTTTATCTGCCTATTTTATTATAATATTTTGGTTATCTTGCATAGATTTTAAAGCCAATTTTTCATCTCGGGTAATATTATTCCCAAATTTTTGGCAGGGATTATTTTCAATCTTCTCCATATCCTGGATGACACTTTTATAGAAAGATTCAACGAAACAACCTTTAGCAAATGAAGGATTGAAAAATGATTTTTTTCTTAAAACTAGAACCAGAAAGTGTTTCATTGGTCTCCTCATTTGCAAAGAACTTTTTTAATGATAACTTCCGAACGAATTTCTGCATATCTATATAAAGATCAAAAAAATTTATATTATTCGATGGAGCAAATTTTAAACCTTTCGATAGCACTGCATTTTCAATGTCGTTTAGCACATAAATGGTGAGATTAAAAATCTTAATGGTACCACTGTTATCTATATCATTATTGGAATATTCAGATTCATTTTTATCCTTATTCCTTTTGACACAATTAAAAAGTTTTTTGGGTCTGGGTTTCCCTCCTCTTTTGCCCCTTTTGGTTTTAGATCTAATGGACTCATCTATACGGGCCATTTTTTGTGGGAACTTCTCTCTAAAAAATTATGATTTCTTGAATCATAACGAGTAATCCGTTTGTTTTCCTTCCAAGAAACAAGGGTTTCTACAGATGTGGCGAGTGTAAATTATGTAAAGCTTGTTCCAGCAGTGTCTCAAAAATAACAGAATTTCAAACGCAAGGTAGGAATCATAGGATCATGGATTTTATCACATGCCACACACGCTATGCTATATATGCTATAGAATGCAGTTGTAAAATGGTGTATGTGGGAAAAACCAAGAGAGCATTAAAAATCAGATGGGCTGAGCACGCTCGCAATATTGTGAAGGGATTGGAAAGTCATCCATTTTCTTTACATTTCAAAAATAAACATAATAGTTCACTTTTAGGGATCTCACGTTTCTGTGGTATCTCTATAGTGAAAGATAATTGGAGGTCCAACAATAAAGATTTACGATTGGCACAAAAAGAGATGAGATGCATTTATGATCTAAACACGTTGAAACCAGCTGGCTTAAACTCTGATTTCGAAATCAAATGGTTTTTATAAGTATTCAGTTATTTTTTGTTAGTTTTATCACGTTATGTATATATATTTTTTTATATATGTTAAATAACATGGACATATATATATTTTTTTTATATATATGTAAAGGAGCCTGGGTATTGCTACTGTTTGTTGTTAGGTGTCCATAGCGACCGGATTTGCCTTCTCCGATCATATTATCAGCTATCACGTGGTTTAGATCACGTGATTTCAACAAACTTTATTGAACACTACAGGCCGCTTACATTGCGTCTGTGGGTGTGTTGTTTTCGGCCGCCTTGGTGGTCCACGGAGCGATGCATCTTGGTTGGCCATGGTCGCGGATGGAAGGTAAACCATGCCTGAATATCAGGCTAGCTTTTTTATCTATTTAGGCTCCCCATGTATATCGCGTACATTGACTTCCGGTACTGTACTTCCGGTACACGGGTATTTAAAGTCTGCTTTTAGTTCACCACTGCACTTTGAAAAAGACACCCGTAGGTGTCGAAACATGTTAGGAGGAGTGGCAGTGGAGGTTCACCTGAGTACCTAAGGCTGGTCAATTCTGTGCACCTACAGCAGTGGAATACCCGGGTTCCATCTATCCTGCACTATTGGGCATACTATGTGAACGCTGTCTATCATCCATCTGGTACGAGGGCTGACCCCCACTTTTTTTTTTATTGTGTTATTTGTTATTAAATTACTTTTACATGGACCTACTGCACCATATGTAGCTTCTTCTTTTTTCATGTGGGCATCCTTCATGGTTGAAAAGGGAGAAAGAAACCTTTATAGGTCTATCATACATTTGCCTCAAGTAAGCTTTTATGTAAGCACTTTTCCTGATCCCATCTATGCATATGGGTCAAAGAAACCTTGAAGGGATTCACTCACATTTCTTTTAGGTAACACTAATGTGAGCATTCACATCTATATATTCTCACATTACATGAGGTGTAAATTTTTCCATCTGACACCTGAGGATATTGGTTTGAGGGGTTTCCTATATGGTTTCCGTTTAGAGGTGTCATCTATAAGCAATTTATTTGAATTATTGCTAATACCCAATATTATGTGTTTCATTTGCATGTACTAATGGGATTTCAACACACGTATTGAAGATTTGGTTACTTCCAAGTTTTTGTCCTTCATTGGAAATTATTTGAACAGTCCATTGGAAAAGTGTCGGCGCAAGGATTGTTTATTGTATTGTTTTTGTTTTTATATAGATCAGTGTACAAGTTTGTATGTGTATTATAACAACAAGCTACACTTTGAACAATCATATCTCTTCCCTATAATAGACACGCTCAGAGAACATTAAGGATAATGGACAGTGTGCTAGTCTTATCTACTGTATATGGAATACCACTTAGCGTGTATTACTAGTTTATAATAACAGATACTATATTGGTATAAATAGCTTCCCAAGAGATAATTACTGCACTAGGAGAGTTCTGCATTAGAAATGATTTTATACGTAATACTACATACAATGTAAAGATGGCGCATGTATGATGTGTAGGGTGATTAGTGGCTAATTATTGAATAGCAATAAGTAACCAATCATCGTTCATTCAAGCACGTACAATGTGGAGCTGGAGTATGTACAATGTATTAGATGTGTAGTGGCTAATTACTAAAGTACCACAAAATTACTAATCACTTTGACTGTCTAATTGAATACACATGCCTGAACACAATTTCATTTTGACTAGAAGTGGTCATTATTTAAACACAACTATATAACTGGTTAATACCCAACATATTCAATAAGTCTACACACAGTACAACTGGGGTATTTAGAGCATTTGGATGAATCTACAGTATATGCTATCAAATAGATATGTAGTGTATGGTATATGTGAGTATTCATGATAATTGAATACTTAGGATTAATTCTCTCAATGAACCCAAATGCCACTATCAGTTAGGTGGTAATTAATAGAAATAAAATATACACCAAGCAGAAATCTACTGCCAATTTGAACTGTGTGTCTTTTGAATAATAAATAAATAATTCTAACAAGGGAATTATATAAATGCCACATGTATAATTCCCTGAATATATTTAACTAACATCACATTCTGAACCCTTTGTGTAACCGTAAAGACTTTTGTTCAAACATTTACTATATGGCTGCAAAATATCTTGACAAAATTAGGGAAGCCTTCTAGTATCCTAATATATACAAGGCTAGGCTTCTTTATACCCAATGGTGATGGAGAGATATGCTGGTGACTTTGCTCTTGCACAGTCTAACCCCTGAGATGCTGAAGCACAGTGTGGGTAATTCCTCCTCATCTTCAGTCTGCGGGGAATGTTATTAAATGTTTGTGATCCATATCACCTTGCCAGTTTAGCGTAATGAAGGGCACAAATAAGAAATGAGTGGCATGCAGCCACAGACCAGTAACAACTAATGGCCCCTACACACTACATGATATTGCTAATGATTTTGCTGATTCCAACGCATCAGAACGACAAATCGTCAATATCGTGCAGTGTGTATGCACTACATAGTGTAGTGTGCTCTCTCGTCAGCTGCATCGCTTGATCTTTTATACATGCAGGAAGATCAGGCAATGCGTCTGACAATCCCATGCAGTGCTATGCGGCGGGGACCGGCATGGGATCGCCCAGTGTGTACGGACTGCCCGATATGTCGGCCCATCGGTGCTGGGATCGTGGGTCACATCAAAGCAATCAGCATCATTAATAAACAGTGGCGTCACAAGGGGGGTGCAGGGGGTGTGGGCCGCACCCGGGTGTCACCCGACGAGAGGTGACACCAAGGTGCAGGCTCCCCCTCAGTGACAGGAGCCGAGTGCTGCACTGTAACATCATGTGCAGCACTTAGCTCCTGTCACAGAGATTGAGCCTGCACTGCCCGCACCTCCGGCACCCCACATTGATAATGAAGTACCGGTGGTCTCGGGATGCAAAGCCACGCCCCTTTCCCGAGGCCACACCTCCTCTGGCGAGGTCACGTGGCTCCGCCGCACTCAAGGCTTCCCTCCCTGCACCGGGTGTCACCGCGGGGAGGGACGCCACTGTTAATAAATAGCTGTGCAAAACTTTGTATTTAAGGGTTGTTTTGGCTACATTTGTGCATTGTTGTTGCAAGATATGAAACTTATTGGGATATCTACAAATCAAGAATATACAGTTAACATGTTTACCAGTTTAAGGTTTGCAATGACTTAAGGCACTGCAATGTAGTTTATTTTCTTACCTAACAAATATGGTAATCAAAATGATGCCAGTAGCAGGGAATGGAAATTAAATTATTGTTTGATTAGTTTAAATATACAGAAGAAAACTGTCAAATTAGCACTCACCTAAAATGGGTGACATGCTGAATGAAATACTGAATAAACATGAGAGAGAACTGCAGGGAAAGTCACTTGTAGAAAGATAGACTTTAGGCTTGCGGCTTCAAAACAGCTTTTTAACCTCTCACTAGATGAAGGTGCAGCATTGAATATAGGCCCTGATTCAGACCCACTCGCGAGCGGCTGTCCGCTCGCAAGTGGGTCGATGTTCTGCACTGAGCATGCGCACGATGGAGGGAGCTCCGTCGTGCGCATGCGCCAGACGCGACGAGCGAAGGAAAGTCCTTCGCTCGTTGTGTCTGATCAAAGGGGGCGTGCTGTCGATGTTGATTGACAGCACACCCCCTTTGGTGGGCGTGCCGGGGGCGTGCCTCCCTGACGGGGGCGTTCCCACGGGAACGCCTCCCGTCAGAAGCCGGCCCACTGACATCACTAGTGATGCCAGTGGGAGTGATTTTGGCTCTGATAGAGCCAAAATCACTCCGGGGCTTGCGGTTGAAAACCTCAACCGCAGGCTCCGACTCGCAGTTTCGATGATCGCGATGGTCAAGACCATCGCGGCCATCAAACTGCACGCTCGTGTAGGCTGTGGGGGTGGTGACCCACAGCTATACGAGCGTCCAGGAGGACGCTCCATTTTTATGGAGGGCGGCCCTCATTCAGAGCGTGCGCTCTGCTCAGAGCGTACGGCTCTGAATGAGGGCCATAGTCACAAGAAATTAGGTTTTAGCAATGGTTGCACTGTGTATATACTGTATCATCTAGATGTTCTGCAATCTCTGCATTTAATAACTGAAGTCTGCCATCGTGATAACTACAATTGAGAACTATTGGGATGGTTATAATGAAAGAATTTAAATGTTTTTCTCTAACAAGCTGTTTTAAAAAAGCTGTGATATGTAAAATTTACTATGTGATGATAACTTGTTATTTTGCCTCTCTAATACCCCTTTTACACCAGAGCTAAAACCTGGGTTATTGAAGGGTTAACCCGGGCAGCATCTTGGTGTAAAAGGGGACACGGTTGGATTCCCGGGTTTAGTGACCCAGCAATCCAACCCAGGTAACTTGCAGGGTTTAACACGGGAATAACCCGTGAAACCCTACAGTGTAAATGGCGCGATCCAGGTCACGATGACCTGGAGCGCACTGCATGCCTGCCGATTGGCTTCAGTGGCGCTTGGAGATGATGTCATCTCCAAGCATCCACTTCAACGCCGGAAAAACCGGGTCACTATAGACCCGGCTCCAGCGAGAACAGCGCCGACTCGGGAATATCCTGGGTCGGCACCGGCTAAATTACGTGTCTGATCTGGTTTGGAACCCTGTTCCAACCTCCGAGTCAGACCACAGAATTTAGGTATAAAAGCAGTATAGTAAAGGTTAAACCCATTTGGAGCTTGGAGTCCCCATTTATCTGATACAGGGAATATCCATAATAATAATGATTATCCAATATGTATTTAGATCCTAGCTACTATAACTACAGTATATAGGAACATAATTTACAGTGTGTAAGGGGATGCTGTCAGCATGCCTCCACGCGGCATGTCGGCGGACATTATCCCGGCACCGGAATCCTGGTGTTTAAGACATTATAAGGCACAAGTAAACCAGGTTCTGGGATATTTTATACAAAAACTAAGGGACAAATCAAATTAATGTAATTCTAATATAAATAAATACCACTAATAAGACCTATTACTTATGATTTAACATAATCATCTACACCGTCACTATTACTAAAAGTGCAAGCAGTATACAGTAAGGACCTGTTTATATAAGCGGTACACAATTAGACGTGCTTGCATTAGCAGATATGTGTCTTAGGAAGTGTATCTCTTGCAGATGTTGGAACAATAATATGAATTGATTGAGTATTGATTTTTGATTGAATATTGAACAGTCCCACTGACATTTCTTGAATCATCATGTCTGTTTCACATTAAGCCACCAACTCCAATTTGTATTACTTAAATAACATTGCCATTTGTACACCTACTGGATGAATATTCCCATTTGATATTTAAAAGGGAAAACAGGTGTTTGTTTTTAATTTAATTTGTATTTGTTTGTTTTGAATTACATCTGATATAAATATGTATGAATACCTGTCAAGATGCTATTCTTTATGCCAGAGCAGTAACTATAAGTCACCCATTGTTTGAATCTTACATTATGCTAATTCACTCACTTAACTACTAACTAGAAAATAACCACACGGACACCTATGTGGAATTAGGACACAGCCGAAATTTATTGATCAATTTGTAATTAGAAAGATGGTGGCAGTAAAAAGCAGTGCTCCATTAGTGACCGGACTAGATATTACTGCCAGCCTACCCTACTGCTGGCCATCTCTAGTATACTATTTGCAGGTCCTTCCTAATAGCAAGTAGAACTGCAATGCAATTGCCAGTACCCCGATCCTTGCCCCCAAGTGTAGCCCAAATCGGAGTCCCAAATCTGGCTTTCGCTGCCCATAAACATTTAAGAAAGGCTACCTCAGAGCTTGCCCCTAAAACCGAACCACTACAATCCACACCTGACATTTAGTATTCCTATAAACCTGCAAAAAAGGGTTCATCACACCTGGATAGGCTAAATACAATTGATAGAAAAACAGCCTAGCCAAAGGAAGGAAAACATTAGTTGGGTGACCTATCTGAAGGTGAAAAACAGCAAACCTCTTTGAGGGCAAATCTAAAAAGTCCTTCAAACTCCCTAGTGACAGTAGGCTTAAGGCCCCTGGATTTCCCAACAAACTCGCAAGAAGCACTGCTAACTATGCAACTTATCGCCGCAGAACTATTACATGTAGTTTGACGACTACCATTGACCTAAATGTTTTAAAGCTTCAACGGAAGCACCTGCAGCTGCCATGTAGATTGCCGCCCAATCCTGGAAAATGTGTGCCAAACTGATCTGACGGCAATTCTAAAGCAACAAAAGTTGTGAAAACCTTGTGAAGTAAAACCTAGATAATGTAATTTGAGTGGCTTCGATGATCCAGCATGCACTGCCTGGGGGCTGTAACCCATTAGACGTATGGCCAAGCTGACTATGATTGGTGAAAGGGTGTGCTTGAGCTGGGATAGAGGTCCAGCGCCCTTTAGCAAGCTGAACAGTTTAACAATCCATGAATATGACACCATTATAGGTTAAACTGAAAACTTAATTCTAAACAACAACCCGTTGATGTCTAACTTATCTTCTTTGAGAACAACCTGCCAATTATAACGATCCCTAAATAAGCTAACCACAAATGCCAAATTAAAGAGTTGTGCCTCTTAATAAACCAATGCTATACCCGACCCTGTGACTAACAGATCCTTTAAAATTGATAGCTCAATAGGTCTTTGTGAAATGATTTAGAACGAGGCGCTACACCCCTGACCTCTCTCTACCTTATCTAATAAAAACCATCAGCTCGCCACCGGCATACCAGGAAACTTTGCGAAATATGAAAACACTAGACCGAGCTGCCGACATAAACTCACCGCAACGACTTAGCTCGTGCCATTTCCAAACAATTCTAACAGATATGCCTGGAATGGCGAACCTCCTTTACCCTCATAAGCCAAGAAAACTTTGCTAAACATAATGAGCCATCAACTACATCTTCAGCGGAGCGAGGACGTCAAAACAAACTACTCAACTCCCGGCGTTACAACCAGCCGATATTAACAGGACCAGAGTAAGCCGTGTATCTCAGCAAAAAGGGGGGGAGGCCAGCCCCCAAAACCCAATCCATGAACAATGAGACAAGCACCTGCTGTCCCATATTCCACTCCCGGAAAGTGCCTACCCTAAATATCTATGCTCATGCGCAAACACACACTGCATAACCTAATCCTACTGCTGCCGAGTCTGGTAGCCAAGATTTTGGCTACAACTGTGATTGTAAAAAACTCTGAAAAACAGCATACTGGCAGTTATATCTTACCGCATTCATGATTCCTGCCAAATTCTCACGCACTGTCCCCACTGATAACTCCCCGGAAACTACAGAGCTAGACGCATCCTTAAACAAATGAAACCTGTAATTGTCCACCTGAGCAGGTAGTTAATTCTAACTTAGGTAAACTCCCAGAACATAACCAAATGTACAGAACCTCCCACAAGTCCTGAAACAAGCAAAAATGATGAGATTTTAACCCCTGGCTATGGAGCGGAGCAAACAACGCCAATTTCCTGCCCATGGGTATTACTCAACAATCAACATTCTTGTCCTAAAAATGATCGCAATTGCTTTAGAGACGCTTCCACAATAATTCCCCAGTTCACCAACTTTAAACCAAAAGCAATTGGCAAAGACCTGGCAAATTGTCGACATCTATCCCCAGATAAGACGATCGTGTAAACAGAAACCACAGTTTTGTTGCAAAAAACCGGTATGCCTAGAATCGATACAAGCTGCCTGTAAAGAAAAACTAATTCATGCAAGCTAAAACCACAGAGTGCCCCCAGTAGCAATAAAGCAACCTAAGAATTGGTCTGCCCTGACGTGCACATGCTTGCCCGCACAATTGCTAAATTGAGCTGCCACATTCGACAAAGAAAAGTAAACAGAACAACCCACTGGAAAGAACTATCCACGGAATACTTTCCAGCGACTCCAAATTCGCGAACACAGGCAAGATACGGAGAGAAAGCGGCATTAAACAAAAAGTGTACCATATCCCCCTTTTTTATTATATATATTTTTATTTAGGTGAGCTCGTTCCAAAGACTTTTGCACCTCTTCCAGTGCCTTGCTCGACGGATTGATAAACTTCTTGGCAAACTGCTGAATCTAACGCGTCCTTGACGGATCACCATTCTGGGTAGAAAAGCTGCAGAATAAATCTAAACTTGCCCTTCACCCTCCTAGGTACAAACCCCAATGGCGAAGTTCAAGACAATAAACCTGAACCCTGAAACCTGAACCCACGGTACTGTGAGGCAGGAATGCTAACCACTATGCCAATCTTGTTGCCGTTCCTACATTTAGCATCTGCCATACTGGCAAACATGCCCACCAACTTGCTTTACCTAAGCTGCTTCCTGAAACCAGAGTACATGAGAGTATAGCAAATTCTACACAGTCGGGGCTGCCATAACTTTAACCGCAAATCACCTCAGTAGAGCTGCGTTTGCACAATGGACCCCATCCCCTGCTGCAACCAGGACCCTAGGTGCTAATAAAGAATTAGATCTCTTTTGGCTTTCATGCTTACCCTTAAGCGTTTGTGCAAACACCCCTTAAACTAATGTCAGGGCCGGATTAAGGTCTGTGGGGGCCCCTGGGCAACAAATTTGTGGGGGCCCATGTAGTAGTTCCCCCCTCTGCAGTGCCCCCTTTAGTAATGCCCCTTATGCAGTGCCCCCCCTATGCAGTACTTCCAGTAGTGCCCCTTATATAGTGCCCCCAGACCCAGTAGTGCCCCCCTATGTAGTGCCCCTTATATAATGCCCCAGCAGTGGTCCCCCTATACAGTGCCCCCAGTAGTGCCCCTTATATAGTGCCCCCAGACCCAGTAGTGGTCCCCCCTATGCAGTTCCCCTTATTTAATGCCCCAGTAGTGGTCCCCCTATACAGTGCCCCTTATATAGTGTCCCCAGACCCAGTAGTGGTCCTCCCCTATGCAGTGCCCCTTATATAGTGACCCCAGTAGTCCCCCCTATACACTACCTCCAGTAGTAGCCCACCCCTATTCAGTGCCCCCAGTAGTTGTCCTATGCATTGCCCCCATGAAGCGGCCCCCCCTATGCAGTGCCCCTTACACACACACACACACACACACACACAGAAAACACAACTTACCGGAATCCCTGCTCCTGACGCGACCACCGCTGTCCACTAAGGCTCTTCTCCTGCACTATGGGAGAAACGTCAGTGTCATGACGTCACTCCCATCATCACCCGGGGGGAGCCGGAAGATGGAGCTCATGAGTTCATGAGCTCCAGCTGGTTCCCTCCATTGAAGCAGCCAATGAGAGTCTGTGTGACTGTCATCGGCTGCTGTAACATACACACAGCTGCTGCTGGCGACTGTGTGTATGTCACTGTGTAGTGTGGCCACACTCTGCGCGGTCTACTCTACACTAGCGGAGGGGACACTAGCGGTGAGTGAAGTCACCGGCTGCACTGCTGCTAGTGGGGGCCCCTCTGTGTGTGGGGCCCAGGGATGACCGCCCCTGTCGCCCGCCCCTTAATGCGGCCCTGCCTACTGTGTATGTGGAAGATTCGTTATACACAGCAAAGAAAAGTTAAACAGTGAATAAAAAGATAACAATATGCTCAGGTGATCCAGTGGATGAAGGCCCAGCCCTGACCGACTGTTCGCTAACACTTGTACCTCACTGCTCGGTGCGCCCACCACGACTTGAGTCACCTTCTGAACATCCTGGATTGCCGAAGATCCCTCCTGTGGAACCTTGGAAGACTCTGCAACCTGAGGATTTGAAATAAAACACGTGAGGTGTAAGCATGGGGCGTGACCTCTTTCAGCTGATCCAGATGGCAGAACGGTGGTAGCGGGCCGTAGTGGGGGGGTATATAACTGCGCTGAAATGCATGGCAGCTGAAGGGGGGGCTGATGCTGCATGGTTAATCAGTGTGCCGCAATGGGTGGGGGCTGGTAGCTGCTGCATGATAGCGTAACGGGCCGCGGTGACATTATGCCAGTCCGGAAGTGGAGGGGTGGCTGGTGGTGGTGATTGGGTTTTGAGGACCGAGCGGTGCGCAAAAGGTCCTGAGGGACTTGGGGCAGTTTTTTTGGGCAAAAACTGTGTTGCAGTGAAGGCCCTGGGGGATCAGTGCTTAATGTGGTGGGGGATGGTGCTTAAACAGCAGAGGCCACCATGGTGCTCTCTGCTGCTGGATATAGGCTAAAATGGCCATTGGGGTTTCATGGGCTGTGGTATATAGCCCGGCGGGAGCTGTAACTAGGGAGATGCACGGCCTGGCGGGGGGTGCCCGAGTGACTTATGGAGCCCCCCTGTGTGCTGGCACCAGTGAAAGGGCCTTGCAGTGCCAGAGTTCCCGGTGCATGCAGGGGGTGGAGGCAGGCGCGGCCTGACGGGGGGTGCCCGGGTGACTTGTGGATCCCCCCGTGTGCTTGCACCAGTGAAGGGCCTTGCAGCACCAGCGCTGGCATTCCAGGCGCATGCAGGGGGTGGAGGCAGGCGCGGCATGGAATCCTGCCGCCAGCTGCCCACCTTGCCTGCAGGAAGCCGTGGCTGCCGGGCAAGAAGCACAGCTACCTAACCGAGTTTTGCGGTGGGGGAGAAGGGGGGCGGTGCGGGGTACACTGGGGTTGGAGGCAGAGAAGAAAATCCTGTCTGGTGGCAAAGACGCATGGTGGGAAAGAGGCTGCACATGATGAGGGGGGAAGCAGCAGCCAGAAAAAAGGGGCAACGGGGTGCAATGACATAGGGGGGGAGTTGCTGGAGATGGAGGGGGGCAGCATATGGAAAAAAGACAGAGGGACAGATAATTTACAGAAATTAGCACTACAATGATGATACTCAGCCAGCCTGGTTCAAAAACTGGAAAAGAGGAAGATTGCTCCTCTTCCAGACTATTTTAATGAATAGTAGGGGCCTTGCCCCTTATTACTGCCAAAGGCTACAATTTTGATGGGCACATTCCTGGCTATGCCCCCTCCTTTCCTTTAACCCCTGGTGAGCTAGCAATATTCCATCACTAAACACTGTGCTTATCTCTCCTCAAACTTATTCAAATATTCGGCTCTATGACTTTTTAATGCCCTGTGCCAGAGATAGCATTTGTGCCCCCCCATTTTGTAAATAGGGACATAAGATAGTGCACCTAAAAAAGGGGCATGGCTTCATGGGGAAGGGCCAGGGAAGAGATAGGGGAGGCCAGGAGATGCTGGGGAAAAAAGAAGAGGAAGCTACAAGTGAGAATGATAATAAACAGGAAAATTGACAGGTCCAAACAGCGCCCCCTGCCCTGTGGTGCCCTGTGCCATGGCACTGGTGGCACTACCCTAGTTACGGCCCTACTTTATGCTATGGGGATATACATACTTGTGCATCTGACATACGTAGGTTTAGGACATATGTTATTGTCTTCAAGCTAGATGCATCTTGAAATGCCTCCAACTCCAAAATACTGTATACTGCGCAAAGCAAAACAAGGTTTTCCTTTTTATTGTTTTTTGCTTACATATATTTGGGGCGCAAATGCCTTAACTTTAAATTTGACTACGATTCCTCTGGGAAATGTGGAGGGTGTGACGCCAGGAGTTGTCATCATTACCCACTGTGGAATGCTGAGATTTGCAGCTTTAGGCAGCAGGATAATGATAATGTGATTTACTGGGAATAACATAATCAGGCCTCTGGACTGCTAACTTCACTGGGGATGTGGGCGGCATCCGAAATTTGGGTACCTCACGTACATTCTGGTAGAGTAGGTGACTATGCATTTCTTGGGTTATATTTATTACAAACCAACCCATAATACTGTACCAAAGGATATGTTAGACAGAACTTTCTTTTACTTTTCCAACAGAACAAATTAGCAGTGTTCCCAATATATACAATGCAAACTTGTGGACTACATGAAAACATTGTTTAAAATATGGTAAGGAAGAGAGGCAATTTTAGCAAACAGCATAAACACACACAAAATCAGTCTGTAAAATACAAGACAGCTCTTAGTTCCTACTTCAGAGTTGGAAAATGGCCAAACGTATTTGTTCTGAGCGTGGACACAGGGAGATGTTCTGGCTTTATGTAATCTGAAGGAATAATATCGTTACAAGGCACACAGAGGGAAGCCTTTGCATCTGTCAGTTTGGATCAGCATTTTACTCTACAGAAATAAAACCAGAGATACAAAAATCATAACAGCTTGAGATCATATTTTCAGAAATTGCAAAAAGTTCTGCAAGTCTTTTCATCAGAATAATCTTTTTTTCTATCTTCTTTTCTTTAATAGTCTGCTACGTCTATCCCAAGTGTTCAGTCGCATCACATTAATGGGGTCAGAGACAATGTCATTGATTTTGCCTTAGACAAAACAATACAGCGGCTAGTACTTAAACTTGCCTATAAAGTTTTGACTACGTGAAGAACTGAAAAACAAATAAATGGAATTTAGTTTTTGCAATTCTCAAAAATCATGTGGGCATTGGGCACAGAATTGTGTGTGATTACACATCAAACAAGAAAATTCTGAAATATCTGTTGATATTATCCCAGCACTTCACTGCCTCTCACTGATGCACTGTGTCAGACTGAGATGAAGAGGTTTCTTTTTTTTATCAAGCAGAGAAAATAAAAAGTATACTTTAAAGGAAAACTAGCACAGTGACATGGTAATAGGCCAGATATGGGCAGATTATTCTTCAGAAAGGGGTATAACCTTGCATGACATTGATAGCCAACATCACTGTGGATCTCTTTTAGATTAGGTATGAACACAGTAATTCTATTGTCCTTGATATATGAATGGTTATCGATGAGGAGAGGACACCCACATACATCCACAGCACTTCACATCAATTATATATATATATATATATATTTATATTTATATATATATATATATATATATATATATATATAAGTGTGAAACCACACAAGGTGCAGACACGATGTGTCACTCCAGGGCTTGATATCAAAGTTTTTACTTCAACGTTTCGGGACTCTATCGGTCCCATCTTCAGGAAAATACATGTACACCATCATGTCTGCCACCTTGTGTGGTTTACACTTAGGAGCTCATTCAGAATCGGTCGTGAGCGCTCACAACCGACTCAATGTTGCCCCACAGTGCATGTGCACGACGGAGCCGGCTAACGACAGGCACTCGCATGCACGAGACACGGCTAACTACAGGCACTCCATCGTAGCAGACGGGACGAGCTGTCGATTGTTGAGTGACAGCTCGCCCGGTTTGCTGGGCGGGCCAGGGGCATGCCTGCCAAACAGAGGCGTTCCAGTCAGAACGCTTGCCATTTGGGGGCGGCCCCACTGACGTCTGGTTGTAAGCCCCTATGGTCACAATGGTCTTGACCATCGCCACCATCACCCATGTCGGTCTTTAGAGCTGTGGGTGTTAACCACAGCTTAACGATCAACAATGAGGCGGCCATTCAGGATGCAATCGGCCGCCCTGATTCAGAGCGACCGCTTGCATCTAATGACCGCCTCTGAATGAGGCCCTTAGTTTATACATTTCCATATTGTGCAGGCACCCAGGCCACTATAGCAGTGAGGAGCATTGAGTGCCAAACCAGGACATTGTATACAATACTATATATATATATAACTTGGATTTTTGTCTTTGTGAAAGACAACCAACTTGCTATGATGAATGTATAATTGAACAAAAAAATCATTAAGTGTAGGATTCCTGGATGTAATTATTTTTAGTTTTATTGCAAACTGAGTTTATGTCCCTAGTTGCCTGCAGTTTATGCCAAATTGTGTGGCCACTATAATGGGGACTGATGGATGAAATATGAGGCCTGCAACTCTGGATCCATGTGCCCTTCCGAGCACCCTACCACCTGTGTAATTTTTTTTTCCATCCTACGTTGTATAGACATAATAATAGAATACCTAGAATATCTAAAAACAGAGCGCTATATATATATACAGTCAGGTGCACAAATATTGGGACATTGACTTTTCACCACCACAATGGGCTTTGAAATGAAACAAACAAGATGTGCTTTAACTGCAGATTTTCAGATTTAATTTGAGGGTAATTACATCCAAATCAGGTGAATGGTGTAAGAATTACAATGGTTTCTATATGTGCCTCCCACTTTTTAAGGGGCCAAAAGTAATGGGACAAACTAAACAATCCTAAATCTAACGTTCGCTTTTTAATATTTTGTTGCAAATCCTTTGCAGGCAATTACAGCCTGAAGTCTGGAACGCATAGACATCACCAGACGTTGGGTTTCATCCCTGGTGATGCTCTGCCAGGCCTCTACTGCAAATGTCTTCAGTCCCTGCTTGTTCTTGGGGCATTTTCCCTTCAGTTTTGTCTTCATCAAGTGAAATGCATGCTCAATTGGATTCAGGTCAGGGGATTGACTTGGCCATTGCATAACATTCCACTTTTTAGCCTTAAAAAACTCTTTGGTTGCTTTTGCAGTATGCTTTGGGTCATTGTCCATCTGCACTGTG
The DNA here is from genome assembly GCA_031769625.1 of Taudactylus pleione. NCBI lineage: Eukaryota > Metazoa > Chordata > Amphibia > Anura > Myobatrachidae > Taudactylus > Taudactylus pleione. The sequence continues at coordinate 2,478,882 of JAUIMM010000169.1, read as the reverse complement.
AAGCACCGTCCAATGAGTTCTGAAGCATTTGACTGAATATGAGCATATAATATTGCCCGAAACACTTCATAATTCATTCTGCTGCTTTTGTCAGCAGTCACATCATCAATAAATACTAAGGAACCAGTTCCATTGGCAGCCATACATGCCCACGCCATGACACTACCACCACCATGCTTCACTGATGAGGTGGTATGTTTTGGATCATGAGCAGTTCCTTTCCTTCTCCATACTCTTCTCTTCCCATCACTCTGGTACAACTTGATCTTTGTCTCATCTGTCCATAGGATGTTGTTCCCGAACTGTAATGGCTTTTTTAGATGTTGTTTGGCAAACTCTAATCTGGTCTTCCTGTTTTTGAGGCTCACCAATGGTTTACAACTTGTGGTGAACCCTCTATATTCACTCTTGTGAACTCTTCTCTTGATTGTTGACTTTGACACATATACACTTACCTCCTGGAGAGTGTTCTTGATTTGGCCAACTGTTGTGAAGGGGTTTTTCTTCACCAGGGAAATAATTCTTCTGTCATCCACCACAGTTGTTTTCCATGGTCTTCCGGGTCTTTTGGTGTTGCTGAGCTCTCCGGTGCGTTCTTTCTTTTTAAGAATGTTCCAAACAGTTGATTTGGGTACACCTTATGTTTTTGCTATGTCTCTGATGGGTTTGTTTTGATTTTTCAGCCTAATGATGGCTTGCTTCACTGATAGTGACAGCTCTTTGGATCTCATATTGAGAGTCGACAGCAACTGATTCCAAATGCAAATGTCACACCTAGAAGCAACTCCAGACCTTTTACCTGCTTAATTGATAATGAAATAACGAAGAAATAGCCCACACCTGTCCATGAAGTAGCTTTTGAGTTGATACTCCCATTACTTTTGGCCCCTTAAAAAGTGGGAGGCACATATAGAAACCGTTGTAATTCCTACACCATTCACCTGATTTGGATGTAATTACCCTTAAATTAAATCTGAAGGTCTGCAGTTAAAGCACATCTTGTTTGTTTCATTTCAAAGCCATTGTGGTGGAGAATAGAGGCCAAAATATGAAAATTCTGTCAATGTCCCAATATTTATGCACCTGACTGTATGTGTTCTTTTAGTGCAATACCTTATTTAAAAACAAACATAAGCAATGATTAAATGTTTATAACTCTTTTTGACGAGTTGCGGTTCCGGAGTGATGTTGTGCAGGATTCCTCTTTGATTTGCCTTCAAGAAGTCGCATTAAACAGGCCCTGAACTAGCTGTCGCTATGTTCCTACCTTTAGATGTTCTTCTTCTCCTTTAGGCTGGTCTCCTTACCGTCTGTTCGGCCACTTTCGGTATCGAGGTTTCAATTTCTGGTTCTGTTTGCGATTACGCTATCCAATGCATTTTGAGCATAATCTCTTTGTCAAGGATAGTTTGCATGCTCAGAGGTTTCTTATACAATATATACTATTGAATTTAAAAAAAACTTAAAAAAATCTTTTTTTCTTTTTGTTAAAAACTGCAGCTGCGTCCAGGAAGTTCCATGTTAAAGATCGGTAACCTCATGGTAATAAAAACTTGGTATTGCACTTAAAATTTCTATGTTAAATAATGTAAAAAAATTTTAAGATATAAAAAATTACATGTATGAATTAATATTATGAATTAAAAATATAGGCTTTATAAGAACACATTTCATAGAAAGGCTTTCAATTCTATATCTATAATCAAGCCATGGGGTTTCGATGTTTTCAAATAGTAGATCCACTTTGTTTAATTTTTAATTAGTTCAAATGTTATATTTCCTCTTCTCCAATTTTTATTTATTTTTTGTAGGGAAAGGTAGTTCAGGGCTCAGTGGATGCAGCTCTTTGAAGGCAACTCAAATAGGTATCCTGCACAACATCACTTAGGAACCGCAACTCGTCAAAAAGATTTGTATACATTTAATAAAGTGTAATAATTAGAGCACCTTTCAACCAATCAATAAATGACATTCATTCAAACTAGCAGCTCTAACAGCAGGATCTGCCACCTGCTAAAAGACAAAAGTAAGAGATAAAAGTGGAGCACTTGATTTGAAAAAATACAACACAACAAATATTTAGAAAAATATAAAAATGTTTAATAACATGAAGGTAACATATGCATAAACATTCACATCAGTGCAATAGACCCGCTCAGGGTCAATACCAACCATCCAATTTAAAATGCACTCAAATTAATAAATGTAACGTGATCAACATTCATATACACTAGAGAATATTACGGAACTCCTCAGAAGTCCCTCTCCTTTGAGAATGTTCACAAATAATATTTCCAGTTGAAGAAATAACAGAACTATACACACTGTCCAAACATAGGTCTCACCAGAGTGTTTGCAGTAAGAACCACTAGTCAGGTGAGTATAATGAGAAGTCATGGAATTGGATCTTCACAACAAGCTGTGTGATCCCTGCAATTGAGCTGTCTGTCAGTGGCTTATTCTGTGTATAAATGTGGCTTGGCGACCGGGTGCTGTACAGGCAGAGATCAGCTGCGGGTTCCAAAGCCTGTGTCCACAAACACTGCCAGCCCTCTGGATGATATAGAGTTATGCAATGTCTCTTTACCACTAGGTAGCGGGAGTACAGTGGTGAGGGCGCCCTGTCCTCCAGGGGCATGCACCAGTGAGGGGTGTAAAGTGACGGCAGTTGGCCAGATGGGTATACAGGAATGGAGTAGGATGAAACTGAGTGGTCTCTGGAATCCTTGACGTGTTTCTCTGGGTATCAGAACTCCCAGTTTCCTCAGAAGGTATAGTTCAGGGCTCAGTGGATGCGACTCCTTGAAGGCAAATCAAATAGGAATCCTGCACAACATCAGTCCGGAACAGCAACTCGTCAAAAAGGGTTATAAACATTTAATCATAAGGTATTGCATTAATAAGCACACACATATATAGCACTCTATTTCTATATCTACTGTAGAGCCCAGAGCCCTAGATCATCTAAATACACTACTGGACATGTATGTATTTTAGTGCAAGGCATGCATGTCTATGTTTAAGTTGTGTGTTTTAGTGCAGCATGTCTGAGGTGATTTATTGCTGGCTGTTTTGAGGTCAGAAATGGAGGGACCACAGTATATATCATAGATGTTCTAAGAGGTGTAGAGCAGCCTTACAAGTTTTCTGTCAACTCTTTTTACAAGAGAGCCCTCTGGTGGACATAGAGCTGGATGCCTCAGTTGTGACTCCTCTAAGTGCTTTATATTGGCCAGTGATGCATTAAATTTTTATTAAAATGTGTATAGTAAGATACCTAAGATAATGCTATAAAATACTGTATATAGCATTTCCAACTTTCTCTGAACATTTTATGCTATGTTATGAGAATAATGCATACAGTTTATGAGTTTATCCATATAATTCATTGAACCTTTATTATGTAGACATTTGTGGTATATTACATTACTTTATCAAGACATAAAACAGCACATACAGTACATATACCCATTTGCCCAAAAATGTAAAAAAGTTCAACATTCCCTGTCACCATAGAAATACATACCTGCTAGTTCTTAGACATATAATTACGGATCTACAATTGTCATCCCAAAGGACTATTGTTCATACAATTGAAAGAAAAATCAATTGCAAGATTATCAGGCAGGTTAGACAATGACTTCAAATGGCATTAACAGACCCAAAGTGTTGCAGAAGTAATCTGCTGGACCAGAGCAAAACAAAGTTACATCTCATTCAGGGCTGGATATATCAAGCATCTTATTTTAAATTCAATACATCCCACCACTTTCAGCATATATAGCGGTGTTTATTAACGCCATATGCATGTAGATTTGCAATTAAAACCACAAAGGACAGCTCTTTCGATGACAGTATTCGGAGGTTTCACTGCAATTCAGTGTTAGTACATCTTGCCCCCAATATGACACAATGTACAATTAGAATATGAAGTGACAGGATAACCCCATGTGTGTCCATATTTAAAATAAACTATGTTTTATCATTTCCATACTTCCCAATAGTATTAACCACTTGAATGGCATGGACGTAATTTTCTGCCCACACCAGGCAGTTCTTTATCTGTTTTGGACGAAAAATTTCGTCCAGACAGATAAACATGAGGGCGGCTGCAAGAAGAGAATCTTCCCGCAGCTGCTGCTCTCAGAGGGACCCTCCGGTCCCTCTGCTTGCCAGCATGCTCTCCCCCTCTGTCTGCTCTGCTGCCGATCACTGCTGATTGGCCAGCAAAGCAGGACCCCCTACCCAGTGCCTGCAGAACTGAGCAGCCACTGGGGAAAAGTAAGTTACCCCCCCCTCATGCAGGGTAATACAAGTCTCCTGCAGTCCTTCTACTGGTCACTGTGGAGAGTCCTGAAGCATTATTTCGCCTGACTCTATACTCCACTTACTTGTCAGTCATTACACTGCAAGGCTGAGTGTATGGTGACAGGAGCACCAGGTACGGGGTAGAGGGTAGGAGGAAAAGAAGATGGAAGCCCATGTGCTGCCAGACGGAGAATATGGAATGCATCTTTTGAAAATAATATTACTTTCACAAAATCTGTGTAATGTTTCTAGTTAAAGTCAGTGTTTAATAAATTCACTTTTGAGGGCAGCCTAACATGTTTTTCAGGTCTCCTCACAGAATAACAGCTGTAATTAGTACCACTTATGGATCTCCTATAATGTGGCAGTCAGTAATGAATACACCTGTGCTCTAGCAAGGAGATTTGGAAACACACTGTTAGGGGCATATTCAATGGGGCACAAGGTTTAATGAGGTAAAAAACCTCACGCCCAATTTTGGATTACCGCGGGTATGCACTGTCCCAATACCCACGGTATCCAATTTAAAAAAAGTGGTCACAGGATTTTCAGCTCTGAAAACCCCGCGCCATAAAAAAAACATAAAAAAAATTTCTGCATTTACCTGCCCGGGGGTCTCTGGTGGACTCCATAGCTCCCGGTGGCCTCCCCTATATCTTCTCACTGGAGAGGGGGCATCTGGGAGGTTCCAGGGGCTGGTGGGAGGGGCAAGGGCTGCTGGGAGATGTAGTTCTCCCAGTGCCCATTCCAGGGGGGCGCACAGACACTAGGGGGGCCACACACACCCGGGGGTCACACACACAAAACACTCACACACACACTCACTCATTCACACTTACAAACACTAACAAACACTCATACACACTGACATACTCACCCTGTTGCAGTAGACCCGGCTTCTGATTCTGGATGAAGAAGACAAAATTAACGATTTTAGGAAAAATCACACTTGCTCTCGAGATGCGAGAATGAAAACCTCCCGATGCGCAAAAAAAGAAACTACCTGCACCTAATTGAATAGCAAAAATCCCGCACCTGCAGGAAAAACCTCACAGGTGCGGGATTTTTGCTTTTCTCGCCCTCAATTGAATATGCCCCATAGTGTGTCCTAAGGGACTGAGGGCCCAATTCAGACCCTCTTGCTAGGATGCGTTCGCCCGCAGCCTGCCGATGTTTGCATTCTGTGCATGCGTACGCATCACAGTGCGCGAACAAGTCCATGTGATCGCAAAGCACTCGCTCGCTGCACATAGCCGCCTCGCCAGAATGAGGCACAGGAGAAGCCGTTTCCGGGGGTTGGTCGAAGGGGAGTGGTGGTGCAAACGCAGGCATGTCTGAGCATCTTAACGCTGTTTCAGAGGCATGCATAATTAAGATGCAGCTTCATAGTACACGTCACTTGGTTGTTTTACACACTGAAGCACTCGCAGTGCTTGCGGTAGGGTATGGTCATCCACAAGTGCTGCATTTGCTTCCGATGGTACTCGATGTTACCAATGGTTGCATACACATCCTGGAGATGACATGCATAAGTGGGCATCTTAAGACAGGCTGGTGGGCGTCTGCATACACACTTCGATTGCACGCCAAGACAGTGGGCGTGCTGATGCCTTGCTGTGCGATAGCGGATTTGCATACTTTTGCTGCATGCGAACACATCTAGTGAGCGGACTGAATCGAGCCCTGAATGTGCTCAGGGGATAACTAGTGTAAGTGGTGCATGCAATTGTACTAGAGGAGTGTTTAGTTCTTTTGGGCATCATGCCTGAACTTTAGCTCTATGTGTAACTATAATAGTACTTTTAGATCCATGTTGGCATGTATCTAATAGCAATGCCTTGCATGGGATAGCTGGCACCAAAAGATACAGAGCCTGATTCAGAGGTGCACTCTATTGCAGCCACAACTGAATCTTTTGCCACAGGGCGACGGCATCTTTATGCTAATGCCATAGCCGATGGGATTCGTACAGAGATGCCCACTGGTTGCAATGCTAATCCACCACTGAGCGCATTAAGATGCACCATTGGTCGCACCATTAAACATTGCACAAGTCCTATGGAGGCACCTATTATCAGTATGAACATGGCCACCGGTGTCAGTTCAACTGGGGCAAAAGAGGCAGTCGCTAACTGTGACACATCCGTGTCTGGTTTGCCACCCCCCCTGTTACCACCCACAGATGTCCACTGAAATTGCCTCTCTCTGTGTCCAAATTCGTTTTGTGGATCCTGTCTATGACTATTGTGAAGCAAGCTCTGTGCGACGTGGCTCAGACTGAGAACATTGGCCCTCATTCAGAGCCGTTCGCTATTTGCGGTCGTTCGTTTAAAAACAAGGGGTGGCTATTCAAATGATCCGTATGCACATTGCAGTCTGTTCACACCTCTAAGTCTGAACGAACGAGCAAAACATACGCTCGTTTATTTGTTAAAAACGCCCCCTGGCCGCTCGCACCATACATCATGTCCGCTATTTATTAGATTAATCGAGTACATCGACCAGCGTATGAACTGCTCGCTATTCTTGTGGTTGGTGTTTGCTACCACAAATTTGCGAGCAGTTCTGGCTCTAAAATAACCCAGTGACGTGGTCATTGACGCTGCTGTTTTAAATATACACACCCATAAAACGCCCGTTTTGACCTTTAAGCACGCCTGCGTTCGGATCTCCACTCCCCATTTTCAAGCACCTTCCCCTGTTACCACCCACATACGCCTCATTCTGTCACTCAAAATAGCAGGCACTTGCTATATAGCGTACAAACGATTTTCGGCCGCACTGACTGGTTCGCGCATGCGTACTAAAAAGCGTACGCAGGCGCAGATGTGCAAACATCGCTCGGAACGAGCGTACTGCCACTAACGAGCGGCTCTGAATGAGGGCCCTTGTCCACTAGCCAACAGCATTGACACAAGGTTATGCAGTACAATATTGTAATACAGGTTGAGTCTCCCATATCTAGATATTCCGAAATACTTAATTATTTTGGCATGACTGAGATAATTAAACCTTTGATTTTTGATGGTTCAATGTACACAAACTTTGTCTAAGGCACAACCTTATTAAAAATATTGTATAAAATTACCTTCAGGCTGTGTGCATAAGGTGTATATGAAACATAAATTAATTTAATTTCTGTACCCAAATTTGCTTGAGCAACAAAATTATTGAAAATACTGTATTACATTACTTGCAAACTGTGTGTATAAGGTGTATATAACACATAAATTCATTCTGTATGTATATTTGGGTCCCATTCCCAAGATATTTCATTATGATATGCAAATATTCCAAAATACAGAATATTCTGTTATCCAAAATACCCCTGTTCCCAAGCATTTTGGATATGGGAGACTCAACCTGTAGTATAATAGTTGTGACAGTAACACTTTTTATACATAAAATAAAGTTATTCTTAGCTATTGTCTAAACTACAGCATTTTACAATTCATGTCATTTCATTTGAAAAACATGTTATGTCTTCTTCATTGTGTAAAAACAAACTCCTAAAAATACGTGGCAGTAGTAAGACAACTGACCAACTTGCTGAGTTCCTTTGTCAAAGTCATATCCATAAATTAAGGAATTAAATTGAGTTTGATAGGTTTGCGAGGACAGACTGAACTGAAATTGATTTATGCAATTAACAATTAAATGAGTAATATTCACTTGCTGAACAGACAAAATTAAAGCAGACAGAATCCAATAAATAGGTTTGTTTTTTCGTATTTCTCCAGTTAAAAGTGAAAAACAGCTTAAACATTACTGAGACACTTAACCAAATGTCCTAATGGATACATATGATGTGTTGCTACAAGAAAATGGAAGCATGACAATAAAATAGCTTTATATGCCAATAATAATTAGTGGTATGAACGTTTGTTAGTGGCACACGTGCTGGACAATGATATTACCTCTTCCTTATTCATGTACACATAGGGTCTGATGCAGAGGGGGACATTGCTGCATCCGCTCTTGCGTCTGTCTGGAGTCACAGGTGTGATAATATGTAAATGCTAGTTTGTGCCTTTCCCTGGTGTAGTAGCCTGCATCTGTGTCAATGCCTGAAATGCCCAATGTCAGTGTCTTTGCACACTGTAACACCGGCGGTGATTCTTGACACGTCAGCATCGGTGCTGCATCACGTGCTCCATCAACGCCAGCAATATGGCAGGTGCAGGTTTACCATTTGAACATGGTCTCTTGGCTGCGGTTCTGCATCTGAGAATGCAGCCGCCTTCACCGACACGCATGTATCATAGGGGATTTTAGGACTTTTCGTGTTTGCACAGTTGTTGCACAGTTGCAAATAATCGCTCAACTACTTCAACATCCGCATTGTGTTCAAATACTGTCATTCAGGAAGATTACATTTAATTATGCATAGAGAAAAGCACGGAAGAGTCCATACAAGCACAGAAGCAATCGCAGAAGTCCAAACTAGTGAGTATAAAAAAAAATCTATTTTGTTCCAGCTTTAGTCCTTTATTGACAAAGACACAAACAAGTTAAAATACGTGTGAAGTCACTGACAGCCTTAATTCAAAAGGTAAATAAATATTCTTTATGACCTTCATTGTATTGACATCCTAGCTGTGTTCGAATTAAACAGCATGACACTATCCTTCTTTCCTAAATAGACAGTTAACTTTATTAAAGACACCTGTGATAGTTATATCACAACCTAAGCAATCATCTCCCCACATCGAACAACATCTGAATTGTTCACAATTAGAGCGTTGAGAGAACCTATATAAAATGTTTTGAAGCAAGACCTGGAGAAAGCAGATACATATAATACATATTAATTCTAGTATGTATCCATGGCATTGTAGCACTGTGGATATTGTATACTGGAACTAAAGCGATACCACTGGAAGTGTCTGACCAATTTTTAACAATATTCTTTTTGTTAATTTTCAAAATTGTAGCCTTGGAATAAACAAACTTATTTTTGTTCCGATAAAAACAGTTAACATACTGTAACCATAATTATTCAGGTTCTGACAATACCTGTTCTACAAAGTTTACAACAATGCTTCTAGAAAAAGTACTAGGAAGCCCATGGCTTATGGTTGAAAGAAGCATATATGCATATTGGGGCTGACTTAGGGTTGTACATAAACCTGATGGTTTGCATATAACTCAGATGTTTGGAGATCTGTACAGGATCTGTAGTGCACAAGTGCAGATCTCCTTTTGCAAGCTTGCTTACTGTGCCCGGATGCCGCAGCCTGATTGACAGGCTGCAGCCATTGGGGGTGGTGTCAGACAGCATCCCAGAAAACGAGGGTATGTCGGCCCCATTTTATGAGCATGCTGGAGCCTGTGGCTGTGTTCTTGTATGCAGCTTCACTGGCTTCAGCAGCATGTAAACACCGGCCAATCCTAAAGGTTACTCAGATGACTGATGTTCATGCAGAGTGATCCAGTTCTGCATCCTTGGATGCAGCAACGGATCACAGGAGCCAGCAGGAGGCATCTATTTGCACAAGAAGCCTCCTGCAGCATTGGCATAACCCCCATATGGCAGCAGACTATCATTCAAGCTACATCTGCTGCTACATTGCATCTGACGACACAGGACCAGATCTGCGTATGCACAGTGCAGCACCTGCGCATACGCAGATCTTAAACCATCGGTCAATGGTGACCGAACTGCCATAATGTCCGGGCTTGAATAAGGCCCAATGTATGCTGTTTTTCATGTTCCATTTAGGTTGCAAGAACAAACTGGGACTAAGTATTATATTTATTTATTACATTTATATGGGCATACTACACAAAGTGCTATTCTAAAATGTCATTTTCTCATAGGTGGTACTGTATGTTCTTTTTATTTATTTTTTAAATTCAGAAAGATTGTGAAGCTTCAGTAACATGAATGCCCTTTTTCAGCACTAAAAGCGTTCATGGGGAAATCTTCACTATATATTTTAAATTTTTTAATTGATATCCAATCTTGTTCACATTGCCCTGACTGTAAGAATACATGCAGCGAGACTTGTGAGAGAGACACTACAGAGCATGTTACTAGTACTCCTGCCACACCAACACATTTTTTTATGTAGGAACCTACTGCTTTAGGTACAACTACTCTATGGGCCTGATTGAGCTGAACGCTCTGACCAGAGCGCTCGCTCTGAATCAGGGCCCTCCTACCTGTTTTAGGAGCGTCCTCATGGACGCTCGCATAGCTGTGGGTTACCACCCACAGCTTATGCGAGCGTCCATGATGGTGGTCGCGATGGTCAAGACCATCGCGACCATCGGGCTTGCGATGGAGACCCTGCGGTAGGGTCTCACTGCCGCAAGCCCTGGAGTGATTTTGGCTCTATCAGAGCCAAAATCACTCCCACTGACATCACTAGTGATGTCAGTGGGGCCGGCTTCAGACTGTAGGCGTTCCCATGGGAATGCCTCCGTCTGGCCGCCACGCCCCTGGCACTCCCACCAAAGGGGGTGTGCTGTCAATCAACATCGACAGCACGCCCCCTTTGGTGCGAGACCCGGAGCGACAGCTTGGCTGTCGCAGTCCGGGTCTCACGCATGCGCACGATGGAGTTCCCTCCGTCGTGCGCATGCGCAGTGGGGCAACATCGACCCGTTTGCGAGCGTCCTTTGCTCGCGAACGGGTCTGAATGACCCCCTATGACCCAATGTTTAATGTTCTAATCTATAAACCTGTTTGCACAGTGAGAATTAAAGCCATAGAGGAGTAGTGACCAGCTTGATGTTAGAACACGGTTAGCAAAGTACAGATGTGTCCTCTTGCATCTTTGGCGTTCATGCTACAAATGTGCGCATGCATCGCAATGTGTGATTAGCCACAGCTGTGCGCACTGCGGTATGCCATGCCATGCGCTGCTTTCGCACCATGAAATCCTATGGAGTTGCGGGTGCGAATGCAGCTCGCATACCCGCTCGTGGGTATGCATCTCAGAAAGTGGCAAAGATGCAAGAGGACACATCTGTAACTGAATGTGTTTCAGTACAACTTCTGGCACAGCTCCAGGAAGAAAGAGTGTCATAATTCAGAGATGGACGGATTTGCTGAGCCGCACACAAGTGGCTGTGCAATTCTGTCCATCTCAGATGCATGGCAGAAGGAGGTGTCAGACACCTCCTTGCTACATTTGTGACCGACGTTGCAGGCTGGGATCACCATCGCAAACATCGTGACCGATGGTCGCGATGGTTGCTCCTTTTGGTCAGGCTGTGGGAGCTGAAGCTTCCCACAGTCTGACCAGATGCTGGTCACTTAAGAGACAAGGAATCTGTGTCCACAGATGCAGACCCTGGCCTCCCGGAAAATGGGAGCGACATGCCCCCATTTCTGTGAATGGTCTCCAAGCACACCCAGCTCTGCCCCCCAAATGTAGTAGCATGTCAATCATGCTGTGGCTTTGGTATTTCTGCGAGCAAAATCGCAGGACCTGTTCTGCACATATGCGCAGAATTGGTCCTTCGCAGGTGCAAACCCCTCAACATCAGAGATGTACATGAATCATCTAATTAATGTACATCTCTGAATCCGGCCCCTAATGTAGTTGGACTTAGGATAAGCAAGATGGACTCATCAAGAATATCAACAACTTTCAAAGCAGTGATTCTGTCTGTGGAAGTTTTATTAGCCAAATTGCTGAAGGTCAGTGGAACAAATATAATGGAACGGTTACAAGGGCATAGATGTTTAAATTACATCTCCAGAAATGAAGAAGTAGAATGAGTGCTGGTTTTATAGTGATGGTTCTAAAACCGTCCTATGAAAGCCAGTAGGGGAATGGACAACTTTGGTGAAATTATTTAAATATTTAATGGAGAAACCTTATTTAGTAGATTTTGTAGACAAGGTTTTCTGCATAGTTCCAATCAATAGGGTAAACATTAACACTGCTTGTTAATATTTTGTAGCTGTGCTTTTACAGAAACAATTCTGAGATCAACAGGCACTGGTTGAATGGGGGACTAGGTCTGCAAATCCTACCTCTCTTTCCACAAATAATTAAGGAGGAGAAAAGCCCAGGCTAAGCCTTGTATTTTCACAGGGTACAGACAGATGTCATCAATAGCAATAAGGCAGAGGGTTCTGGAGCCTACTTCATCATGTAATTGACAGCAACTCCAAGTTATCAAGACAAGAGGGAGGTAAACAACATGGACATGGCTGAGGGTTTTGTAGAAGGTCTTGTGAGGAAACCAACCTTAGCTGGAACAGTGGTTAATCTCAATGGGATTCATTTCACTTGGGCAGACCAGAACATATCCAAAATAACTTTATTACAACAGCACAAAACCCTAAAATATTCCAATTGTGCAGGGTAAATGGTAACATGTACCTTCTTACATTCAGCACCCCAAATTAAAATCTTTTAGTATCCTCCTGCAGTATTACCACTACTGTTTAGCTAGATAGTTCTGTGTCCCCCAACCTGGGATACGGGCTCCCACAGTTGCTGTCCTAGTTGGATATCCTCTGGTGGCACTGCAATGCCTGGCTCAGAGAGTTTTGTGCTGTTGTCTTGTACACCAGGATACTCCACTAGGCTGACCTCCATTGAGTAACTGCTCTACTTATATATGGCTGTCTTAACTAGAGTGTATGGTAGATCCACTCTGATGCCAAAAAGTCTATTCAGGGAGTAAGGTCAAGATGTTCCAAATCCACCTCTCAGCAGGAGACCATCAGCAAACAATTAATTTAACAGTTACAGAACATACCAGGGCCATAAATAGGGGTGTGAGAGTGGTACTGCTGCATAGAGTGCAGGGCCCTCAGCACCATTTCTAACCTACGGCTCCTGTATGTAGTTGTAATAGCACCCTGCAGACATTAGTGCTACTGCAGAACTGCCCAGAGCATCAAAGGGATGCTACAGACATGCACACTGCAGCCTGTGGAGCTGCCCCGAGCATCCTTAGGATGTTCTGGGGAGTGCTCTACTTACCAGAGCTGATGGCCCTGTTTCCTAGGTGTGACATCATGAAGTTACAGCTTTTGGTCGGTGGGGTTGGCACAGGGTAGCATAGAGTCCTGTGTCAAAGTCAAATAATTGGTTATGATCGTTTATAATTATTATCTGATGATCTAGTCATTTATGGGCTGATAAAGAGTAAATTGGACGCTACTCTGCACCGGAACAAAGCCGATGCACACAAATTCATATATATATATATGTCATTCAAGGTTTAGTCAAGTGTGTGAGAAGCAGGAGTATGTCTGTGACAAGTAATTAAAAATACACAAAGATACTGTGAGTGTTTGCATATATATTGAGAAGCTCCGCATACAGATACAGTATGTCTGTGGCAATTGAAGTGTACAACAGACACTGATTTGCTCAGAGGAAGTGTTTTGAATGTAGAGTTAGAAACAATTGTCAGAAGTTTGATTATCATTAGCAATTGTATGCCTTTTGTCCAATGCTGATGTGGTTAAGAAATACTGACAATTGTATTTTAAATAAGCATAAGAAAGCCTTTGTTAAAGTTATCAGACTTCTTGACTATGGCCAAGGCTTGCCCCACCTGTGAGCAGGACAAACTTAATTTTATGTGACCTTTTGTAATTAGATTCAGACGGATATATAATCAAAAATACCAGTTACTGGATAAAGATATATATATATATATGTAGTCAACGAAAAAGTGTATATCACCGTGCGCAAGATGTTGGTCTCAGCTTATAATACAAGTAAAGTCCTTTATTACACATTCACTGTTTGCAGCATGTTTCTCCAGGTATCCTCCTCAGGAGTTCAATATAGGAATTTCTGGTCAAAGAAGGAGAACGATGCGCAAAACAGTTAGTAAATGAAAAGATTTATTTAGTACAGCACACATAGACAACTTACATTTAAGTTTCCAGCAAGCAGCATACACATTATGGCAAGATATCGCGGGATTCGCGAAAGCCTCAGAGCGGCACCAACAGCCTGGATGTAAACAACAGCACTTGTCGTCTTTAATCGGTGTTAGCGGTGCTCGCGTCTCGGCTCGCTCCCCCTCTTACAGACTTTACCAAGGAAACGGCGGCATCACAGCGTCGTGACGTCACCAAACCATGCCCCAAACGCGTTTCGTCACGGAGACTTCGTCAGTGGGTGTGACGAAGTCTCCGTGACAAAACACGTTTGGGGCGTTGTTTGGTGACGTCACGATGCTGTGACACCGCCGTTTCCTTGGTAAAGTCTGTAAGAGGGGGAGCGAACTGAGACGCGAGCACTGCTAACACCGATTAAAGACCACAAGTGCTGTTGTTTACATCCAGGCTGTTGGTGCCGCTCTGAGGCTTTCGTGAATCCCGCGATATCTTGCCATAATGTGTATGCTGCTTGCTGGAAACTTAAATGTAAGTTGTCTATGTGTGCTGTACTAAATAAATCTTTTCATTTACTAACTGTGGTGCGCATCGTTCTCCTTCTTTGACCATATATATATATATATATATATATATATATATATAGAAATATGCCCACGCTCGGTTTTACCCATATCATACATGGTACCAGCAGCATGGCAATATTAATGCCATATATGTATACAAAACAGAAAAACTTTTGCTATCGGCGCTAACAATAATATACTGCAAATTTACGTGTGTGCAGCAAATAAAACAAAGGGGATTTTGTCATGATTTGATCAAAGCATTTAAGCCTGCAACCCAGCATCAAGGGACCCCATTTTTCTGCAGGTCCCTAACACTAGCATATATGTCTAGCACATCATTACATTGCAGTTAAATGTACTCACCTCCTAGATACAGAGCGACACATCTATACAGGGCTGGCTGTTAGCCACACCCAGATAGGCCTTTTATAGCCTTAATTGAAAGCTGCCATGATAGCACAAGGCAAAATTTTGAAACAAAACAGAAAAGAAATATGCCCGCGCTCAGTTTTACCCATATCATACATGGTACCAGCAGCATGGCAATATTAATGCCATATATGTATACAAAACAGAAAAACTTTTGCTATCGGCGCTAACAATAATATACTGCAAATTTATGTGTGTGCAGCAAATAAAACAAAGGGGATTTTGTCATGATTTGAGCAAAGCATTTAAGCCTGCAGCCCAGCGTTTCGTCACGGAGACTTTGTCAGTGGGTGTGACAAAGTCTCCGTGACAAAACACGTTTGGGGTGTGGTTTGGTGATGTCACGATGCTGTGACGCCGCCGTTTCCTTGGTAAAGTCTGTAAGAGGGGGAGCAAGCTGAGACGCGAGCACCGCTAACACCAATTAAAGACCACAAGTGCTGTTGTTTACATCCAGGCTGTTGGTGCCGCTCTGAGGCTTTCGTGAATCCCGCGATATCTTGCCATAATGTGTATGCTGCTTGCTGGAAACTTAAATGTAAGTTGTCTATGTGTGCTGTACTAAATAAATCTTTTCATCTACTAACTGTGGTGCGCATCGTTCTCCTTCTTTGACCATATATATATATATATATATATATATATAATTTTAATCCATGACACAAACACTAATGCACATTTGCACATTTGCACACACATGCATACACATAGACAATCGCATGTGTATACACAATATGAACACATAGACGCTCTTATGCTTACGCACATACCCACGAACATACCCTGTAACTATTTTAACATGAAGACGCACAACGCACATTAGCATATGTAAGATAAAATGCTCAAACACACAGGGCATAATTGCGTTGTGCACAATACATGCACGCATCGCAACATTTGCGCTGTGCTCAGATGCACAATGCATACTTATGTATTTCTGTAAATATCTCACTATCACTTATGCAAGCACATATAGAAAATGTTTTATTAGACAATCATTATGGTACAAAGTGTGCATATATGATATTTAAGGTATACAACATGGTAGACATGGGTTGTTTGGTACTATACTGACACCCTGTTTATTTCCAGATATTCGAATCTATCAGTGTGGGAGTCGCATCTTGCGTTCATTGGTTATGGATTATAGGAAATTATTGGTTAGAATGTATACTTTGTATTAGGGATGTGCAGGCTCGGATAGGTTCGAGTTTGCACGTGGAGTTCGGATTTTTCCCTCCAAAAATACGGAACTCAGAACGAGGCAAAACGTCATCTTACATGGGCGAACATCATCATTCCTGGTCTTTTGTCCAGGAATGATGATGTTCGTCCATGTAAGATGACGTTTTGCCTCGTTCTGGGTTCCGTTTTTTTGGAGGGAAAAATCCGAACTCCACGTGCAAACTCGAACCTATCCGAGCCTGCACATCCCTACTTTGTATGTAGTGTCTTAAACCAGTTAAAGAAAGACAATGTAATCTCAAGACATTGTTGGAGAATTGGGACATACCCCTAGTGACAACATATGAACTGTCCTATGAACTACAGTGTACTACAAAGACCAAGAGCAAGAACCAATGGAATTATGTTTGTCTGTCTACATTGTTGTTATCATGATCTGTAGGGTATATAACCTGTGCACTGGTTCCAGTCAGTAGCCATTCTCTTGGATGACCACAGACCTCAGGATTGACCACTGTATACTGGGACCGGTGCGCATGTGTATGTATCAAGCTGTACCTTTTGTATTTAATTGTCTTTGCACTAATTGTGATAGATCAAAGCGTGTAACTTACTTTTTGTTGCAAAAATAACTTTTTGTGCTTTGGAACCACAATCAAAGTCTGGAAAGCAATTATTTCTCTCTAGTGATTTAGGGGTATTCATACCTGTTAGGGCACTGTCACCGTGACTATATAATTGAATGGCTTGAGTAAGGGCCTAATTTAGAGATGTACAGCAGCTGCATCTTTTTACGCACTGGCTTTGTTACAATATGCAAAAGCCGCAGGAGACGTCTTAAGTAATAAAACACCAACTGCCAGCTTCTCTGATCTGATCCAGAGACACAGCCATTGGATCAATTGCATTACCATCAGACATCTGAGCAAACCTCAGGTTACCCAGGATATCCTGGTAAATCCTGCTGCCAGGGCCAGTGAAGCTATGTCCAAGGATGCAGCCATTGGCTTTGTTTGATGGGATGCTCCATTCACTGCCCCATCCCTGCCCCCAAATGGTCATAGCATGTCAACCATGCTATAGCTTAGGGGGCAATGCAACCATCATTACAGACACAGATCTGCACATGCACAGATTGCCAAACATCACAATTGTATGGAAACCATTGGGTACAGCTCTGAATCTGGCCCTGAATTAGTTATTTGGCTGGATACACTTAACAAGGGGTTACAATATTATATAAGGGAATAACATGACACTTGATAAATCAAGCTAACGTGAAACATTAAAACATTTGTCACATTGTATCTGCAGGGTTACAAACTCTGAGTATGAGATACATTTTCTTACAATAACATTTATATGGATATATATTAATATATTTTGCAATGCTATTTCTGTGAGTATAGTACTGTGGAGACATGTTGAACATCCTCTGGGAGTTCTAACCTAATCACCTGCCAGATTCCCTGATGACGTAAATAATTAACTTGGGCTTCCAGCTACAGGAGCTATCTTAACAGTCACTCAGACATTGTTCTGATTACTTTACTAGCAACCCCTATATAAGTCACACCTCATAGTAATGGACTAGCACATTAGAGACAAATGGTAATTAACTTCGCTAACACAACTGCCAAAACTCTCCAACCTGTCATATAATATGGCTTCTACTGTCCTGCTATATTCTCACAATATGGCAATGGTCTTTATATTTCCAATACATACATTATTGCAGGTAAAAGCAAGGGCAAAATATACATACTAACATGAATAAAAATACACATCATACATCAATGTTCTGGTAATAGTCCCACTTTTCGGCAAACTTTTGTTTGACAACGCCCCTTTGATTACTTTACCACACCCCCTTTGATAAGGTTTGTTATCAAATTGATATTACATTAATATCAAATTAATATCAATATGATATCAAATTGATATTTTAATAAGGGTTTGATATAATCTTATGAATCATTTTATTAAGAAATAATGAATGCTTAGATCAGTGTCTTGTTAGATAAAAATGCTTTGAAAGAGAATATTGTGTACATTTGATTCGTCATCTCAATAAGCTGTATAACATTTGATCAATTTGTAATATATAAATAGCTAACCAAAAAACCAGAAAAAAAACCAGACAAAAAATGCATATTACACAGCATTACAAGCAGATAGTAAATGTGTTATTGACAAATATTATAACGTAAAAAAAAGGAAAATTTAAAATAGCTGACATTAAAAAATATTACCATTTAATTTGACTTATAATTTTCATAGTGATTTTCATCAGTAATTGTGCAGATTCTCTTTGTTATAATTTGCATCATTCCTGCACAGGAGTTTTTGTGAAAAGCTGTTATAAACAGATGTGGATATTTAAATGTTGTTAATTCAGCGTGTGAGTTGCAGTGTTCCTGTAAAATCAATTTTTGATGTTGGTTGCGATTTTTCAGCAATCAAAATTAAATGGCTAACCATAAAAATTATATCAAATTAGGAGAAAATTATATCAAATTAGGAGAAAAGACAAAAACTATATTTAAAACTTTCAAGCACACCAGATGTTGATGTTTTCTGGGGTCCCAGGAGTCCATGGTTTTTGTGTTATTTGTGAACAAAGCTTTATTATACAAAATAAACATATGTGGGTGTCTGGGTACTAGGAGACTGTCTGGTTGTCAAGTTTGTGAAAAAAAGCAATACAAAACAGCCATGTGGAATTGATATTTATTATAAAACAATTCATTCTGAAAGAAAATTTGAACAAGTTAGTTAACTTATACATGTTTAAATGCATAAGAAAATATACTGAAAATTTAAAAGGGCTGATGTTAAAAGTGGCTACTACACCAATTCGCATAAATGCTACATAAGCCGGCAAGAAATATTTACAAAAGGAACAAGATCTGTGTATCAGATATAAATACAACAATGGTAAATTTCATTCACTAAAAAATCTATATTATGTAATAGAAAATTGAACAGCCTATATTATGCAAAAATTTAAATTGAGAATTTTACACAAAACTGCATTCGTGATTTGTGAACATGTTCAGAAAAAAATATCTATCTATCTATATATCTATCTATCTATAGCATGATTTGGGGTCTTAGCATTCCTAACAAACCTAAGCTGGGTACACACTGAGCGATGTGTACCCAGCTGATATGTCGGGCCGACTGGCCGACATATCGGATCCTGGATACACATATTAGAACGAGGTAATGAACGATGGTACCATACCACTTTCCATCTTTCATGACCTGCAATGGGGCTGCTTTCCCCGACCGGACAATGTTGCCGTGGGAGCACGCATATTGGCCGCACACACTGAGCGATGCAGCTGACATGTCAGTCTGATATGACTGGAAAATACATATCGTGCTGACATTGTCTCAATGTGTACCCAGCTAAAGACATTCCTTTATTTCTGTCTCCAAGATATCTCAGGGACTCTTCCCTTTGATGAACTAATGCACCTGTGTGCTCACCTGGTCATCCGGACCAATGGCTATTCACCACTTCCTATTTAAACCAGTTCCTGGGAGCAACCCATTGCCTGAACAACATGGTCCCTCCCAGCATAGTTCTAGGCTCCTGGTTTACTCCTTGTATCCTGTGATCATGTCCTCCATGACTCTTTTTGTTACTCTGTGGATTTCTTGCTATTTACCATCAGCCACTGTGTATCATCACCTGTCAGCGCTGCAGTTTCCTCGCTGCATACGGATCTGCTCCAACCATTTAGTTAATCCAGCAAGTACAGTATACTGTTACCTGCTTTCCATCTGCTGCTGTTTATCATCACCTGTCAGCGCGGTAGCTTCCACGCTGCATACCAACTTGCTACTCCTCAGTGCAGAGCCAGCAACTGCAGCCTCGGTCTTCATTCCATCATACAGCTGAGACAGTGCATGCCCGTTAAGTTACCTATAATGTAGAACTCTGTGCTCTGGGGTTATTCAGGTCATTAGTTACACTATTATGCTGACCCTGTATTGGTTTCCCTGTGCTGTGTGCTGTTGTCTTGGGCTGGTTCAGAGAAGGGTACTGGTTCCAGGGCTAGGGTTCAGTGTGCAGTATATGGGCTGTACACTGAGCTGCCCAGTAAGCAGTTTTACATATTACTGACTCTCAGTTTCTGAGTTCCTCACTGGGTTCCAGGTCCAGGTCTTGCGTCAGAGTAATACCAGAGTTAGAGCTACCTCAAGTTGTACTCTGACTACATAAGACTCTGATTCCTGGCCTGAGTTCTGAGTTCCAATCTGCCAGTACTATATTGTTCTGAGTCCTGGAGATAACCTTTGTCTCTGGAGTGTATGCTTGGTCTTGCTGGCTTGCACAGGACACAAGGCGAGGGATCGCCCAGTGGACCTGGTCTGTTAACTCCAGTTCCATTTCAGTATCCATGCATACAGTATCACTAGCCTGTGGTTCCTGCATTGTCACTAGTGTGCCTACACTCCTGTTTATATCCATGAGTCAAAGTTTCCTAAGTGCACCTGTCATACAGTACCAAAGGGTCCTGAGCCGGATCTACAGAATACAAAGACCCTGACTATTTATCTATCTGTCTATCTATCTATCTATCTATCTATCTATCTATCTATCTATCTATCTATCTATCTATCTATCTATCTATCTATCTATCTCACAAGTTGGTAAAGTAACATTTTATTTAATTTTTAACATAGACATGTGTGATATCAAATAATGCAGAAAAACAAGCTCTGTAATCTGGCGTAATGTGTAATTTAATACTGTGTATCATGAGAAAAATATTATTATTTAAGAAATTCTGCAAAAAATTGTACAATCATTTGTCACATGCTCACCTCTTGTCATTAGTGTGCGTGTTTGTTCTGTATGTGCCATTCACTCAGCTATTTAAGAGGAATCCAACTGGCATCTAAGACAAGCAAATTCTGAAGATAGCTGAACCTGTTCCTTCATTCCTTTTTAACTTAACTTATATGCTTAGTTAATTGTATGCCTCTGGGGCAAAGGAGCTTGTTAGTCTCCATTTCAATAAATTTAGTTTTTTAAACTTTTTTTTTAATATAGACGAATTGAAGGTGGGTTATAAGACATATGAAAACCTTTTTTTCTCTACTTTATTTGTAGAGCACATTGGTGGTTCTTTCCTCAGGTGCCAGGATCACCAGGTTGCTGGGTGAGATCACTCTGGAGCAGGCTATGTAGAACTGTCCATGTGAGAAACAGTCCTCCCTCAAGTCAATCCCTGCCTCCTTCAGTGACTCCCCCTGGGACTTGTTGATGGTCATTGTAAAGCAGACCTTGAGGGGGAACTGTAGCCTTGATGTACCCTTTAACTTCATCAGTTCGAGTTCCCCTCTGTACTACTGGCAGAGTCTGCCGGAAGTCTACAGCTAGCAGTATGGTGACACTCCCCATCACTCCATCATTGTTTTTGAGGGTTCTGCTCAGTGCCTCAAAACCCTCCTTATGCACCATGGTACTCTCATCCCAGACAATGAATTTAAAGCACTTATATAGTGGCATTGTTATAATGGATGTATAGTTTTTAATTTTTTTGCCTTATAATGCCCTGTATAGTGACATTGTTTTTGTTATGAATATTATGATGAATATTATATTGGTTATTTTTATTAGAACTTTAATTATAGTTTTAAGCTTATATAATAGGTTGTAAATTTGATAGCTTGTAATATTAGTAATTGTTATAATGGTTGTACAGTTTTTTTGATCCATAATGCCATGTACAGTGGCATTGTTATTAGAATGGTTGTACAGTTTTTTTCTTTGCTTCATATCTTTATAATGGTATTTTATTTATAATGCGTGAACATTTTTTTCAGTTTTTTGCTTCAAAATGCACTATTTAATGGTGTTATTATTAGTATGGATATTATTATAAATATGACACAGTTGAGTCACATTATTATGACCACCTCCTACATTTGACATCGCAGCACGTAGCCCATGAAGTATGTCGTGTGCCGTATGCTGGCTTGGTGAGTATATAAGGTGTGCGATAGGTTGTCTGCACACATATCACTTCATGCTGTCATGGATAAAATGGGCAATTTATCTGAGTTGCAAAATGGGATGATTATAGGCTTTCGGACCAAGGGTGGCAGTATTTCTGAAACAGCGCAGTTTGTTAACTGTTCACATGCTGCTGTGGTGAAGGTATATTGTGATTGGACAAATGGTACCATTGTGAATAATCGACACGAAAACTGTGGAGCATCACGTGCCATTGGTGTGAGAGGTGAACATCGGCTACGAAGGTGTGTGAGGGCTGACTGACACACTACGGTGGAGCAGCTCACAGTCAAAATGAACCTAGGGGCCACCAGACGTGTGTCTAGAATGACAGTTGAGCTAACCCTGCTGCATATGGGGCCCTGAAGCAAATGGATGAGCACTGCACCTATGCATGAAGGTGCATCAGTGGAAAAGGCTTAAATTTTCATGCCTGAATCCGAATTGGACCTCCACTGATTGGCAAAGGGTTGCCTTCTCCGATGAGTCACGTGTCAGGCGAGAAACATTGGAGAACTAACAACCTGTAACCATTACTGGGGACACAAGCTGAGGAATGTTTTCATGGTATTGTCTAAGCCCACTCATCCATGTGGATGGCACCATCAACCGATTTGGTTATGAATCCATCCTTGCAGAGCATGTATACCCATACATGCTGATTGTCTTCCCTGAAGCGAATGGGATCTTCCAGCAAGACAATGCGACATGTCACATGGCTAGAAATGTCCGACAGTGGTTAGACAAGCATGACCAAGACTTCCAAGTACTTCCAAGGCCCCCTAATTCCCCGGACTTCAACCCAGTTGAGGATCTGTAAGACCACCTTGATCGTTGTGTTCAGTCTATAGATACTCCATCATGGACCTTCCAGCAGCTGTGGGATGCACTGCAGTCAGCATGGCTCTAGAGACCTATGTCAACCTACCATCACCTTATGTAGTCACTCCTATCCAATAAAGCTGCTGTCCATGCTGCACACAGTGGTTGCTCTGGCTATTAACTTATGGTCATAATAATGTGACTCGACTGTGTATACTGGTTATTATTAACTATTATTATCTTCTGCACTTTGATTATAGATTTTTATGCTTATATAATACACTGTAATTTAGCTTGTAACATCAAAAATTATTAGAATGGTTGTACAGTTTTTGCTTCATAATACCATAAAATTTATAATTGCATTGTTGTTATAATGGTTGTACAGGTTTTTTTGCTACATAATGTCATGTTCACACTTTAATTATAGTTTTTATGCTTATGTAATATGCTGTCATTTTGATAGCTTGTAACATTAGTTTTTATTATAATTAATATATATTTTTTGCTTCATAATGACTTGTATGGTGGTATCATTATAATAGTTGTACAAGCATTTTTGTGCTTCATAATGCCATGTATAGTGGCATTGTTATTATAATGGTTTACAGTTTTTTGCTTTATAATGTCTTCTTTGCACTTTGATTATATTTTTTATGCTTCATAATTCCTTGTACAGTGGTGTGTTTATTATCTATGATATCTACTATAC